>KZ308477.1:691909-791899 GCA_000376725.2 Ladona fulva | reverse complement strand
AGTATATTCATACCATACTTCCTCTATTACATTCTGTCTCATTCTCTCTTCACGGCTTTGCGTTTAATTTCATATTAACGGAATTGATATATTAAAAACATATTTTCTTTTCACTTTTATGCCTCCGTCCCTTAATATACCTAATACTTCATTGAATATTAAGAGTAATTTATCTATTCTCCTCCTTGAAATATTCCTAGGTTATCACCAAGGTTGTCTGATTTATTTACATTGGCAAAAAGGAATATTGTGTGTAACTCTCTATGTTTAATTATCATAGTTTCATTCTTTAAAGATATTAATTTAGAACTTACTTAACTAAATAAATATAATAATAACCTATTTGTTTCCACGATGCTATTATTTCTTTTACATGGGTTAAATGGAAGAGGAGACTTTAAAGTCTCAATTTCGCCCAAAATAAAGACGTTATTTATTTATTTCAGGATTATTATTGTTTGGGTTTCTCCCACCATATTTTGATGAAATTAATACTTTTTGTGTGTACTTTGGTTCCAAATAGGGCTTCTTCCTCTCATACCACTTTGGCTCAGATATATTTGATAGTATAAAGGAATCGTTACATATCCGTTGCCGAACCATAGAATGAGATGCAGATATTATCTATTTTATTAGATCAACGTTAGGATTAAAATTTAGTAATTGGCGTAAGTAACGATTAATTATTATTACTAATGAGCAGAATCCATAACTATTTACTTTGAGGCTTTATTTTTGATGTGAAGAATACATAACAAGGACTTCAGTCAAAGTTCCACGTTCTAAAAATATTCACTCGCGTGCCATAGGTAGGAAATGAGGATTCAACAAGCCTCCGGGCTGATTTTCTTATTGACATACATTATCGACAGTCACTATATGGATTGAGTAAACGAAAACTTATTGTGCAATTACGGTCGTTGTCTGTTCGTCTCCTTGTGGGGAAAAGATAAGTTAGTGTTAGTCCTTAAGATCAAATCGTGTTTCTAAGAAAAAAGAAATCGCAATTTTCTGTTACCTCGGTTCTCCAACAAGGTAAACTACTTTGCCTCATCTCATTGAAAAGTAGGCGTGTGTACGTAAACTTTCCTCTTTCTTGGATCTTCAAATAGATTTATTCTGAGAGTCGAATCTGCCGATAACACATCGAGAGTTGGTTTAGTTTCAGAGATTAGGTTTTTAGAACGCGCCCAAGGAAGATACCTGCCTTAAGCCGCCTTTCTCTCTTTATTTTCCCGATCTTATCCATCTCGTCCGCCTACACCCAGTCTTTTTTCCGTTTTCATTCAGAAGTTTTTTATTTCGGCGGAGAGGTTAAAGGAAATAGATTGGGCGTTGGGAGAAGGTGGCCCGCATGGGTGGGGTGGTTCCTAAAGAATAAGAGGAATCAATGCGCGCTCCCACAGACAGTTGTTTTTCTTTTTCATTTAGCCGGGGGCTGTAAGAGTTTAAGGGTGAGTACGTGGGTGTCGACTGACTGAGTGGGTCATTTCGGCGAATTTTGAGGTCACGTGGACCTCTTAGACGAGTCCTTCTCTCTCTCTCTCTCCAAAAATGCGGATCTTAAATTCTTTCTCCCCTTTCGACAGCGGCTCTTTGTTTTACCCTCAGAATGTATGGGAGGTTGAGTTAAAGGGGGTGGGAAATAGCTGAGACCAGCATGTTACTGCGAAACCTATGCTATATTTCTAAGTGCAGTCTGCTGATGTGAATAAGAATGTGGAGTTGAAAAGAAGTCGTGCGTTAAGGATTTGCATGAAAGGGAGCAAGTCTGGTTCGTTTGAGGTTGACTCCGTTTTAAGAGGAGTTCGATCAATTCTTTTTCGATACGAAGCATTGTTTTCTCGCCTTTTGCCATTGAATATCTGTCTCGTTGAGACTTTATTTAGCCCAAAGAACAAGGTGGAATTTACGATATCGGATATTTGAAATGGTCTTTAGCGAAATACCAGTAGCATTTAACGAGGGCTCCGTGTAAAAACAGATTATGCGTTGCATATGTGAGTTAGCTGTTATCAATTAATAGTATAGTACATTTGTTTATTTTATTACAGGTATTATTATTAAAGGTATTATATAGTATTATTATTATTATTAAAGGTATTATATAGTATTATTATTATTATTAAAGGTTTTATGGTTAAAGCTTTAGTCAGATACATTATTGTTCTCGACTAGTTTTAATACAAATAGAATTTAATTTATCAGAACACTACATTTATGTTTTCGTTTTTTGTTTTTCCGTAATTAATTTAATCCATATCAATAAGCTAAACCCCGTAAATCAAATAGTAAATTAAACATATGTATAAGTGTTCCGGCAAACTAAAAATCGATTAGTATCATTAGCATTACGGCGCTGGGAGAGAGACTATGAAAGCACGAAAATTAGTTAGTTCTATTAATTAGTTCTTATTAGCTGCATAACTATTAATTATCATTATTTATGAAACTAACATTTATAGAATCATTCGAATAATTATTCTCTATCTCTATCGCTTTAAAAGCAGAAGCCAATAAAATATCCGGGAAATACGAAAAGTTTACTTTACCGCTGAACGAAGACTTAACTTAGACGAAGAGAAAGGAGGATAGACGATAAGAAATTTCTCGATAAACTTCCGATAGTCCCTAAACTATGTCTGTAACCGGTCTTGCTTGTCTTTCTGTCACGTAATTCGGGATCCGAATTCTTTTATTGATGGTCGTGAAAGTTGTTCCTGTCTAAATAAGAATTTAGAAGTTAAACGATTATCTAGATTATTGATACCTCTTGTAATGCGACTAACATAACTTAAGTATGGATAGAGAAGAATGTTTCAGGTTTATGCTTTCTCTCTGACTATTCTCTTGTGTGTAAAAATGCAGTAAGTAACTTCACAAATTTTGTAAAACTAAGAAAAAGCATAAAATTGATCAACGGACAGGAGATTGTCAGAATGAAAATCAATAGCTCTAATAATGACTTTAATCCAACTCAAAATATGCCTCCGTTTTTTTAATAACGACTGTTTAATGTATTTTTATTTGACAAATTCTAAAAATCTACTTTCGCGATACATCGAAGTTTAAATAAATTCCCTGGTATCTGTCATTTCTGTACAGAGAATGATTGCATCGATCACAGAAACACAACTTTTCAATTTCCTGTGAACGAGTCTATCAGAATATCTGGTTAGTGTCCCACATTCGGAATGATATTAAATGCATATTGGAGGTAAGTGTCCATCATCCCCATGATGGACAGTTTTCGGAGAGAATTGATTTTGCCAAGAGAAACGAGGCCAAGTCTTGATAACATCAGTTTTTCGGAGCCCAGCTTTTAGCAATGCTCCGATGATCTCGTTTTTCTTGACTTCGCGTACAACGGAATAGAAGATAATCCCTGTCTTCATTACACAAATGATATAGATAATTACATCGAAATTTTTAATCTTAAAGGTTACCTTTCCCTTAGGATGGTATCGTACTAATCTCCTAGGTAAAGAAAATCTGCAATATTATTTGTAACAGATTTTCTTCTCTTATTTAATGGTGTAGCCTCGTAATTCCACAATATTCGCTTGATAAAAACACATGGTTCCGTGATACTGGGGCTTTTAGCGTTTTGTAAGACTTACTCTAAACACAAATATCATATACTAAATGTTAAGGATTCTTACGATTCAAGATTTTCGCCTCCAAAATATTTCCGCCTCTTGCGATTCTTGGTTTTTTCTATTTTCGGGCCGGCTCTGCTCGCAATTGACGCTGATTTTTGAGATTTTCAATAGCTTACGCTGGATATACATTTCCCAGAATTTTTCGTTGCTTATCCCGGAGATACAAAAATCTTATAGAATTCATCATTAACATTCAGATTGCATCAGAAATTTACTCTTGAAAAGTTCTATTGAAGACTGAATTGTGCAATGCATAACTGAGCCTCTATATAATGTACAACTAAATTGAACCTCTTTTACCTTTTCTTGTTCCTTACTTTAAGCTATTTATTTCCATTAAGTTTATTTTAATATATTTACCCGCAACTTATAAGCAGAATACATTCGTTCTTCTATATCTGTGTGCTTTTTTTGTTAAAAATTACAAAGAAAAAGAATCAGAAAATCAGTCTATACAAAGAGGCACACCGTTCGCGTATTTGCCGATGATGTGCATGAACTCTATTGAGGCCAATTTTTGTGATTTTCAATGGCTTACGCGTGACCTGTTCCCCGTAATTTTCGTAGAATTCTCTCAATACACTGAGGGGGACATTAAGGCCCTATTATTGAAATACTACAATGGACGAAACTTGAAATACCGAGATCCTTGGAAAGGGCGAAAGGTGAGATCATTAAAGCGTCTCCTGGTGTATTCGGAGGGAGGAAGAGTTGGCGGAAAGGAAAGGTCGAAGAAATGGGACGAGATAAAGACGGAGAGAATATCGCATTTTATCGATCAAGACTCTGGGAGTCCTTAATGGCTTGTTTGGCAGAGCGGAACGGCATGAGAGGGAGGGGGAGAGAAAATAAAATTTCCTTTTCATACAGAGGGAAATTTCGCCTCATTTTTTCCAATAAGGCTTCCCTTTTCAAAAATGGATTTTCGTGGAAAAAAAGAAGGAAAGAGGTAGATTCGTAGTCGGGACGTGTCCCGAAGCCGTGAAGATCGGGTAAATTATCGCGTTCCGGAGAGTTTTTCTTACCCAAAGAAATTTTTCATTCCGGTTGCCGACGAGTGAAATTTTCAGTTCCCCTCCCGTCTCTTACGAGGAAACGAAAATAGAAAATAATAGATTGGACATCACGTACGTCTCTCATCAATCGTCGAGCGCATTTGCATGCTTTCGAATGTATGCAGATATGTTTTTGTGTGATGGACTTAGAGGTTAACGAGGTGCGCTCTTGTTATTTGGCCTAGATACGGACGGGATGAGTCGATCTCTCGGGATCTCGCTTTCTGGTAGTGCGATACGATCTGTGGCTGTTTTGACGTTAGAGAGGACCGAACCGGTGCTAATCAAGTAAGAGTAATGCATTGTTTCATTGTTTGTGATGATTAATAGATCCGCCGTAGCTCTGCGGTTATGAAGAGGAAAACCGATAAACACTCGAGTTAAATGATGATTGCCATCCAATTTATGTTGTCATTCAGATGTTTGGGTTGCTCTTTAGCACTCACAATGGAAAAGTTACACTAATAGTTTATGAGGTTGTGCATGAATATTCATTTCTGTTGTTCAGAAAATAGAAAATATAATCATCCCAATATTATTTACCTCAGGAAATAGATTTATTGAAAATTAATATATAAGAAAAATAATATGTTCAAGAATGACTACCTGGAACTCAACTCACTTCTTAAAAGAAAGAACACTTCTTAATTTCCACAGCAGATTTTTATTGACTAGTTTTATCATCGAGCTGACATCTTGACTAGTCAAAGAAATGCTGTTTCGTAAATAAAAATTATGAATTGTTCTTTCTTATAAGATTTTTAGTATAGTTTACGTCCTATTAATTTCTGTCCAGCATTCTCAGTGGGCTCTGAAAGTCACAGAAACCTCGTTAAAGCGTTTGGTCGTTTTTAGTTTTGTATGATACTGCTGCAATTTAGATCAGAGGTCCAATTGCCGTAAGTCAAGAAATCAAACCTTCCCTTAGTCTTTAAGCAAAAAAAGTGTAACTAATGAAGACTATCTTTGTAAAATGTAGGATTAATGTATACGAACAGTTCATAATGAAATTTCAGTAGGTAAAACAGAGAGGTTATCTGCGGTATCCTATTCATTTCCAAATGCTAATGAGGCCCAATAGAAGAACTGTGTGCTTGAGAGCTCGAGATAGTTTATTTAGATAATTCCGGTTGAATCATCACTCTAATTAAGTGATTATTCTTATAATTTTCGCGGAAAAGCGGTAATTGCTTGTAACATTATGAGTTTGATGTTCGTATAAATCTTTTTTTTTATCTTCTCTCTCTTGCTTGCTGAAAAATATATTACGGATGGAACTATCGTTTTAAGACACTTGATTTAAGAATATGTGATCGCTTTGTCAAATTTATGTACTGCGTCGAAACATTACTGTGGTCAATGTTGATGGGTCTATTATTCACTCATAGTCTTTGTTTTTCATCGCCGTTTACTATGAGAGAAGAATCTAAACATCCCTAAAGCCATATTCAAAGGACATCGACCACACGCCTATGAAATAGGTGGAAATCGAAGAATAATATGTTATTCTTAAGCAGAAGCGAAGAAATTGCACTCATTTTCAAATCAGCGTCATCTTGGAAAATCCATAAATTAGCTTACAAATAGCCTAAGGTTTTAAAACGGTCAACTTCTCACTGGCAAACGTTCATTTTCTCCGAAACTGCTGGGAGTTGGAAGTGAATTTTCCCCTTGCACGTTTGAGTGCCACTTGGAGAAACAGGTTTCCGTTACTTAACGCCAAATATATTGAGGGGAGCATGCAATGATTTTAAATGGTATATTATTCCTAATATTTAGAACTACTTTATGTAATGCGAAGGTTATTCCTATTTTAATCAAAATCCGTAGGAGTGAAATTTTACCGACTGAATGTTTCCGATTGCGAAACTTATATAAAACTCCTATTGCGTGTATTGGAAATAATGCAGAAAACATGGGATTATCCGTATAATAGTTTTACCTGTCATTCTTTTGAGAATGCTTGCCTTACCTATGGAAATGTGAAAAAGAAACGACTTTCTGTACGATTCACTAGATATTTAAGGAATTGTGACATTAAACATAGAGACGAATAAATGCTTTTTAGGCTTATTTTAACGTTTGGTGAAACTTTTAGCGTAATTTTAAATTTTTTCTATAACTTTTATCATCGAAACACACCGGGGGCAGGAATCAGTACATCAGATAGTAGAGGTAAGGCATCCTGTTGAATCTCTTTAACTTTTCATCTCTGTCTTGAGAGGTTAGACAGAAAATTCCAAGTTTTATTTTCCTTTTATAGCCATCTTTCTTCCTACAAAACTTACGTTTTCTCCTCAGTAATTCCAGAGCCATTCCGAGATAAATTTAACTCGGTCATACTTTCCCCCGTTTTTCGTATAGCTGGAGAGGGAATGACGTTTCTGGGGTGACTAACTCCGCAGGAGTCCGTGCCTTCCACCGTTAAAATGATAGTCTTACCTGTCGTTTGAGGCGGAGACTGGGGAGCAAATTTATGAATTATTTATTTTGAGGAGGTTGCTTTCTTATTGGAATACTTATACCGGCGCCGAGGTGCCTTTTATATCCATTTATATCTGAGAATTCCAAGCTCCATTAGAGTCCTAAACATCCATGTTTTTATGGCTCCTTTCCAGGCTAAATTTAGACCTGCAAATGTGTCGATTGATTTCCTCTTTCATTATGCACAACCTGAAAATAAATGGGTAGAATAGCTGCTCTCCAATTGTGACTTAGCCCTTGGAGACATTATTTATTTGCTGCTCCCATCGTAAAAAAGAAATTCATTCACTCCCGTATTCTTCCGCAGAGTTTTCGAGATTTGTGTTTTTCTTGAGATCAGATGTCCTTTTACGGCTTTCATTACGTTCGAGGAATGTTGTGTAATTCGATCGTTCAACTGAATAGGTCCACGCCCTAGATATTTAGAATTCCTATGAGTTCAGAAGCTTCGCCTTTTCACCTTTATTGAAGTGGAAATTGTTATTTCAAATGTGCATTAAGATGGTAGAACATATAGATATCCATGCTGTTGTCATCCTTAAATAATCCTGCAGATTTAAAATTTCTGATTATTGGAAGGTAGATGCTGTAAGAGAAAATTGTAAATGATTTCGAAGTCTGCGATTCTCTATGTTTAGTGCCTGAATTTGGCCTCAGAACCGGCTGTGGTGACGGAGTGGTTATCGTGCTAGCTTTTCTACTCCACGGTCCCGGATTCAAGTCCCGGATAACCGGATTTTTTTATTAGGGAATGGTTGTACGTGCGCGTATACAATTTTCCCTGTATGAGTGGAGGCAGTTAGGGCATTCGAACGTAAAAATCAGCGCGCCGAAACCAAATTCATCATGATAAGAAACGTAAAAAACAAACTACTCTTTTCAGGAAAGTAGCTCTTATTTAATGTAAAAATGGCTGCAAAATACCACACACTGTTTTTACTATTAGCCAGTTTCCTGAGAAAAGTGTTTCCTGTTTTTTTTTTATTTTTCCTACCGTCATCGAATACCAAATGTTACTCGTCTGCTAGGTTAACTCATCATCATCAAGTTCATTAGTTGACCCATGCGTTATGGAAGAAAGCTAAGAAGGAAAAATAGTTAGACTTATGATGGAAAAATTTGAACAAAAAAGAAAACTCTCAAGGGGAAAAGAACGTGAAAATGCCTGAGAAAACCGGGACTCGTGTGCGGTTCTCTCTAATTCCGGCTGTTTGCTCTATCCATTGAGCTTTCCGGCTAAAAGGGAAACTTTCAAAACTTCGTCCTCGAATCTGAAATTAGTCTCATTTTAGCGGGAAAAGCCAGTTCATTGTTTTATTATATTATTACGAATATTTGTACGCTAACTTTAGTCACTAACAACGAATAATACGTACAAGAGTACATCTAACGAATCAGTTGTGCGACTCGGAGCAAAAAAGAAATAAAGAATGAAAACTTTCTAGCAAATTTCATTCTCAATCCATCGGTCATTCCAAAAGTTCTCTTTTTTGAATCGCTTTCATTTATCTTCTTCCGAAACCTATCTCATTCATTCCTTTTTCCTCCTTCGCGTCTCGGAGTAGGATTCTTCAACATGTTGAGTATGAAGTAAAATCTCATTCTTCCAAAAAAAACACTTTTTGCAAAATAACAGCCAGCAATTACAATTCACCGAAAAGATACCTCGCTCTTCTCTCATAAAGCCTCTCAGTGTAAACAATTTTCGTTGAAATCATATTAGTAACTATGGAGTTAATTAATCTTATATATTTATATTCGTTATTCGTTATATGCGTTATTTCGTGGAAAGCCATAATAATGGAAAAGAAATCTCTCATATACTTCCACAGATCAAACGTGATGATGCTAGCTTGCTAGCGAAACATGTCGCATCAATAAAATCTGTGGAAGCGTACGGGAGATCCCTTTTCCGTTTTGAAGTAGATGAGGTTAGGGTTAGTAAGGGTTTAGTACAAAATTTTAGAATTTAGAAAAGGACAGTAAGAACGCTTTGGCGAAATCTGACAAATTAAACTCTTCATGATCTTGCCTGGGTTTGTGGAACGACATCTAAAATATGGTAAAAATTCGTATTTTCTACAAAACCTTCATTTAAAATCATTGATTTCGAATTTATCGGCCATCATCAGATGCTCTATCCTGTCATAAACCATTAATGTCGAAACCGATCTTATGAATTGAAAACTTTGTTCTTGGCTCCTAGTGTAGTTTTTTAGTGTAGTGAATTTTTTTCCTGCAAGAGAAAATCCTATTTGAGGAAATAAAAACTGCTGCATTTCTTTCAGCTGAGGTGTATTTTACGACTAAAAATACTGTGGTATATTTCACGGTGGGTTAAATATGACCGATTGGCAGTACATCGTCTGTTCCGAATTTCGCCAAAAGACCTCTGACATTACACATGTACCACATAGATCTGCATGTGGCAGGGGGTGCATGCACCATGACTCTACTTCCCTAATCTAATATTTTCGCGACTACTGACGGATGCCATAGGCGAACCATGCATCAAATCTCAAAGCGAAACTGTCATTTCCACTATATTTTGTCCGAATTTTTCCCTTTTCATCTTTCTCTTTCGTCTTTTTCGTCGCTCTACCCTATACATATATATTTCCACATATACATAGCTTTCCTTTTCCACTCTCTTCTCCATCCCGTAACACCCTCATATATATTCTTTTCGTATATCCAGCACAAACTTTTCTCGAGAAAACCGCATATCCCACGGGCAGTCGAGCCGTTTCATCGTACGAGGCTTTTTCCTCCTTCCCAACGTCAGTTTCTAAGCCCCCTTGATTTCCCCCCCTCAGGCGATACGCGAGGGACAACAATGTTCGGTGCGGTCAGCGGCTTGTGCTCTCCACTCCCACGCACGTGCCTATTTGTTTCTCTTTCATTCTATGCGTGGCGTCCTTCATTTTCGCTTTATCGACCACGGAAATCCCTTTAATGGCCTCCATACACGTATCATTTCATCCTATTCTTATCTTGCTTTTTTACGCGTCCATCTCGACACCCCGTTCCTTGCGTCCTTAGAAAGATTTTCCGCTCGAAATTATCGCTCCATGCGCTGGGTTCTTTGAGTGACGTGTTACCAGAGCGTTTTATGAAAGACATGTACGTATGTCTTAATGTCTCGAAGGTTTTACGATGGCTATTGATGGCCGATAAGGTGGGTTTCAATGCCATTGAGAGCGTTACGCGCATCAAACAGCCGAAGATCGCGACCGAGTGGTTTCTTCTCAATGAAGTCATCTATTCCTTGGAATCTGATCTATGAAATTTTAAATGTTTCTATTCATACGTAACGTGAATATATTAAAGTCCTACTTATCTCTTATCAGGTTCAACTTCAAACCCAAATCACGCATCTAATTATGTGGTATTGGTTCCAATTATAAATTGATTCATACTGTAAATGATCATTCTCAATCGATTTTTTTAATATTTTTATTTTATTTTCCGATACATAAATAATACAATTTACAAAGATTTATAAAAAAATAAACATCTTAGACATAGGGGATTCTTGTGATAGCCAAAAGATTACATAACCTTGTCCGGCTATCTATTTATTGTATTGTTTGATTCTTGTAATGTTTGCGTTTTAATAGATTAATTTTTCTTTCTTTTACAGGTGAGTATTTCGGATTGAAACATCTCAGTAGAAAAGGAAAAATTATAATCAAGTCTAAGGATTTTAATGGAAAATCATGACGTGGCCCTGTGTACGTAAGTTACCCTGGAGTAAATTTATGTATAGAATAACTTTTGCAAGACGCACTTAGTTTATTGCAAATATTATCTTAAGTTAAGCCGTGGAAGCTAAGATGGTATCCTATACCTACAACACCACATCTATACCTATTTAAAAATTATATGATTTTACTTACATAGTGGGTTAAAGTATAGACAGTAGTAATTTCTGTTTTACGACTAAAATTTATTGACATCATGATCTCAGTATGCCATCATCAAATTGTTAGCCTTTACTTGTTATCATCTTCCATGGTTACCCTAGTGCTGATTCTAATGTTGCAGTTTTATTATTATTATCATTGAAAAGGCTGAAATATGAAACCTACTCCATGGTGGAAACCGAATACATAATTATACGTCATTCATTGATCTTAATTGAACAATAGTATCCCCAAAATAACACAATAAATAGGATACAGGTACAGTTATGAAGTCTTAGTCAGAATCATCTTATGTGAGGTTTTATTTAGTCTTAGTAAATATTCCTGGTGTAAGGGATATAAAACTTATTTGTCGAGGCAATTAATCCTGGTGCAAGTGATCGGGAATTATTGTAATTCAGAGTTTGAATTTGGCAATCAACCTGTGCTTCCAGGGTTGCGCTGAGTCATTTCGCCTCCTGCGGCGAGATGAGATACGCAGCCTTTCACTTTATTATCAGATAATTTACTTGAAATTAGTCGAAATAATTCGAAAAGGAAAAACAGAACCGAAAGTCTTGCTACTAAAATTCGTTTTTCACGCCCCCCTTCATGTAGGTGTTTTCCTGAAGTTTTATTATTTTTTTCCTAAGTGCAGACTTAGGTTTTTTCAGAAAACCCACATAATAATTTCTTCTTTTATTGCCTTCTGTTTTAGTTCAACTCCCAGTACCTTTTTACTTTCTACCTGTGATGACTAAGGGTTGACTAATTAGTCTCAATCTCGCCCATGAATAAAGACGAGTTATTATTATTATTAATATTTAATCTGTGAAATTTTCGAACTGACATTTCATTTACAGTAGTTATTTGTACACTTTTGTGTTTAACTAATATTTAGTATTATTTTTTCTGAGTTTAACGACATTTAAGCTTCTTTTCTGGATGCATCTAGCGACATTTTCAAAATAAATTGGCCTCTCTGCTTGGTACGCAACTACAGGCGTCAAAGTTGATTGCCCCGTGGCCTCGCCAATCAGTACGGTCCTGTGTACTTCATACCGATACCAAGTTCTTTCCGGTGAAAGAACTCCGCCATCGCTTTCCGTGAATGCTCACAGTTGTAGCTCAATTTGTAAAAAGCAATAATCCCTCCTATTCTAACTACCCAATTCACATAACTTGCCTTTTTTAACCAACGTAACATCTCTCTTATTTCTCAACGATCTTCTTTCCCGTCTCGTGTCACTTAGACCTTTCCAAGTTATTAGGTGTGGAAAACAGATTTGTTGTCATCTATTCCGAGGATCGTTTTTTCTTGAGGGAAGCGCTTCACACCGCGTGTACGTTACCATTTCTCGCCTGCTCCGCTCTCTCTTTTCTCGGAGGTGATGATCTTCAAAGCGGTAATGACTCGAAAGACAAGTTCTCTTAAGCGCACGGCTTTTTAAGCCGGAGAATTGCTCACATAATCAAAGAGACCGATGGAGAAATGATTTATTCATGAGTAAATTCTTCTCGGAAATTGTGTTTTGTGCGTGTTCGGATGTTTCGTTCAGATATTGAAGACGTTCCGGTCATTAGATGAAGGTCCAAAATGAGCCTGGATTCCTTTCGCGATGAAGTATTTTTGAGTTTGAAATCTGCGTTTATTAACTCTAACTCTCATCACTTTCTCTCGCTTGTAAAACGATGATGAGAATTTCAATGAAGAGTCGGTGGATGATTACTGGGGAAACCTCGGTCGATGATTGCTTAGGGATTAGAAGAACGGTGGATGCAATCACATTGATGGAATTCATCGCGAGAAACGTGTAGTGAACACGCAAAATTGATATCTGTAGGGAATCGGTTTGCAAGCTGCGATAAAGTCATTCAGAAATTGATGTGGTTCGTGAGAATGCTCTATATTACCTAAGATATATCAAGTACTTATAGTTTTGCTTATCTTCAGTTTAGGCAAACAGCATTAGACACTGTAAACGAGGGACGCAGGAATTTCATTTCATTTGGACAAGATTTTGTGAAGAAATCTCTCTTACTTTTACGTAGATATTATTTTTAATTATTAAACACAAAATTACATCTTATTTACGTTTCATTCTTTTGAATATTACTTAATGTATGTTTCGTTCACTAAATCTTAGAAAATTGATTATTTTACGCAGTAATTGCATTGAAACATTTCCTCTTCGACTTCTTTAATAAATGTTGCCTAGTTCGTAAAAAGTATGACTGTATGAAACTGTTATGAAATTTCAATTACGAGACGTAAATGAAAGTGGAAATTCCTAATTACCCAGGTCTTAAAATTAATGAGGAAATTACGCCATTCTATAGGCTTTAGGTTAGCCTATTTATAGCTACTTTCTGAAAATGCTGTATCCCGATCTTTCCTCGTTTATCAAAAGACCTACTTAAGTGCTTTGATGAAACGTAGAATCGGTTAATCTTTTCCTGTCTAGATTTCCCAAATGGAAACTATAATGGGACAAAAGAATCAGCCTACCTCAAGGCACGGAAGGCACCATTCACAATCGGCATTCGATTTATTTATGTATTTCTGCGTCTAAACGTGCATCGCCTCTCTATTATGTTAGCCGAAGGAAGGCCACAAATCATCTCCTCGTCGTGTCATCGAACTGTCGACAGGGAAATTAACCTTCCGTTTTGAACCTCGCGGAGATTGTAATCCACTCTCGCCAGAAGTCCGTTTTTTAGGTCAGGAAAGAAAGGTAACGGTGACTAAAAAAATTCCCCTATTGCATCCACCGCTCTTCTCACTCTTGACCTCGTATCCTTTTCGGGCGGATTTACCGAAATTCCCTAGCGGGGGCGCCAACAAGAAAATTTCTGTTTCGTACCTCATCTTTTCACGAAGAGGGGCATAGTGTCACCTTCCGTTTCGTTTCGCACCTTTTTGAGGGAAACCGTGTTCTAATATTGCGTGAATGGGAAAAATCGTCGCCTTCCGGGAGGTTGTTTATCACCTAATTCGTCAAATTTGTGCCTTCAGCTAGGCCGAGAATGGGGATTAGTTTCTCTCTCGTCCTCAGCTCATCTCGATGTTGGACGAATTACAAAGCGTCCTATTGTCCTATTTTGCCGTCCAGCCGCGCCCATGTCCCTTTGGGTGATTCCTTTCTCTTTCCCTCAAGACCGGATCGGTAATATTGGGAACTGGGCGGCGATGGCCCTTGTAAAAGCTTGTCTCTTAATGCTTATATGGATTTGTCGATGGGTTTCTTTAATGAATGAGTTTCCCTTTACTACTATAAACGCGCCGCGTTAAAATGCTTCCAACTTATTCTCGTTTCTTTTTCTCTCGGTGTTGGAGATAGTTGACCGATGCAAATTGTTAAAAATATCGTTTAACATTAACGTGAATATTTAAAGAAATTAATTGGTTTATGATGCTTTCGCCGTAAAAGGGTGATACTCTATATGGTTTCATCAAGGAGTAATCTTAAGGGTAAGTTCCAAAATTCTCCTCTGAGTATTACCGTCCTAAAGTTGGTGGGAAATTTTCTCTAACTTAGCCTTCCGTTATTTTTTCATCGCGGACCTAAATATGATTTCAGCTACCTAATTTAAGCAAGTACGCACTGGATGGGTATTAAATAAACTCAAACTTCTCTTTAACATCTTTCTCATTCTCTTTTAGTTGCTTCTTGGATAAAATAGACTGAATTCATCTGTGATTTATTGCTAATAGTGTCACTTATAATTCTGAGAAATAAGTGACGGATATATGAATTCGGTCCTGGATACCTTCGTATACGAGATTTTTTGGATCAAAACTGATTGGCAGGTTCAACTGATGTTGATCAGTCAGTTTTTCACCACACCACAGAAGTTAATGATGAAATCGAATTCTAAAAAAGACTTCTATGTGACAGTTGTTTTAGCCGCCAGAGGACAACGACGAAAATTATCATTATACTTTTACGAGATTCTATTACCCTATTTTCCTTTTATGATGATACTAGGCCGTAAGTACCGTTTGAGAAAACGATTTAAATAAAGCTCTTCAAAGGTTCCGTTCCAGAGCATTCTGACTAATCGATGTCGGTTAACCGCCCCAGCTGAAAGCATGTATTTCCTCTTAGGCTCCTAGATCCTCGGAATGCTGGTCTAGAAAACGTCGATTCGTTCGAGAAAAACTGCGAACATATGTCTCGGAGCGTCTTAAAAGTAAACTGAAAAGTTCCGCAGATGTCGGAAACGAAATTATTCTCTCAACTGGGGACGAAACAATACGCTTTTACTCCCAAAAAGGGAAAAGATAATTGAACTAGCTTTAAGTAGGTTTACTGCGAGCCGGCTAAATCAACCGAAGGCGTCGTGACCTCACAAATAAACTGGGTCTAAGCGAACCGTCTAAGACTCGACTTTTTTCCTTTTCCTCCAAAGTGGAACGCGCTTTGTAAAATATCAGCTAAGGTAATATACGCGGACAACTCTAAAGAATTCGCGAGAGAAACATAAGGCGTCAGGAAGTGACGGAAAAAAGGAAGCGGGGCGAATTTCTCAACCAATACGTACCGCGTCCATTTCTAAGTTCGCTCTAAATGACTCCGCCCTTCCTCTCCAGTTTTTGCTTTAGCGCCTATGTAAACGCAACGACGAATCAGAGAATAAATACAAATTACGTTTTGACGCGATTCGAAACGCAAAAATCTAACCTTCCAACTAAGTAGAGGAGAAACGGAATAAAAAAGATGGAATGCTCATACGAGACGGAATGTCATGGTCAATGACTGCTGGCAAACCTTCCCGAAGAGACCGCCGAAGTTAACGGGTGGGGTACATGAACGAAAGGCTTAACAAAGAGAATTAAAAGTACGTAATGCCACTGGCGATTCAGAACCAGATTTTGAGAATGGCGACTAAAATACGACCACTGTGGGGAAGTGCAAGCACGATGCGAAGGAACAAAGGACCTGGCGCATCACTTATGATGCACTTGCCTCGAGATTGAAATTCGAAAATTGAGATGCAAGGACGATAGTGGTGCAGACGTTCACATTGTCGTTATAATTACAGATCACGAAATGCGTAGTAACAATGTACTGTTGGTCTCATATCTTTGAAGTTTAAGGATTCCATATGGAATTCTGAAAATAGATTATGGAATTTAAGGAAGGGAGTCTTCATATCCATCATAGTCTGTTCATGTAATCTTTTAGCTGTTTTTTCCAATGAAAATTCATATTTAAAGTAGAGAATTTCTTCTACTATTGTTCATGTTTCTGAACAGTTCCAGCGAAATGCTCGTATCTATTATTATTTCAAAACTACCGGAGAGTGAATGCTATGAAATATTATTAAATGTATTGGTTGATGTGAAAATTTGTGCTAGATACTGAATTCATATATGAATTCAGTATCTAGCGCACTATAATTCTATATATGGAAGAGAGTTTACGTTATTTCAGTTGAAAATTATTTACATAATACCGATTTTAAACAAGAGCAGATATAAATAAATTGTGCCCTTTCCTAACATATCGGATGTTACTGAAGTTGGAAAACATTTATAGATTTCTCTCATCTGCAGAATAGATTGCTTATTATTTGAGGAATCAAATCTACTCGTAGAGTGAATCTGGGAACAGTAAATTGTTCGATAATCAACAATTCATCGAGGTTTGCATGGTATTTCTTCTCGATTTCCACTAAATCCTAATTCTTTCTCTGAATGAAGTAACCACATATTTTACATAGTTATTCAACTTGAACTATATCTAATTGGAAGGTGGGAAATCTTCGGGGAAAAGAATGTTTTGTGGTGCAGGTTGCAGGCAGTTTTTATAGCCAGCAAAATAAGCACGTCAAGGGATGTGAAAGGTACTGCTAAAAGAGAGGTTTTCGTTAATAAGATGAGAAAAACTTAATATGATTTATGGAGGTAAGGGCGTACCGAAACCTGTTAGGAAGTAGAACGTTCGCATTTCACTCGGATTTCTCGTCCTATACGAGCCCAAGAATTCAGTTTTTCGAAAAATCTTGGCGTTCATCCCTTTCGGAATATTGCTTCTATTCTTATGCAAAGGGACCGACGTGTTTTGCTGTAGTTGTAATGTCTCCACCAGTTCTCGGTGATCGAGTCTACGTGAGCCCTATTTTTCATAGATGTATATTGTAGCAGTTCATTCATGCTAAGAACTTGCGACTATTTTACTTGTCTATTTCCGGCTTTACTGGCTTATGTTTTTGGACTTATGTATATTCGAGTCGAGTGTAGGAGGAGGTCAAAGAGGGCATTTAAAATTGCCATATTCTATTTAGAGGTTCGCTGTAGCTAGTAATGTTCTAGGTAAGCATCCACTATTAATATCATTGGATAGTATTTATTATTTTTATTGATCTGTAATACTTCTGATAAAATTTGATGCTTTTTGGAACATTTCTTCATTATTATTTACAGAAATATTTTATCTTTAGAGGTTTCGAGTTCTGATATCAAATTCATCTAATCAAAGACTCTTATCTCGCGATTTATCTTTTTAAGCACAAAAACAGCGAATATAAGCTATTGCTGTATAAAATTACACTGCTAAAACACGATTTGGAGGAAGTTGTAAATGATTTACACCTTAAGATTAATGACAACTTATTCGTAAATAAAATTTTAAAACTGGAACCGAGAGAATGAAGTAGTATAGCTTACATTCTTATCTTCTGGCTACTCGAGCAAATATTTCAGGAAAATTTTTTCTTGAGAAATAGATACAGACATTTTTTCGCGCGAATTAGTTCTTCGTACTTAACGGAGACACTCTGAGATATATTTAAAAATTTCGTCTCCACAAAATTTTTCTTCCTCGTTTGGAACGTTTTTTTTCTGGAAATTTAAGTGTAAAGTAAGTGTTAAGTTAACTGTATTATGTGCTCTTTTCGCAAGAGGATAAAATACTAGAATGGCAAAACGTTGTAAAATTTCCGTTATTTTTATTGCGTTCCTTAGACTTAAGAAAAACAGAGGAAGTCCCTAATGAAGGAAGCGCTTTACTTCCGTTGCTATATTTTTTTATCAAATTTTGCAAAGGGAGATACCAGTCTCGATGTCGTATCACGGAGGATGTGGTCTGCGATAGGAAACGCGCCAGGAACACCTAGCGCTTTACTCGAGATCAAAAAGGGTAGTTTCGGGCGCGAATGATTAAATGTTATTTTTAAATCCCGCCCACCCTCATAGTTGTACTCAAAAAGCCACCAAGGCTTCGCGGTTTAACACGCAAGAGGTCCTCAGTCAGAAACGGCCAAAGGACGTTTTTATTTGCGTGCGGGTGTGACCTAGGAGCCGAATTAAGAATCGAAGGAACCCCGTGCCAAGCAGGAAAGTCGCTCACTGTTTAGCTTTCGAGTCATTGTCTTTTTTTGAGATGCGAATGGGAAAAAGCATCAGAAGCGACCTTGATGTAGTTATGGTTTGACTTTTTATTTACACTTCGAAAGGCAGGCGTTTCCGTTTCGGGATGTGGCTGTCTACGGAGATGACTGGGCGCTCAAAGGTTGCTGATTCTTTTCGTGATGAGCCTGAGTTGAAGATTATTCTTTGGAAGGCAAAAAATGAAAATGGTCCCTCTTAACGTCAGGGAATGAATTATGATTTTTGCGGTATTGTTGGCTTGCAGAGGCCAACGAGGTATATGACGTATGGTAATCATTGGTTTTAAAGAACTACGGTCGAATAGTTCGGCTATTTACTTATCTATTGGATTATAAACCATGTAAGAAACGTTAATTCTGAAATCCTTTAAGTATTAAACTAAATTTATTGAAATCGAAATGAAATCCAAAAGTTGACTCGCAACCAACTTTTAAGAAGTGTAATATCATATATGATGGCAATACTATCGCAAATTTTTAGAAACGCTGATTTCATTATTTGATAAATATCCGTATTATTTATTGTGTGTTATGTATTCTAATGAGAGACTGAAAATTATTTTATTCTTAAGAAATAAAGGAAGTTGGAAAAAATCTTACAAAATAAAACGTTTATTTCTGATATTTGATGGAGGTAATTTCAAATATCAGGCGGGTCATAATGATATAAATTGTCTGACAATGTAATGATATTGACATATATCTAATGAATAGTTTCTAGCAATATTGGTAACAAATGTAGTTTTTAAATAAGCAGAGAAAACTTTCCTATTTAAGCTGCGGAAATATCATTTTGAAGAAATAACCATTCTGGAATTTGAATTCAGTTTTTCAATAGCTGATAATTTCATTTCCATGCTTAGAATCTTGCCTCCATGGCATACTCCCCTTTACTTTTACGTAAGATAGAATTTTATGTCCCTTTACTCTGTCCTAAAGGCCTCTGGATAAGACCCAGTATTTCAGAGAACGTACGAACCAGTTCAATCGCGTACTTGCGCACGCACCCGCAATGCACGCGTTCATGTCGGGACTTTTACTAAGTGCGCAAGAGCTATGAAGCCAGCGAGCAAACCATGGCTTTCACGGTGTTCCCTAAAGCGAACGAGGGAGGGAGGAAGACTGCGGAGCGAGCGAGCGAGTTGGAGAGGGGGTGAGAGAGAGGGAGAGGGTCGAGGGGAGAGCAGAAGGAGAAAGAGGAGGGGTCTCTTAGAGCCGGGAAGGCTTCAGTTCGCCGCCAAACGCGCAGCCAGCAGGACCTGTTCCTTCCGATTCTCTAATTCGCATTTCTTTCTAGTCTCCGGTAAGAAGGAAATCGTACGGGAAAGCGATGGCCACGGTTTCGGGCGCTGTGGCGTTCGCCATGGCCGACTCCGGTCGCGTGATAAAGTGTTTTCTTCGTGTGAGTGCTTAGTGAGAGTGAAGAAGTGGAAGGAGTTTAATTTTGACCAGTTCTGGTGGAGAAACTCACGAACAGTAGCGGCCCGACTGTACAGTGGAGGTGTACCGCACGGTCCAGTCCTTTGACCATTAACCTTTCGCTCCTCAGTGTCGCCGCTGCGAATTTTTTTCCCTCTCCCATTCGCCAGAGCGGCGTGGAGATTCGCGCAGGGTAATTATTTTCCGCGCGCATGCGTCCTTTTTTATTGTGTGAGTGTGTATGTGTGCGTGTTTGTGTGTGTATGTAGCGTCTGGCGCCTTTTCAGACGTTGCTCTGTCTGCGGAGGGATTTTCCTAGAACACTTCAAACTCGGAGACTGGACTTACGATTACGAAATCCCAGTGTCACGAAACTATAGTCCGAAAAAGAGCGATGTTGGTTGTCTATTTGGTGATGTCCGTGCATTTTCTCACGGAGTGAAGCAGATCGCAGCAAGTGACAGCGGCCGGTAGCACTCTCGTCCCTTGTGTTTTGTTCATTTCTGCGCTGCCGAGACTAAGTCCTTGACCTCCTCTTCGCTCCGCTGGTGACTGACTCCATGGGCAATTGGCCTACGGTTTTTTTATTCTTCTGAGGAGGAGGTGGAGGCGGGATTTTCCACCGGTCTTTGAAGGAGGCGGGGCGCTGGCGCTGCCCCTTCTCTTTAGCGTCCAAAACCATTGGCAACTGTTGTACACCTCTTCGTGACTTAACAGCAGTGGCGCCCCCTTTGGCAGGGGCGCCACGGCGAGGATTTCGGCTAGCGTTCCTGAGAAGGTGGTTTGTCGGATCAGAGAAGGGGTTCAGGTCCAAACGGTTTGTGCTGCCCATTTCTTTGCTCGCACGGCTGTGCAGCTTAGATTCCTCTCTTTGTTTTCATTTCGTTTTCTCTTTCGTTGAGCTCTCGTTCTTTTTCAAGAAGTTTTTTGGTGTACTTCACTGTCACTAGTAGAGAATGGATGAACGTCTCTCTCAGCAAGGCATGCGATTATTCTTTCCGAAAAAGCTTTATTTTTGTCTTCCAATTGTGAATGATGGCTCTCTTGAGTACGTAAATTAGACCCTTGTTTCTTCTATTCTGATTATTAGCTGAGAAAATAAGAGCTGCATGAATACGCTTGTACACACCTGTACACCTGTAGCAGTATACATGATCTCCTTCATTGTTGGAACATGCAGTTGTTTCAGCAAATTGCTGATTCAATCAGCTGGCATTTAAATTGTAAGAAAGTAACGCGATACCCATGAAATCAAAACCCCGCTTGACATTTCACTGACCTTGGCAGTAAAAGTTATCGAGGCAGTGTTTATTAATCGCAGCAGTGGGCAGCATCTCTGCAACTCATTTCGAGATCGTATGTCACATACGGAGTTTTGCTCTATTTCCCACTGTTTATTATCACCTCATCTTTGATTTCCATTTAAATATGTTTAATGAAAAGACCATTCGTTCAATCGTGTATTTAATGCAGTAAATTTATGGAATTGATTTTCTATAATTGGTCTTTTAATTTGTCGTTGCAAGTTTTTGGAGGATTAGTTTGCATTCGAGAAAAGTCAACCCACTCTAAACCATGCTTATGTTGATATCCATGAAAACATATTTTGTCTCCTATTACCCTTAATATTTCACGTGATTCATATATCGCATTTATGTTTCCTTTTAAAACTGGTTTCTATTTGATTTTGATTAATCTGCCTTCCTAAGGTTAATCATTTAATTTTAAATCTTATATAAATATTATAGAAATACATATACCATTCTACTAAAGGGGTTGGAATATTATTCTTTCTTTGATATTTTAGGATACTTTTACCTAATAAAAAAAACTAAAACCTTTATGAATAACATTAAAAACATTCGCAAGAAATAAAATTAACATTACAAATCTCAGAAAGTATCTAATATCTTCATATAAGTGGAAGAAAGGCATAAGATCCAACTTCTATTTTAAGCACCTATTATAGGAGTAGAACTGTAGTCGACATTTAATGAGATTCTAAGGTAGTATTTTGAAGAAAATGTACTTCCCTCGTTCATAAACGGCTTCGTTAACCATTATTTGAATTCCTTCGAATCGCAGGCAAATCATAATGAGGCGGAATTTTTTATTTATCTTTCCGTTAAAATGCTTTCATCTGAAAGTCACGAATAAGTTATTTTCTTGACAAAGAGAGTTCGTGTCTTTCTCTCATAATCCTTACAAATAGAAAGTAAATTTCTCACTGACAGGTCTTTAGGCTGTTTGAAGTTATTTTTTCAAATTATTAGATAGAGGGAAAGCAAATTTTTAATACATTTCCGCTTGTATAATAGGGCATGTAAATAGGCATCACTTATTATTATGGTTAATAAGCGTAATTTAGCGCTTAAGATAAATTGGCCAATTTATTGGTTGATGAGTTCAATGACAATTTTTTTCGGATCAAATTATCATATAAAGTATCTTTATGAGAAACAACTTCCCGTGGACTTTTTAATGGAAGTATAAGAGCCCCCTCAAACTTAGATATATGTATCGTATTTTGTGCCATAACTAGAAGTTACTTTGGGCATTTAAGCCGGCAATTCCACTCCGAAACGTGCCTTGGTTACGGAAATATCCCTTACCGCAGTCCCATTTCTGCGTACTCTCTACCAAAGGACGTGTCGCAGAGATAATGCGCACCGAAACTCCTTCGAGCAGTTTCTATTTATTTTCATTTTGCATCCATTAACGGCAGCGGTCGCGCTCTAACTCTTGGGTAACCAGCAAGGCTACTTAAAACTATCTCTTCACTTGCCCACATCCGCGGTTGTGGTCCCCCGTTTCGCAGCAGCTCAATTCGGGGAGGGACTTCAGACATTAAATGCGCATGCACTTTGCGAGGCTTATCTCCGTTTTATAATGTACTTTAGTTATGACGGGAGAATTTTTAAGAAAATAGCCTACCCTTGACATTCAGCGATCCTCGTCCAAGTTTCTCGTCTTGCGCAGTTCTTCGCCTGTGGAAGTCGTACAGTTTGTAGGCGAATTAGCGCGGCTCTTTTTCACTTGCGTTATGTATACACTTCATACGAGGGATTTCATGAGCGTCGAGCGGTGCGTCATAGCGAAGGGCTAAATTAAATAGAAATGTCCTTTGCCTTATAAGGATACGTTGAAGCATTCAGTTCCCCTCCCATGTCCACCGTTCCTCGTTTGCTATTCGCCACCTTCCTAAACGTTATCCTGACTACCGATACCTCAGCCATAGTTACGGGACTTGCGCGTTTTCCCGCCACGTGCTATAAAAGCGATTCTCAAATACCTCCGAGGACCACGGATTTTATGTTTATCCGCGACCGTATTTCCGAATAACAGTTTCTGAAGTTTACGTCGCCGATTTATTTTTAGAATCCTCGGAATATGTGTTGTGGTTTTATATCGAATCGTAAACCAACCTAGCGGATGCTTAAAATTTTTAAATGGGAGTTCTGGCATTTTTAATAAACATTTTCTTAGTGATTTTTTTTTAATTTCTTACTGCTAGTGTTTGTTACTCTTACGATAGAGGAAGGCAGTTCTGGAAGAGGAAATCCCTCCTTTTGATGGATTGATAAGTACCGTAATCTTATCATTTGCGAGAAGTTTCTAACATGTATTGTGAATTTTCCAATAACTCGTTGCCTAAGTCTGTCTCTTCTATCTATAGTTCACTGACCATGGTCCAGGGATCGATTACCGTTAGTATCTTTTATAATCGTTTGATGAGATTTTTTATTGACAGACTAGTGATTTACTTTTGCACTATCTCTGGACGTATGCGACTTTCGTTTTATGTCAAAGGAGATTGCAAAGCTTTAAATTTCGACTATTTTAATCATGTAAAATATTGCAAAGCGTTAATCAAGATAAGGCAGTGAATATGTATCCGCCCTCGAACGAAAAAAGAGCGAATCTTATTACAATCAGCAGGTGAGCTCAACAGCATATATTCATTGTTATGGAATATTTAAGGAATTCG
The DNA here is from genome assembly GCA_000376725.2 of Ladona fulva. NCBI lineage: Eukaryota > Metazoa > Arthropoda > Insecta > Odonata > Libellulidae > Ladona > Ladona fulva. Next base: position 767,991 of record KZ308477.1, on the reverse strand, counting down.
AACATACGTCATTTATAGTTGCTACGAGCTATTTCAGTTGAAAATATTTCTTAAACAAGGTGAAAATATAATAAAATGTATTGTCAAATCATGCTGAACTGCGACAAGAGTTCATGAGAAAACTACCAAATGAAGCCAAATTACACATTTTAGCAGCAGAATAATTTCTTTTGATGATGTCTTTTTATTACAGTTTTATTTTTTTTTGTCATAATTTAATTTTGCTTAAAGGATATACATTTTACAGTTCTCATTGTACGGTGGAGAATTGAGGCTCTAATCCTGTTATACCACCGGGAAATCCGTTATAGGCGAAGAATATTGGGTTTCTTCCGATTCGAGGCCTCTCATTGCTAGGCGACGCTCGTCAAAGCACTTGAACACTGTCGCGTTTTTGGAAAGGTATTGGCTCGAAATAAAAAACACGTTTCCCCTTTGGAATAGCTTGTTTTCAAGAGGCATTGGGTGTTGCAGGTGGCCCTGCTACGAATGCAAATGATGCCAACATTTGTTTCCCTCTCTCAACTCTTTCCTTCTCCGCCTTGTCATTTTCATAACTACTTTCTCCCTCTTCAGATGATTTAGGTCCCGTATTTGTTCGCGGAGGTAAAGCGTGTTCATTCGACGGGTCGCGGATACAAATTGATTCGCTCAGCGCGTCCTGTTAGTCAATTGTTCGTCAACCTGAATCGAGCCGACACGCGCGAACACGGAAGTATTTACCTCAATAGGTAAGGGATTGAGGTTTGGCCGAAGATGAGGAGGGGCCTTAAAATCGTTTTGGTGTAGGTAGTCATTTGTTTAGTTGCCCCACATAGCTAGTGCATTGCGCGAGAGGCTCGTGTGGTCGGGGTGAACGGCTCTGTGCAAACTTGAATGCGTAATCCCTCAAATAAAACTTCGGAGTACATATCATTATTCCTGTGTTGATTTATGTATGACCGGAAACCTCCCACTATTGAGAGATAATTTTCAGGGTCGCTTCGCAAATACATGAGCACTTTCCTCTAATCTGCCTGTTCGTAATAAGATAACTGCGTTATCGTTCATTGCGACGAAAGGCTGGCTGTTGTACGACCGGTTTTCAGTTCGTAGCAAATGGGAGATGATGAAAGGGTTATTTTTATTCGCCCATGAATTATGCCCTTTTGAGTTTATGTAGGGAAAGCAAGAGCTATTTGAGTTTTATTATTTTGAGTTCATTGAAAAGTTAAAATATCTCGCAGTTGTTTTGGTTTACGATGAATCTGAGTAGTATTTATTGCGCAATGGGTCGGCATTGTTCTCCCAGCTGTAGGTTTTATGTTATCTAGTGGAAGTTAGTCGTAGAAAGCTAACGGAAGTAAAGAAAAAAATGGGAGATTGCGATTAAGGAATGCGAAAATTGTCAATGTTTACAGCAGTAAACCTTGCTGCCCAGATACATATATTTCTATGCTGCTGTTTTTCGAATAAGCTTCAGGTATAACGCATTCGTTTTGTTGATTGCGAACACTGCATCGTCTTATTTACAGTATAAATATGAAATTTAAAATCTAGTGGTGCGTTTTTATCGATATCTTTCCTGCTTTATTAAAGGAACACTAGTGCTTTATGTGGTCAAAGAAGCCCGTATCATACGTGGATGGTTCTCACGCAATTTTAATGTATATCATAACCGATATAGTCTAAATTGAAATAAATTTTAAATCTAAATTCTAAATTTTGCATCATTGAGCTGATGAAATTCAAATTCGAAACAACCATTAGTCCTGACAAGTAGAGAAATCCAAACCGTGACGCTCTAGTCTCCTCATATTATTGGTAGATGTATTTTAACATACTCGTATGCATTAGAGAATTCAGTCCTGTCGCTTTTATACATCTGCCGGTTGCCAAGAGAAGTAAGTCCCTACAACTAAAATGAAAAGTAGCAGCCCCGAATGCTAATTTAAGTCCATATTTAGCTCGTAGCAGATCTCCTAGCCATTTTCTACTATGTGCCACTCCATGTTGTGTCTCCACAGGTCGCCAGAGTTACGATAGTCCGAGCGTAAAACTCGCTTAAAACAACAATAATGAGAGCACGTGACCAGCGCACTAACTCCCTTTTCGTGTTTTTAAAGGAAAAGAGGAACTTTCTTGTGCGGAGGAAAGGGAGGCTTGAGATGCTGTGAAGGGTAAGCAGGTCGTTGCCTCTGTGAGAATCCCCTTCTCTTTAACTCCGGAGGAACTCCCATCCTCCGGCTCCCTTAACTCGCATTACGTCTGCCCCTTCCCGCTGTCATGCTACCACGAGCACGTGCTCCTCAACCATTGTCTCGCGCACCCTGCACCACCCCTTCCCTCCGTCCATTCATCCATTCGCTTCACATTTGTTCCCATCCCATAAAGTTTTTCTCGCTCTTAACTTCTCCGAAGCCTCCTCCTGAATGCATAATAAGGACGCCCTCGCAATTCTTTCTACGTTTTTTACCTTTTCTCCTCTCGCCGTCCGTTGCAAAGCTTTGCTAGAATATTGATCGGCCCCGTTCGGTTTTCTTAGGTGATTCGTCCGAAAGGAAATACCGAATTTTCGGGTCGGATCCAGTCGAGGTTGACATTGGGAAAGTGAAACGGAAAGGCGATCGATCAATAGATTATGCTTTACGCATTTCGCGGCTTTGCTGGAGGAGTCGTATATTATTTGGGCAGCGCATATGAATATTCATGGGTGTTACCCATCCGGGTTCTGCTGCATGTCTCGTCGGCGGTGACGCATCGTTCTTTGCTCCCCTCCTGTTTTATTCTCTTTTGGAGATTTAAGCGGGGGTTGTGTCACGCTATTGGTTCTGACCTTCATGCATGGCAATTTGGGTTACATACTGCAACCGAGAGTATATTGGATCCATCCTGCGCCACCTGGGCCGTTATTGTCTATAAATATGCGGCGATTGACTCGCTGAGACAGCAGAATCAAAATTTGATAGCATTTGCTTCGAATGAAATGAACTGTACGTAGATAGGTTCGAGCAAAATTGTGGCTCAATTTCGTTATGTAGCCCTTTCTCAGGGCAACTGTGGACATGAAAAGCACGTCTTTGAATTTACGAACGCAAGGAAAAAGGTATAAACAAAACCTCTGTCTAAACCAGTGGTTACCAATCTTTTTTTTACCTACCGCCCACCTTTTGTTACCTTCCGCCTATCGTTGTACTTTTGCAGTAGTATTATTAAAAGTACTTTGAAACTGAGACCATTTCGCACGTGGGACCGAACCGGGAATCGAACCCGGGACCGCTTTTGCCAAATGCGAGCGCGTTGTCCACTTGGTCAACCTGGAACCCTGTTGTACGCTTTTTAACAGTGCAATTTTCCTATCGTCTTAGTTTAGCGCTCATGGAGATAATATTAAAAAATAATTTATAAAAATTTTAGTAACATATCTGTAATAATGATGTTTAATGATAAAATGAATTTACAAAATACGGCCATTTGAGAAATTTTCATATTGTTACATCAATGGTATTATTTGTTATCATCCCTCTATCCCTTTTTATCTTATGATTCCCATCTGAAAACTTACTCCCACTAATGAGCGGTAGGGCCCAGGGTGGATCACTGGTCTAAGCCATGACGAATTTTACTGTTAAAGTTAACTGTAATGTTGAACAGATACATTCACGCAAACATTGTTTCCCTTCCTGAAGTTATTATCCAACTGAACCTAGTTTAAGTTTTAGGTTTAGATTACAATAGATTTTTTCCTGTATTAGGATTCCTATTTTCCCCTTATTCCCTCGCATTTTTAAAAAATTGTTTAATTTGTACAGGTATGCGCCAGTTATGTCTAACTTTTCCTTTATTTTCTCCGTCCTTCAACGATTTTTTTAAATTTGCGAAAATTGCAGTCAATAAACTATACGCCGGAAGGTTTTTTTCCTTCGAAAAGGCTTCCGTAATCGCCTCTCTTGCTCAAGATAGGATTAACCTCGTTCATTGCTTGTCCTCCTGACGTCTACGTCGCTTTTAAATCCGGTTTATTACCTCTTAAAAACCTTTCTTCTGTAATTTGGTCGGAAGGATTTTGTGACCCAGTCCCGGTCAACCAATAGCTAAAGAGGCTCTAAAAAAAGGAATTTCGGTGTTGTAAAGATGATTAACCTGCCCCTTCCGTTCCACGATTCCTCATTAGTGTCTCCTGCTTTTCAGATTTTCTTCTCTTTCTCCTCTACCGCTTCATTCCAGTTTGACTACCCATTCGGCATTTTCTTTCGCATTTTATTTCTTTGAAGAAAAGCCACCGAATCTGCTCTAAATCTGAGAATTCTTCAAATTTTCTGCGCTTGTTCCGTTTCAGCGTGTAGTCTTCTTTTTCCAATTTAATCTTTTTCTTCCTGAAAATGTATTAGATATCTTTTCTCCTTATCTTATCTATTTTTTATATCTTATTATCTCTAAAAAGCCTCATGTTTACCACTCCTTCTCTAAGTTTTTCTGTACTGCTTCCTTATTTCTCCTCTCTGATTATTTTTTATTCTTCGTATCTTCAATTTTTTCTCCTTGGTACGTATTTCCTTCGAGAAATGTTTCGATGAATATCCACGTTTTTCCCCTTTTTTCAACCCTCTACTTCGATATTTTCTATAATATTTCTTTTCGTTCTTGTATATTTCTTCCAATTTATCCTCCCTACTGGATTTCCTTTAGAATTATTTTTCTGATTACTGTTTTCTCATTATTATTACCCAATATCATTATTTTTTACCCAATTTTCTGCAGTATTTCTCATTAAATTTCCCTCGTACTATCACTTCTTTTTCCCTTCACTATGTATACCTTATATAAATATTCTCCAGTTATTTTAGCATATTTTTTTTTTACGTATAACTTAGTCGTTATAAAGATCTTTTCCCTCTATTTTGGCTTTCGCATATATTTCAATTCTTTCCTTGCATCCTTTCCCAGTTTCCTCTCCCCATATTTCACCCTTTGAATTCTTCCTTCTGGGTTTCCATTTCACTTCTTCAGTTCCCCTCTTCCATTAATCAACCATCGAATGGGCCCACGAAGGTAGCAGGTCGAAGGCACAACAGGGAAAAGCGTGTCTCCAACTGCCCTAAAGGAAGTATCCTAGTCCGCATTGCGTCTCTTCAACTCCCTCCCTGCTTCTTCGCCCGCCCCAAAACCCAGTCCTCTCTTCTCGGTGACGTATGCAATTTTCACGTGACGGCGCATTCTGAGTTTCAGATGTTTCGAGGGGAGGATGTCATTACGTAACGGGTGGAAAAAATTCCAACCGGAGAGAATGGAGATAAACCGTGGAAGCAAATGGAAATCAGTCCCAACAGACCCCCGTCCCACTAGGTACGCCCCTCTTTGGTTAATTGTAGTGGCATTTTTAGCGATCTTCTTTTGTTGGGACTCCGGGATGGGTCTTTTTCGCCATCTTAATTTACCAAATCGATTTTTTAATGCCGCCGAGGTAGTTGGCGTATTTTTTTCGAGTCGGGTCCTTTAATAGCCGTCATTTCGTAGACGGAGAGATTGAGACAAGATTGCCCCACGAAGCAGGAGCTGTAAATCATTCCGCCGTTACTTGCTGGATGTAATTTTCTCCGTCAGAAGTATTTGACCGTTTTTCTTTAGTCCCGTTTATTTGCTCTTGTTGACAGTTTTATAAACACGAGTGTACGGAGGAGGAACTCATATGCGAGGCTCGTTTTGTAGCAATAAATTGTTACATCTGCTCTCCATAAACATATCACAACAAACAGAATCCTCGAGAACTGAGTTTTTGCGAGGATTTTTACAATCATGGCGAAAGTCGATAACCAAATTCGCAATGTGTTTTGCAAACTGTTCTTTGTTTAGGCTTGAGAGCTGGAGTGTCGAGTAGTTAACGGTGCAGAAGGTGTATTCTTTCCGTTAGCGCTGTGTTTAATTTAGATTTTGCTGGTGAATTATCAGTGGGACTTGCCGAGCATAAATTGAACTCAGCAGTTTGGTTGTAAATATGTCAGTAGCATGTTAGTAATAGTGCGTCATTTTTGTTTTTACCCTTTTGGAAGAGAGAATAGAATGCGGGTGAAAGTGAAGGGCATGGATGATCCTAGCTTTTATGGTTGTATGAATCAGTATATAATTAAGAAAATTCGCAAAGGTAGGTATTTAAAGCTGAGTGGTTTCTTTCAAGTTCCATCTCCTCCGATGAATAATTTCAATAGCCAAGTTTTAGATTTACGATTTCTTATTCTTCTTTCCCCATAGTTCTATTTCGAGATGAACACGTTTTATGCTTATCTTGCGGAACTTTTTAATAGTAAACGAATTCTATTTGAAACGTGCCTGAAAGGCTCCTACATAAATATGTATTACTCGACGTTATTCTAGAAGTTGTTTTACTTGAGGATTCAGCTTTACGGAATCGATCGATTTCGCTACATGAGAAATTAAGACAGTAATTAAGAGAAATTTTTAATAAGTATCACAGAGCTCCCGTAGCCAAAATCTTATATCGTTCCCTAGTCTAAGCCACAGTTATAAGGTGAAATATTAGTCAAAAACGAGGCATCAATGGAGTAATTGGAATGTAAATCTTTTAAATCTGCAGCAGTAGTTCCTGCCGATTCAACTTGCAAACAGCCCACCTATGTGTTTTAAGTATTTAAAAGAAAGATCCAAGGAAGTTTTGTTAAGAATTCCTGCGATAACTCCGTATGTGTTACGGAGAGACTAAGACATCGGATAGTTTTCAAAATCAAAATTAAAACTTATGTGCATAAATTTAGTGATAACAGCATTTCGGGTGGAGTTTTTATTACACTTCTCCCAGCTATACTGGATGATTAGATGCAGTTAATAAAATCTCAGAAATTGGTACAAACACTAGTCGATTCACCTTTTACTATCAACCATGATTCTTAGAGCGTTATCTTACAGCAATGAAAAATAAAAGAATGTAGATCGGTGCGCATATCTCCATCTTACGCCGGAAGGAGTCTTGGAAGGTGGATATTCAGACGCAAAATATGCATAATCTCTGTTTTCTGATGGAAGTATTAGATCAATCATAAGTCCAGGTTTAGTTTTATTCATGATAGAGATAACTTCCTCCATAATGAATTCAAATTTTCGGTCTAGGAAATGAGCCGAAAGCACGCAAACCATGACAACATCCCACACATCTCCAAAACTAGCTTTAGATCCACATTTACCTTAAATCAAATTCCAACGACTGATATTTTCCCATTAATATCAGCCACAGAAATAGCATCCTCTTTTCCTCTTCTTTATTCCTATTCCGCTAACTTGTTAGCGAAATGGTATAGGGCTGGTATTTCGAAGGATATCTCGCGAGAAAAGGGCAGAATATACGTCGTTAAGATCCGGGAATATTTTTCCATCCCCTGGAAATGAGAAATTTGGGGGATTCGGTTCCGCTCTGCGGGAAGGACACTCAGGTTTATACCTTTGCGTGGGCGTGTTGCGAGACGCCACCTCGGGAACATCCCTCTCTTTATCTCACGTCGCCATGGGAGCCGTCGCGAGGGGGGGCGGCCTCGAAACCTCCCACCCACGCATCCAAGAATAGAGACGGGGGTCACTGCGTTGAATGAGGGAGGGACGGGTGAGAATGGGGAGTATTTGGAGCCAAAATTCTCTTTCTACCATCGATTGTGGTGTAGCTAAGACCATCCCCAATTCGTTCCCCTATCGTTGTAAGATTTCCCATTCATTATGGTTTTCACCAAATGGCGTTCAGTAGATCTGCCTCTAGGGGTGAAGAAATGAATAAAATTTCATCATTTTCAAATTTAGAAAAATATATTAAGTTAGGCTTTTGGAGAAGTTGGTAATTTTAAGCCGTACACCTGTGACTCAGTAACCGCGACTTACTCGGCCATTCACATATTCGCAGATTGCAAAAAATGCGAATATTAAAATAATTACGAAAGCGTTCTTATGAATTATTACTCCTTAAAAGCTGAGATGGAATAAACTTCAAGTGGGAGTGTTTGAGTAAAATATTTCTGTGGAATCTTTCGCAAAAATGGTTGTGCATTTCGTGTAATCTATATCCTTATGATTCCCTTTCATTTAATCACATTGCCAATAAATACGACCTTAACTGCAGATTGTGAACAGTCAAATTTTAGGAAATATAATAGATATGTAGCATTAAAAAAACAAACATTATACCTTATTAAAATCGCGTTTAAACGTTCGTTTTTTAAGTTAGCACGAAGAAATAACTGCTTTCCTGATCTGAGTATACATACTTCTTGCCGGAGTATCTGTTATAACAATACGAATTTTCTGTGGTTGGTTTTTATTCTCGTGCAACAATATATTTATAATTTGCGCATTGATGTAATATTTTAATCGTCCGAATTTGATTCGACCAATTGTAAAGAAAGAAGTGTACGGAATCAATTTAAATGTATCTCGATTACTTAGAGTCTTTGGCACATTTGAAACTTCCAGTGTATGTAATATACTGATTTATATGAACTTATCCAACCTTTAACATTTTTTATTGAGCATTTCTTCTTATAATTTCAAATTGCAAGTTAATACTTTATACGTATTACTCGTAAAAAATGAAGTCCGAAGAGGAAGGAATGAATTTTCTGCACTAAGTGGGGATCTATTGTGCGAATTTACAATGCCCAATTTCATGATGAATGAGGATTACTGCCGGGAATCAGATTATCGGGGGCTGAATAACTGACTATCGCTCTTAACTTAGGAGATAATTTACTGCGTCCATATTCACGAGATGGAAAGCCCTCTCTACCTATAAAAACCCACCTCTCCCTTTGTTTTCGCCAGCAAAACCTCCCCACAACATCCCCTTCTATCCATCCACGCTCTACTGCCTGCCTCTTTGCCTCGCAAATTTCATCCCCACTAGAGCATTCTTTTTTTACACGGTTCACGTATTCCTTTTTCCCCGCGGTGCGAGGCAAAGCACCCCTTGGAGAGATTGATAAAAAAATACGTCTAAACATGTCGAACGAAAGTGAGGGAGGAAGAGAGGGTATGCGATAAAGGTCATTGACATTGCAGCTCGCTCTTTAATAACGATCCGAGTTCGCATCCCTCCTGCTCCGTTTCTCGGAAAGGAATTTACGACGGTTCGTGACGGAACCACGATAGAGAAAATATGTAGCTAAAAAAAGGAAACCTTTGGTTTTTTCCTCGAGAAGGTATCGACCGTCGTATAAAGTGTGTCTTTGCGCGCAGTAAATATCACCCGTATTGAGGTGGTTATTTACTGGTAGAACGTGTACGATCTAATTTTTGGAAGCGAGGATTCACCGTAGAGGTACACTTTTCCTTCATTGGGAAATAGTAATATTTCCAAGTAATTCATTCGTTAGAATCTAGAGCATGGTATGGTCTAGGTATGATCTACGAGAACCCAGGTATTGGTCTTTACACCCTGGCAACTTAGCGGTTGTTTGAGAAATACAAATTTGTGCATCTTTCGCCAGTTCGCATTTATTTGTATTTGTGACCGATAATACCCATATCAGTTTTTTGCGCTAAGAGCAATTTTTATGGTTCATAATGAAGGTTGAAACGCATTGGAATAAATACTTTTCCGAATCCTAAAGAATGAACGCCTGAAATATGGAAGGAGGAAGTAGAAAGCTGGATGGCTCAGGCAAACAAAGGTGAATACGTAATAAAGCATGCGAAGCGTTAAACATTTTATTCAAGAGTAAAGAGTAAGGTAAAGACGCGCATGGTAATGGAAATGGTGGCTGCAGTAAATTGTAAAAGAGAACGGTCTGCTGAAATATTATACGTAGGAAGGAAACAAACCAGAAGAGGAAGACAGAGAAAGGATTTCCTGGAAAACAATGGGAAGTTATAGCATGAGATCAAGACAGCTTTGGATAACAAATTTTGAGGCGTAAATCGTTTCTGACTTAAACACAGTATCAAATGTAATCGTTCGAATTATTTCGCTCGAAGAGGTCTATTGCCGGTCTTGTGAAATTAAAATTTAAGAAAAACGGTATCTCTGTTTTCTTTATTTTCGCCGTATTCTGGTTTCCGTTCGGAACCTCCGAAACTTTGCATATTAATGGAATTCCTCTCGAAAATATATCGCTTCGCTAGACAGGCTCTCCCTTTTATCATCACTTTAAAGGAAATGTGAATTACCAGCTACAAATTCCGTAGAAACCTTTGGTCTGGAAATTGTTCATACGGTAAATTTATCTTATTGAACTAAATAGCTGATATATCTTCACTCAACTCTTTCTCTTCTTTCCATACTCTTCTAGTTTCACTCGCCATCAATTTCATCGTACGATTTATTAATTGGATGGCGTAAAAGTTGGTTTTCCTCAAACTTAATTTTTTTCTTCATTTTTTATAGTGTCTGTGGATGAATTTGTCGCCATAATTCCTTTTGCGTTTCTGTTTAAATCACCTCTTCAAAATTTAATTTCCTCCTTTGTTAATAGGATGTTTTCCATGTGAGTTGCTTGTGTTCACCTCACCTCATTTTCATAAAAGGTTTTAAAATAAAGTATCAGGAATAATCATCTAAGAGAAGGCGACCTTCTGTAATTTTACCCTCGTGTTATGAAGGCATTGTTTATCGTTCTCAAAAACCGGTCTCTCGATTCTGTTAATTCGCATGCTATGTGAAGAACGCGAACTTTTCGCTGAGTCGCAACGGTTGAAAGAACATTTAGCATCGAAATTTGTGTTTTCCGTTGAGATGGACGACTTCATGAATGAAATTCTTTCCTTCGCATTTAAGCTGCCATTTTTTTACGAAAACTGGAACGTTTTTTCACCGCCTAGATCAGAGTAGTGAAATTTTGCTCACTAATTCATTAGAGCTTGTTATCGAAAGAAAATACATACATTTTATTGGCAAGATAATGAGAGCTTTTGCTGTATTTTATAGCGAGTTGGAGTGCTGTTTCATTATTTTCTGTTGCTTCCCGATGTATAAGAGTCTAAAGTTGTTATATTGCAGGTAAGCTTTAATTAGCAATTGAGAAACTATATTGTTTCTGATATGCAACAGCAATGAAGGAAAGTTTTTGCAAATGGAGTCTCTAAAGAGATTACTTTTGAACGTTGTCTCAGTGGATTATCGTCCATTAATATTTTTCTGATAATCGGGAAAACACAAGGTCGCTCAAGTCACTCTAGAGACGTTTTCCTCGCAAGAGTTGCAATTTGATTAATTATTTCACAAATATCGTCGAAGAAAACAAGCAGTTGAATTAATGGGAATTCTAAAAATTGCTATTAAAATTCCAAGGAAAACTACGTGTATTATTAGGAGAGAGCATATATTTTAAGTAAGTAAAGAAACTTTCAGATGACTAGGTTTTTATTTTGAGAGTGACCTTAGAGGAGAGCAGATAGAAAGCAGGAGTAAGCTATGCGGACGACATTGACATTAAAGGTCTCTGCTATAATTTTCTCCTTTGAAAATACCAAAATAGAATCAGAGATTTAAGAGAAAATGGAACCTAATTTCCAAAGGATATAATGAACAAATAGAATGTGTTTCCTGGTCAAATGGTCGACCTCGCATTTTGGCCTTTCTTCGGGCGTTATTCTTTTTCTCTCGGAGTTATTTCCAGAGGATTTTTGTTGCCGTTGGGTATCCATTTCATCGCAATGAATCCTTAACTAATCATTGCTATCATTTTTATTCGTATTTATTGTCTAATCTTACAAGCGCTCTGGAATATAAAATTCATCAATCTGCGAGCACTTTTATTTATGACATGGTTCATTGATTTTTTGATTAATCGTAATTTTATAGGAATAAATATTTTTGTGATCAATCGTATTAATATATAAATGAATTACTGCTTCTGTTTTATACAATGACATTACAGATAAATCGCTTTTGTTTTGTTATCGATTACTTTCGATTCGGACAGAATTTATTCACCGTTCTAGTGTACAATTCCACTCTCATTGAACGATTATGACCACGCTTTATATTCCTCTCCCTTCTTTTCACGTTCCCATCAAATACGCCAAATTTATCAAACACACGGCATCAAAAATACTCGCACTGACATAACTTACTTATTTCTGAATGAGAAAGTCCGTAGCAAGAAATTCTCGGATTATTACAGTTGCGTGAGCGCTCCTCGCTCCTTCGAATCTCGTGTATTTTATTATTATTTAGCATGGAAGTAGTTCTTTGGCCGATTTCCCGTTGCGTGTTCTCATCTTTCTCCACTCTACCTCCAACTTTACCTTCAAAAACCCTCTCTCCTCCTTCTCCCACTCTACTCCGCATTCTATTCATAACTCGGGCTACGTGCTTTCAATGACGTCCTGCTTCTCCTCTCCTTTTCCTCCGCTCGCGACTTTTTTTTCTTCCCTGTTGGCTACCGTCCCACGCGCACCACCCCCAATTCGCAGCTGACCCCTAAAAGTCTACTCTACCATCGCTTCGCATTAAGTGTGCCCTTCTTCCACAGCTCTCTTTTCCCCATTCCTGGAAAAAAACTAATTTTCCGCCCTTCTTAAAACGTCACGTCTGCTCGTCGGCTGGGGAAATATGTCTCTCGCGCGCATCCATCATCTTGTCTGCGGGATATCGAAGGACTTTTTCGCGACAACAATGCTCTTTCACGTGTTGTCCCTCTCTTGACGATGACCGAAAACCTTTCTTGCGTCACTGACCCTCACTCAGAATGGCGATTTGATATTATGACTCCGACAGTTCTGCTCTCTCTCGTACCCTGCTTTTATGTTATTTGATTCGACTCAGTTCTCCTTATTTGTGTCCCGTGACGGTCCCGTTATGTAATTACGTTTTTGTTCTATAAAGATCATAGTTACCGAAATATTAAAACGAGAGTTATTTAATCGAATTCATAACCTTATTATTAAAATGGTTAAATTAAATATCGCGGAAATATCGAGAGTTAAAATAAATAACTTTAACTCTCTCGATATTCGCGCGCAAAATATCAGACCGGCGAAATAAAGCTGGTGTTTTATCCGTATCTACGCGATTTACTCGATGGAAATGCTGATTTTTTGAGCCAATTTTAGTGTAAGAGATCACTCTTGTAGTTAACCCGTAGCAATACAAACAAGCGAGCAACGATAGCCCGAACTAAGATTCGATCCCGAGACCTCACTGTTGTCAGTAAAGCGCACTAGCATATACGTCCTCAAGGCCGGATTTATGGTGTAAATAATATGAAAAATCAATGATTCCAATAGAATTGGAGTTAAAATTAAACTTGCGAAGGTTCTATACATTCCTCGCATGCATTGAGGTGAGGAAGTATCTCTTGGTGTAACACCACCTCGTTCTTCCTAATACTTTCTGTGTTGGTTGTTGTTTCTTTTTCTTTGAATGTTTGTTCTCTTGATTGTTTTTCTTGTTTCTGGGACATCCTATTGTTGGCCTTTCGTTCTTTTCAGTTTTAAATCTTCTGTTCCCTTTCCTGAATTCTTTTGAGTAAAATCACTTTTCCTTGTTCTATTCCCTCCGAATTATTTTAGCATTGCTGCTGTTATTTTACATTAGATTTCTCTTGTCCCTTTTCTTTGCTTCGTCCTGTTGCTTTTTTCATGTTTTGGTCGTTTACTTTCTTTGATTCATTTTACCTTTAACATTTCTCTTAACCGTCGTGTCTTTTCGTTACACTGGTCGAAGTAATACATTCCTGGAAATCTAACAACGTTCCTGTCAAATCTAATTATACGTCTAATAGACTTATTTAATCATCAAATCTTAATAATGAACTCCAATGCGTACGAATTAGAGTATTGCATTCCAATCAAAATATGTATGCCTAATGGGTCCCTCAAACTTCGCTGCTCTTATGATGTGTAAACTACCTCTTTCTTCAATCATTCGGCATTCGTCTTATACTAAGCCTTCTTTTCTTTAGTATATTTTCAATATATCTAATGAAAATACGTACAAATATGCAAAATTTACAAAAATAAATTTTGTGGAACTGTACGAATGTTGCCATTAAATATACTAAGATATATTGATCATGAAATTCCACCGATTCCATTGCTTGATACCATTCATTTTCTTCTTTCTTAGATTCATTAATGTTTTATTTAATTTGTGTCTGAATATTATTTCCTACATTATTTTCCTCTTGGAAGCTTCCATAGAAATACTTCTGTAAATTAAAAGCTTGCAATAAATTGGTTAACTAATTTCTCGGAAAACCCACGTGTATTAGCTGTCTTAATCTGTATGTCTAAGTTAACGACGTGAGTGAATTGAAATTTACGTACTTAAAAATATGCAATCGTAATGCAGAAGTTCCTCAATTAAAGAACCCTTTTCGTACGAACTTCTTGACCTAAGAACTTTCTCCATTTTTACCTCTAGATACAAACTAAATTTCGAAAAACGAACCGACAAATTCGGAAAGATATAATGGAGAACTGGATTTCAAGTTACGAGCTAAGAACTGGAATGCATTAAGTTCGTTAGTCGAGATGCCACTGTACTGTTTCTCGGCTTTTTTAAAAGATTTCTTTAATTTGTGGAAGCGGAAATTCGTGAAGTGGAAATTTACGGTAGCTTCCGTCTGTTCCCTTTCCTTCAGATTGCTGCTGTTATTCACCACCTAATTCACCGTCCTCATACGTTCCCCTAGACTTCCTCTTCCCATTCAGCTCTTGGGTTTCCCATCACCCTCTTGAGCCACACAAGAGAACCATCGCACCCTTCGTGGGCACCTTTCACACCCGGTTCCATTCTCTTGCATCACTTTCCTCGGCTCCATTTCTCATTCCAGATCAGCCATGCATAAACTTCAATCCCCATCGAGATCTCCTCACTTCCCATCAAGTACCATCGACGTCCCACGCGAGGTCTCATCCTTTTCCGTCTCAAAGATCGCTTTCTCGCAGGAGTCACCCTCCTTTATCTTTGCAACACCAACTTCCTAATGATGCACATTCCCTGACTCAGTTCCACCCTTGATATATTCTCCATTCAAATCTCATCAAGAGTTTCAACATACAGATTTCTACTCGTCCCCCTTTTCTCATTCATATTCAGCACCCATGTACCCTCTCATATCAAAGATTGTTTGTTTTTAACCCTCCTCGGCAGCTTACCGTTATTGTATCTTGCGAAGATTTTAATTGAAGTAGTGAAATACCCGGAAGTCGTTTACAATGCGCATTTCGAAAGGGGAGAGAATTTGGGTGGTCACCATGTTACCAGACTTATACTGTATGTGCATACAAAGAAGTCAATTATAACTCGTTACGCTGAGGTAGATTTTCGAAGGAATGCGCAATAAGTCTGTGCACCTTCGAAAAAAATTGATTCCGTGGCTTTGAGTCATTCCTTTTCCTCACGATGTTGTGGTAGAAGCAGTTAAATTTGACTTGTAACCTTACTACACTTCATGTTGTTTTGTTAAATTTTGAATTACGTATATTTTCTTTTGTTATATATGCATTAGAATGTTCCCTGTACGTTTTGGAAAATAAAAATCTCTACCAAATATTATGGAATAACGTTGTTTGTTTCCTTATCACTCAATGAGGAAATAATATACTTGTTCTCATCTGCTTTCGAAAGCTTATATTTCTGAACTATAATAATATATTCAGCTAATTATGTGAAGTATTGCTGCTCTTTCCAACTTTATTTTGAACTAACCTGCCGTACTTTCATTGTTTTGAGTGTTTTAAGTACGTACTTAATAACAGTTCTTTGGAAAATTTTACTGCTCTCAACTCATTAAAAATGATTTTCCTAGTTCGGACAATAATGATAAGTAGGTCCGTCGTTGAACTCTCCTCACCTTATATTGACTGTATTTTCTGAAACAATAATAATTGTGTCACTTTATAGACATTTGCCTTATTCGTAATGCCGAAGTGAGATTTTATGATTTATATAAGTAACGAAATGCTATTTTTTCCCGAATTCGTAGTATATCTCTTTCAAGGCATTTCTTTCATACTTTATAGGCCTTCAGACGAGCTAGCCATTATTTTTCAGTGCTTTATTGCTCAGTTCCATAGAGGACGGTAAACCTGTAGGATGTGATGACCTCGGCCATTTCATGCAGTAGCTCCTCGAGCCTAAAATTATCCCTCCAAAAATATTCCCTCTAAAAAGTTCTGCGGTTTAAATCCTTGTGTAGCTCACCGACCTGTTTTGCGGCTGCAAGAGATTTCATTGAATCCAATCTCGGCGGATAAACTGGAAATTCATCGGTATCCCTTTTATTTCGAACATCAATCGTGATTCCGTCCCACGCTCTTTCTCCGCTTCACCTTTCGCACAATTTATCTCGACTTTTCCATCCGCGCGCAATCGCTATCGCACTAACAGCACGCGTTCATTTTTCTTTCAAAAAGTTAAAATTTTTTTCGGCCTCCCTCTTGCCCACGCCTACGCACATTAGGCGATAGGATCGCATGCCTGGCGGTGGAAGGTTTGCCAGAAATTCCGCGCATGTCTGCCGCGTGGGTGGATTGAGGAAAAAAATGCTGTGCTCGTTATTATGGGGTTAAGGTTTCGTCATAAATGTAGAAAAGATAAATGCGTTGGGTTTATTGCGGGGTGAAGTGAAGTGTGAAAGGAAAGGGTGCTTCAAAAATATACGGAACGCAATTACTGAGTTAGAATATGTAGATAGGACGGACAGATATTAGAGTTCTGGCGAAGTATAAGAACTTGAGGAAAGAATGGAAAGGAACTTTTTGAGTGAAGTGAGTTTATCTCTTTTGTTGTAGCACAAATGAGCGGTCGATACAACTTCGTGTAAAATTGCCATTTATTATATGTTCTCAAAGCCAATAGAGGAAGCTCTATTGGCTCTAGGAACTATTTCCTAAATATCTTTGTACTGTACCTTTGAAGTTTTTAAATAAATTTTCTGGCTACTGATTATTTTATGGATCTATAATTATTCTGCATATAAATATACAGTATTTAGATATATGATTTCAATTGGAAACGGTACATTCATTATAACAACCCACTAATCATAACAAAATCATCTTGAAAGACTCATTAGTTAAATATCAATGTTTTCCGCACAACTTTGTGCTATACTATACTTTGTACTATATTTAACGAGCCTCAAAGTGTAGGCGGTCACCCTAGTATGACCAAAAAACAAAATATGTCTCACATTAACCTAAAGTTGGCTATTTGCTCGGCACTTTATTTGTTCGACATTTCCATTGAACAGTGTAAACTCTACGTGTTCCGGATGAAGGTGAATGAAAGAGACTCGTTTTAATGAAGGAAATGGACGATTTGATCGAAAGGGTAATAGTAATGAAGCGAAGCATCGGCGATCTAATCGCATAAATTACCGGGAGAAACGCGAATGGATAATGGATTCAAAAGGTTTGATAAGCGAAATGGAAAAGGACTACGACGAATCTCGAGAAATGAAGAGCGGTGGAAAGGTACAGCCGAAGAGGGAGGGCGCGAAAGTGGTGGAATCTTCGTAAATGGTCGGACTTTTTGATTTTTTTTTCCTTTCGTTTAAACGACCGAACGAGTTTTTCCTCTCTCTTATCGTCGCTCTTCGTAAAACATACGCACGGTTTTTTAATTTCGAAAAAGATGTCTCGGTGGAAGGCGGTGGTGCGGGTACAGCGATGGGCGCCGACTCCTTTCCGTTATTCGTAATTAAATTCAGTCCGTCGCGCAGAAGAGGGGATCCCAAGCGCGGGGAATCATTACGGGAGCGATGCACTGTTGCGCGAGTTTTATTTCCTTCGAATAACGAACGGATTTTTCCGGAAAAATAATCCGGCTCTAGGAGCGGCATTAAGAAAATGGAAATCCTGGGAGGAGCCAAGTTTTTTGTCCTACTCGCGACGAGTTTTGCGTTGATTGTTTTTGGTTGAGGAAATCCCCTTCTTGGAAAAAATTAAAGGAGGTACCCTCTTTCAGTTTGACGTCCCTTCGAGACTTCTTTTGTGGAAAATCTCCCCTCCCGGTGAATATTCCGCAGTAAATTGCATTCGTTACGTTTTTTATGGAGTAGCGGTTTTTTAAAAAAGGAGGAACTTTTTGATTTTTTTACCCTCTGCAGCACACACCCGAGTTAGTACCTTTGAGGTTTTTAAATGATTTTTCTGGGATATGTTTCGCGCAAATGAAGGTATTCTTAAGAGCGTTAGTTTAAACGTCAGCCGTTCTGCGCCGTTGGAATTTTGTATCAAGCTTCAGCAACAGAGTCGGAAATAGAGCAGGTCATTCCCGTTGAAATTTTCTCATATTTACGACTATTGTTTCAATCCCGAGGTTTTTTCACTTTTCTGATATTCGTATAAATGGAAATACTAACCGTATCTCAGGAACTTGCTAATTTTTGGCTGAGCTCTCTTCTCCGAAACCGAATTACTGAATATCCGTATCTTCAGTCCACCTGGAGATTTCCATAACGTTTTCTTTCGAATTTAAATGCTGAAATGGTGAGCGTGTCGTTGAAGCTTTTCAGGTTTTCAATTTAAACATTTTAATGATCATTTATGTCGTTGATACTGAACAACCAGCAGTTTAATTACGCGCATTATTTATAAACTGATTGAGAATGTTGTATTATTAATTCCTGTGAATTCTTCCGCAGCAAGCAGTTGAAATCTCAAAGAAATTTTAGTAAAAAAACCGCTTTTTTTTCTTGAATTTGAATCAAAAATAATTTGCACAATTAACAGTTGTTTGTAAGCGATTGCGAAAAATTTCCTACCAAGTTCATTACGCCGGTTTCGCAATAACCCCTCATCCGTGCATCGATAGAAAGCGAGAGTCCATTCCTACTGAAAGAAGACAATGGATTCGCCCACCGCCCCTCTGTTCTTATTCAATGTAAGACTCACCTCGCATTCCAGCGATATCTGGTTCAGGTTTTCTTGCTTTTCAGAATAAGGAGTACAAATGGATAGGAGGCTCTGAACAAAAGGTCGTGCGCTTTTCCCGCTCGATTTGAACTTTAAATCAACGGGCTATTTTTCCGTACAGGCACACAACCCATCCCTAGAGTTTTTTTTTCTTTTCGCTATTCGTTTATTTATTTTTATGCCGAAGGATTCCGAATCGTAGGCCGTGAAGCTTTTGATTCTGTTGCTGGGCTCCGTGGCAGTGGCTCTCCCCCTTTGCTTTGTCAAGGAGAATCCCACAAGCCATTTGTCTCCTCTTCTCGTTCTCCACAGAGTAATCATCGTGCCCCGAGAGAACTCCCGTGTATGCTGGGGTCTTCCTCTTTTCCTCTGCCCTCCGCCCCATTCGTTCTTGGCTTTATTACTCTCCTTTCTTGGTCCTTTTTTCCTGTCTTGCTTCTTTTGTGCTACGCGAGGCTTCCTTTCCTTATAGCTCAGTACGATTCCTTCCAGCTTTACGTTATGCTGCTATTGTAGAGGTTGATATTTTATGGAAGAGCCAGGCCTCTCCGTAAATTGAGGATTTGGATTCGTGAATTGCGGGGAGAAAATGAGGTCAAAAATCCAAATATATAATACTCAGTCGCTATTTATGATGAAGTTTCTCTGTTATTTCCAATACTACACTAAAGCTCTCAGCCTCAATCATCCATCGCTCGATAGTTTTTTATTTTTTGTTTATAATGG
The DNA here is from genome assembly GCA_000376725.2 of Ladona fulva. NCBI lineage: Eukaryota > Metazoa > Arthropoda > Insecta > Odonata > Libellulidae > Ladona > Ladona fulva. The sequence goes on along the minus strand of KZ308477.1, from coordinate 748,428 downwards.
TCTCTTTATTCCTGCTGCCAAATGTTGTTGGATGAAATTTCGTGTCTTTTAATAAATAGAAAAAAGTACGTAGCATTTACTTATTTCTCAATCTTGTTCATGGCTACTGAGGTATGAAGTATCCTGATTTATTTATTTATTGTCACGTTGAAACTTAGCCTCCAGCTGTAGGAGATTGTAGAAAATTTTTAAATTTTATACCTGGCATTCCCCCAAATACGATAGGGAATCACCTCCAAAAACAGTAGGCAGTACATAACATGTTAAACGTTGTTCAAGAAAAATGTATCCATCAAAGATTGTATATCAGTCATAACAAAAATGTTTGCGTTCATAATTTTGTTCTGTCAGTCTACATTTACTTGGTATATTTGCATAAATATATTGGTAGATACATGAGTAGTACATACGTACATTAAAAAATAGTGTAATAACAAAGTAACACCTAGTAGTAGGTCTGCAGTAAAATGGCTAAAAGTCTAAGTAATTAAACATTATACATAATGAGTATGACTGAGAGTTGGTAACCCTTTGAATAATATGAAGAGTGTTGTTCATAGAGTCTGTTGCTCGGTATCGTAGCTTTTGGTGTCAAATTTCATCAAGTTCACGTCAAGTATATTATGTAACTATTCTGCCTAAGAACATCTTGGAAACATCGATTGTTGCTCAGTAAAACTAACTTTTCCGCTAATATTTTTACGAGAAGCGACTTTCTTTGATTTTCATTCAGTTTTCCGCTGTCTTCTCGTCCCTTGCTGTAATGATGTCCCTTTTTGCAAATCCCTCCCTAAGTCTTTCGTAATTTCCTGCATCTCGCCGAACACTCCTTCGTCACTTCCTATCCGACCTCTCCTAAGGCGCTGAATTTTCCTTTCTGTGATCGCGTCGGTCAACAAAGACTCGCTAATGAATCCTCTTCCCCACAGGTGGCGGTGGAATCAGAGGATGTGAAAGGATGAGGAAAGCAAGAGGGAGAAGCTGAATGAAATTGTGGCGCAGTTGTCTCAACTATCTCGTTTTCTCACCTCTTGTTCTCATTGAAAACCTACACTCCTCGAATTCATCCGACATGAATTTAACGCGTAAAAATGATTTCTCGTCAAAATTTCAGAAGTGGAATCGAAAAGGCAAAGTTAACTTTTTCGTCGTTACGCAAATGATTGATGAAGTCTCATTTTATCATCGAAAAGATGCTGGTTTTCCGAGAAAAGCAATTAGTGACATTTGTAACTTTAATCAATTAAATGAAAATAGGACGAAAATCCGATTACCAATCAGTAGCTTATTGTTTACCTAAAGAATCTCAATCAATGTGTCTCGAGGAAGCTCTGAGCATACCGCATAATTCACAAGGTCCTTCTTATTGTTTTGTTTTACGAAATTTCCAATTTTCGCAAGATATGTTGATCCTAAATAGGAGTTCAACGTAGTAACTTTTAAAAATTCGACTCTTTGTATTTTATTTTGACCGAATCTGAATCTATAGCGAAATTAAGGCAACCTAGAAGTCATGGGACCTCCAAAGTTTTAGTTAATATGCATGTAACCCAAGGAAGAAAAAGATACATTCGGTAATGGTTTGTAATTTTTCGCTAATTGAGTGTTTGATCGTATTAGCTCGTGAAAATGTTTGTATGTACCGTATTTACTGCGTGAGTTGTGAATCAGTTAAGAAATTAAATGGTGGAAAGTCTATGGTAGTTTAGGTTTCTTTTGAGTTATGAGGAGCTATCGCAAACCGATGCGAACCGCTTAGCAGACAGTCTTCTTGACTTTGCCACAGCATCATCCGATTTTCGGTTATTAAAACCAAGAGATACTGCCGCTGTTAAATTTACAGGTCCATAAAGATAAGCTTTTATAGAGGCAAGTCTGACTGTAAAAAATTTGAATCGTGGCGATTCCAGCGATAGAAGCGGATTTGGACCCAGCAGTGTTGTCAACTCTTATCGACAGAAGGAAGTGACTTTTCTATTCGAAGCGCTAACATTCCGCGATGAGCAGATGTGTAAAATTAGATGGAACTTTCGGAGCGTATTGCATTCCAAGCGGTATTGGGGGAGCATCTCATACCTCCTTTCTATGTTCAATTTCGCTATATTTTTATTGCCAACTTTAGTACCCCGTTTACGATCGCTAGTTTTCTGCTTATTTTCCTCGGAAATATTGCGTTACTCTCAGCATGATGTTTTATTATCCACTGTAGCTCCCTCTGTTTCCCATGTTTTGCATATCGACCTTTCGCTACCCGTCTGCTTAATTGAAATCCTCTCCGTCGTCCTCGAAATAAGCTCCGCGGAAGGATATTGCTCGTTTATACTTCAAAACAACGTGTGCGCAAACAGAGAAAGCACATAACACCAAGGCAGTGTGTCCCCGCGAGGTGACTTATATCAGCAAATAGCGCAAGGACTTTCTAATGCCGTAGTTTACTGTGTACTTATTTTTAAGTTAGAGTTACGATATTGCAGACCATATATCTTCACTTATTCAGGAACAAGTTGGTTGGGTCGATAGATTGAAAATTTCGTCACAGGAATTTTGTGCTAATAAGTTCTTATTCGGAATTCGAGAAAATTTGAGGTACATATATTTACAAGTTTATCGCCTGAACTTTGAGACAGAGGATTTATCTTCTTTTGGTTAGCTTTGATATTGAAAGATTTTACTCGTGTATTCGTGTATTGGAAATCGAAGTATTCTAAATTGTTTCGTTTAACCACTTTCCTGACGTACTCGAAGTGTCTGGTAGAAGAGAGTGCTTTAAAATCCAGTCACGCCCGAGATTACTCGCATTCAGGATATTCTGCATTTTTCCATTTTTTACTTTAAAGGCATATATCTCGGTTAAACTTTCGAGCATATTGAACTTGTCTAGCGTGCTTTCTTCTATCTGCGTTTCATTTGTCGTTTCACCTAACCTGTAGATACACCATAAACAGGTTAAAATTTAAGAAAGGAAAAAGTGAAATATAGTTTTAAAGCTATCCAATGTGGTAAAAGACTTTCTTTCCATTCTTAGTTAAGTACAAGCACACAAATAAAAAATATGCTATCTTCCAAGTCCAACTTATGCAAAAAATTATCAGGGGTAAAGTAATTGGTTGAATATTATTTACGAGCTGTACAATTTGACTCGTATCATACTTAAATAGGTACTTATTTTCCTCTAAACCTAGTACTACTCAGAAATGAGTCCTATAACGGTAAAATATAGAGTTGATATTAAAAAGTAGCTTTTCCAGGATTCTTCTTCTATTTAAGTAATCTTCCTATATCTAAGCTAATCCTCATATGCTTGTTTACCTCCAGTCTGAATCCTATCCTTAGGGTTCATCTCCGAAACATATTGAGTGCTACATCACAGGTTTCGTTAAAAATTGCTAATTCACTTCGTTGCGTTGGAGCTGGTTCGACGACGAAACTTCTTTTTGTTTTTCTATCGGAACCATGAATGATATGTATCTTACGTTTCTCTCTATGCTGTTTTGTAGTGCGTTCCTATAGTTTCCTTCGCGGCCCTTAATGTATTTTTTGTTACTGCTCAGATGTTGCGAAATTTCGTCGTTGTGAGATCTTACGCTCGTTTCCTCATCGAATTACCACTTGAGGCTCATTTTATCCTATCATGTGTACGATATTGACCACGGTTATGACTGTGGGCGCTGTGTAACACAAGACTTCGAAATGTATCCAACTTTGAAATTGTATTGAAATGAGTTTCTACGTAGTGAATTGTGATACACAGTTATTACAATTCTTTCTACGGCTAGGCTCTCAAACTAGTACACATACGAAGAATTAAACTACCGATTGTGCAAATACAGCTTTGAAATATTTCCTATTGTAATAATACAGGAAATTAAATTGCATTTTTGCAAAATAACTAATTTGGATGGCGCGAAGGGAGCATTTACCGTATTTCCCGGCACACAAAACGCACTTTTTTCCCGCAAAAATTTAATCCAAAAACCGGCCTGTGTCTTATGGGCTGAGGGTGAGCTTTTTTCTGACGTCAGTAATAGTCATTCAGTAGTAATTGTAATATCCGTAATTATGTATCCGTTAAGTGACACCCGTTCACGAATTTCGTTTCTTTGTTTCACTTATAAATTTCGCTTATACGTTCCTGTGTGTGTGTAATTTTTGCTTCGTTCACCTGAAAAATCACGGAGCATCTTATAGGCCGGTACGTCCTATAGGCGTCTTATGAGAAATACGGCATTTAATCCGATCTGTAGCATTTCTCAGTTAATTACACAAAAATAAGGTAAAATGAGGCGGAGGTATCCTAATTCAAAACCAAGGACTTCATGGTATACATTCAAAAATAGTTAGAAATTGCCTTATAGGACTTAGGGAGTTAAACGAAAGTTATTATGTAATGTTTATTTTTTTATAATTCACGTTCTTTAGTATCTGCTTTACTATGCATTAAAGTTTATAGAAGTGCTCCATCCGTACCTGCAATATCATGCATACGCAGATAAGATTAATTATTCTAATGGATTTTCCAACTACCTCAACGATTTTATTTCAGATCCCATACAATTATCACCTTAATCCTGTTTCGTCGTTTCTATGAGCTCTCTTAACCACATCTCGTCGTATGAAATTAATATGTCATCTGATGATCACTTGGTCACTTTTGTCGATAAGCCCATTATCCCTTCTCATCATCGTTTTAATTACATGCAGTCAAAATATTGGCTTAATTTATGGAATTTTTATTCGCCCAATCCTTACTTACAAGAGAAAACATGTTCACGGCGGCTCATCAAGGAAGAATTATTATTATTTCATCGTGAATAATAACATCTCAACAGCGCCAGTCCGCAAATATTTAGAGTAATATATTCATTGCTCCGTTCTGTTGTCTGGCAGCTCTAATTTATTTGAGGACTCGAAGGTAGCTCTAGACAATAACATTGCCACTTTTATCTCCGGTCATTTGTTTCCTTCCGACCATTTGTTTCGGTAGCCTCCTAATTCCTACCGTTTTAATCATCGTGATTTGTTTCCGTCGCTGTCTTCGGCAATGATTTCATTTGTCCTTCCAGACAGATAAAAATTCAAAGCAGGAAGGAAAAAAAGAGTTGAACCGCATTGCGTTCGAAGCATTTTATTCGCTTTCCTTACGTCATCTTTCTTGAGAATCGCCCGTCAGACTTCAGACCACGTCCATTTCGAGGAAAGACGGCTTTTCGAGATCCCTTTCTCGTGTACTCTATTCCTTTTATCTCTTTGTTCTTTAATCTTTAAAAGGCCGATCCTTTTCTCGAAGCTGAGTCTACTTCCCTTTAAATGTAAGCATTTTATATTACAATCGTAAATCTACATGAGTATTGCGCTACTCTGATTCACATATACAACATGTAAAAGAATTATATCAGTTAGGTTAATCCTGCCCTAAATTCAGCTTTACCCTTGATTTAAGAACTTTATTATCGTTGTATTAATATCATTATTTTTAACTCAATTAAAAGACAACAATAATTAAAATTATTTATGTAGTTTATAATGCTTGAAACTTATTTAATAATAAATATAATTGTTTTTTATGGGTTTCACCGCATTTAAAGTTTACAGGTAATGCATATATATTCCCAACAAAGGGTATACAGAGCTTATAAGTAACAATCTGTGTTCTCAGTTGTTTAAAACGATCATTGAAAATGGATAATATCAGTAATTGAATAAATCTAAATATTCTGCATCAATTTTTTGTTTCTTCTCCCTGCATTATATTTCATTAAAAGAAATCCTTGGACTCCAAAATTTCATAGAATTTCGTACCAGAAAAGAAATAAAATTTTTTGTTGCATAAGTACTTTTTAGGTAGGTTTCGTTAATGAAATGATTTCTCGCGTTGGGTTTTTGGACGGAACACCTTAACCAACGGAGTCCATGAACTGTAGAAGTAATATTAAGTCTCTTCCAAGTGAATGACTGCAAAAGAAATCGCCTTTATAAAATTAAGTCAATATTTTTACGTACAAAGAATGCTTCCTCCAGCACGACGTCTCCAACATGTTACGCTTTGAACATCATCTGCTACGACCTTCGAAAGAAATTTAGGAGATGAGAACACCGAATATGCTGCAGATGCATTTCGTTTAGCCATACTATCTCTCTCATATCTCCTCCTTCTCTCCTGTTCCTCCAGATTTTGCTTGTAAACGCTGTTCGAACAGTTGGCGCTCACGTCTCGACTCCTAGCTGTCTGCGATGTCTGCTTGAAGACATTCACTTGCACTGGGGCGGTCGTTACCCACAAGTCCCTCTCTATCTAGGCAACATACCTCTTTCTTCATCAAACCCTCTCTCTTTTGCCACCGCTCTCACACACAAGAGCAACTACCAAATGCACACAGGCACGCATCAGTTCCCTCTGACACGTCCACTCTCTCCCATATTTAGTCCTGCTCTTTCGCTCTTCTTTTTCCCCCAACCTCGCCGTTTAAGGGGCTAGCGTGGATATTTTCCAGTCGTCTTAACACGGGGGATGGGGAATTTTATGCGGAGAAATTCCACCGCGGAAAAAAGTACGGCCCGAATGCGGTCTCCGCTATTGAGTCGACTCGAGTTCCTTGGAGACGCAATAAGAAATGAAACGCGCTAATTGCGGACTAAATTAGCGCTCTACGTCTCTCGTATGGGGAAATATTTCTCGTAATGGGCTACCCTTTATTCCGGCTAGGCACGTAAAATAAACCAGCGTCGGTCGCTGCGCCGAAGCTCTCTCGCGGGTTTGACCTTTGGCCTTTAAGGGAATCGATTGCTGTGGGTCTATGGGTGAATGTGTCTGAGAACTATTTGCGAATTTATGCGGGAGTTTTTAGGCGTATTGATTTTCCCGTGTGGAGATGAATTGCTGTTGTGCTCCACGAAAATTTGGCTTCTGCATATACTTTTTGTTGCGAGATGTCAAGGTCGAAAACAAATATTGCATTCGAGGAGTACGATGGGAAATTTCCTAGTATGTAGTTAAATACTCCATTTAAAATGTTTGGATTATTATATATAATATATAATTTAGATTATTTTCAAAGTTTTTTTTAGTAAGTCCTTCGCTGTATAGCTTAGCTATATTGTTCGTTACGGAAGGAGAAATGTTTTAGGGAAATGAATTGCTGAATAAAGTAATTGAAAGTGGGATGTATTGAAAAATACAAAGCTAAATAATAAGACAAATATTTCTGGGTAATGTGTATGGAAGGGTATCAATAAGGGAGGATAAGGAAAGGGAATTTAAGTTGGCAATTTTCTTGGTCATGAACGTACCAAGAGGAGGAATATCTGGTCATTACGGGAAGATTTTGGTATGGGCATCGAACAATAACACTTTTCCTTGCTGTTTTCACTCCTGTTCAACTAAAAAATAACAAACATCGTTTCAGTCACGCTTTTGTTCCTTCTGCCAACATCTAACCGGTTAGAATAGTTTTTTTCGCTTCTATCATTACAACATTATAGCATCTGAAAGTCTGTTGTGTTATTTTTAGCTATTCCCATAGGCACTATATTAAACTAAATTCATAATAAATTTAGTTAGCTGATGGTTGTAGTTACTCGTGTTGAGTAAAACTGCCTCCAGACACTCTTGAGTAATATATACGTTGTAGGGAACCAAAAATAGGAAATAACTGAATAACAGTTTAGGTTAGGATTCAATCATTTCATTTTTTCCGGTTCGTGTTCGTTTTTAACTTCCGCAAAAATAACGCTTTCTTCGGTTTCGATTTTCCGCTCCGGTTTGAAGCCCTGATTTCGGTCGTAATTATTAATATAAGACACTCAACAAAGGGTCAAATTAATTCACCAAGGGACGGAGTGTTAATAATATTATTTTACCGTAGCATAAAAAATATTTTCTGAAATATTCCTGTACTTTAAAGTTAGATTCATGAATTTCTTTGTAACACCAATTGTAATTAACCAAATAATACCGTAATGCGTGTTACACTACAATAAATTATTTATGTTAGTCTGTTTTCGCAACTTCTCTCGTTCCAGTTCCTCGTATTAATATTCTGTTTATTTATCGTATCTTCGAGGCAGTAGTTGCCGTCACCAATACCTGCCGATTGGGTTATCACCACAATATTGCGATTTTCCGTGCAAGTATGATCCTCTCATGGGTGTTGTATTTATAGCGCCCTATGAAACACGCAGTCTCTGTGGTTGGTGCGGGATCGCGGTGCCGTTATATCTATGGATTACGCAATTATACCCTTGGGTGATTATATCATGAAAGACAATAACATGGTTGGCTTTCCAAAGCTAAAAGAAACGATTTTATTTTCTGGCTGGGGTGGTTGAATATTCACTGCCGAGACGTAAGAGACTGGAGTACGTCAAGATTTATATCGCGAAATTTACTACGCAGATCAAATCTTCCGTTTTCTTATAGCTGTGCGTTTTCTTAAATCCCATTAGATATTATTTCTACGTTTTATTCTAAGCCAGCTATTTTATGGTTTTATCTACATTAAGGAAAGTGTAGGTCTATCTTGAAGGCATATAAGTTAGGCAACGATCTGCTTTGCTTCAACAAAAGGGAAAGTTACGATAGTTATTATTATTTTAGTTTAAGATTTAATTTAGCTCTGGTATGCATTTTGAATGGATACTATTAGGCAGACAGAATTGCATTATTTGGTATGCTTTTAGGTAATCTTGGATTAACTGTATGTCACAAGTCAACGGCATGCCATCTCCTTTTGGCGGTTCTAACGCAAAGTTTAGAAAATGAACTTTTCCTCGGCTGCGATTGCTGTATGTAGTCGCTGCCAAGGAGAAACTTGAAAAGGAAGCAATTATATTTGAAATGCTCCTTATTGCTGCATTATTATTAATTATTAATGCGTGGTTGAGATATTTTCATTTTAAGGGACTAATATTTCGAATGTAAATGTGAATGTTAATTTGCTATTTCGAATGTAAATGTGTTGATTATGAAATTCATGCTAATCGTTCATACTAAACTCAGCTCCTATTGAGGTGGATTGTAATTTTTAAATTAAAAATATATTCGTGACATACTAATAACCGCATCAGTTTTCTGAAGTTGTAATGTCTTTCGACGACATTTTTCCAAGAGGAATCTTCGTAGAGAACTTGAAGATTTTAATCGTCCTTGTTTTTGCTTTCAGCAGCTTCGAAATTGGAATGCTAATCCCAAAGGAACGTAACTTGGAATGTGCACGTATTTTAAATCTAGTAGTCAACTTTTGATGTAACCCCATTTTGTTGCCAATCAAGGAGTCATGTAGTATTCAAATATGATCAATTTGAATGAAAATAATATCTTACCTTTCGATTGTTTGAAAGAGTTTATTATTTACTTAACCTGTTCGCTTCACTAGATTACCTAAATCTAGTTTTATACCACTGCGTCACGCCTTGCTCACTCTTTTTATTGTATACCCAGTAGGACTGAAATGAAGCATATCGTTTGGTTTAAAGCAAAGAAAATCACGGCGGAATTCAAATGAATAAACTTCCGCACACGTTCGTGCCCTGTCTGGCGAACGTGCATTAATCGCGCATCTTCCAAAAGAGTCGACTTCATTAGTTATGGCAGCCCTTCTTAACTCGCGGGGAGGCATGCATACGAGATTAACGTATCTCACTCGGAATGCTCAAAGCTGTGCTTTTTTGTCCCCGTGCGCGCGTCTGAAATCTCGGTATTCCATCCATTCGGTCCTCGCTTTCATCCTTGGAGATATTCCACCCGCAGCGAAGCGGTGGCTAAAGATTGGAATAGCTGGAAAAAATAAATCCTCGATTTCGCTGCGGGTGTAGGGATTCCGCGTTTGCGTGTTTCGAATGTTTATCTGATTCTTCTCTTTCTCGTCGATGGAGCGTGGATATCTGATAGTTAATCTACCGTCGCAGAGCGTGAGCAGGATTATTGATAAGGGATTTCTTTCAAGACTGTTTCCGTCCTTCTAGTTTAATTGATACCGGTGCACGCGCTATCTTTTACGATGTGTCTTTGTTGATTTGCTTTCCTTCCCAATATGCTTCTTCCGCAAGCCAATCCCTCGATTACTCAACCGAATAATTTTATCCTCTAATATCCGATTGAAAAGCTAGGAAGAACGCATTGTTTTTATCTGGAATGATTCGAAAAGAAAATGCCATATTTAGGATCTTAGGCTTTGTAATAAGATATTTTTCATACAAGAAGGAAATTTTAAAGTATTAAATGGGTTAATTATCAAGGATTTTGCAGTTTACTCTCCTTTGTCATACCTGCCATCTATGATTTCTCGCTGCCTCGAGTCGTATCTGATAATTTGATAATGAAATTAACTCAATTATTTTTTTTACTTATCTTCTACTAACAGTTAAGTATTATCTGTTAATGAGGCACTGCTTAAATTTTCGATCAAACATTATTTTTAATATAATTAATGGAAGTGATACAGATTAGTGCCTAAAATAGAATGACAGCTATGTTCTCCGTCAATGTTTAAATATATCTTCTACTTGTAAGACAAGCTCCGTAAATTTTGACTTCAGCAACTGTAATATTTTATCAATCTTTAGGAGGCCCATGACAGAAATAGAAGTCAGTGGATCTGTGAGAAAGTAACTTTAAAATGAATGGAATTGACTTTCTTTGTAAACTGACGTTTTCTTGTCCATCCCTTAAATTTTAGTGCAGTTTTAACGTACAAAAAACGTAGGATGCGTTTTTTAAACCCTTCCGTCTTGTTTTCCTTCAAATTTTCTCTGAGTTTTCAGCGTTGCACCTATTGATCAAAGTTTACGGCAGCTATTCATGGCTTCTAGGCTTGAAAAAGTAATCGATAATGTTTTTATCCTAAAAATTGGGTCTCATGCAATCTCACAATTTCTAGTTCTGAATTTCTAGCAGAAACTCCTGCTTTTATATCTTCTATATTTTTTTTGCTTCTAGAAATTATTTATTAATCTTCCATTTCGGCCTGACTCAGCGTTCTCTCGCTTACTTACTCAAACGCTTTTATTTTAAGCAACTGCCTTTATCCTCGCTCCGAAATGCTTGGTCGCCACCGTCTTAATTGGGGTCATCTACCCGTGAAATATTTTTCTTCTCTCTGAACCGCGTTATTCAATCGCATTTTACCTCTAGTCTCTACTTGGCGCTTTTTCGTCGACCTGGGATCTGTTTAACAACCCGCCGGTGTGCGTTATCTTATGGAACGTCTAAATCTGTGCCTTAAAATTCAGTCTTTGGAGCCTCTTGAACTTCTGATACGAATCTATGTAATGGTTTTTATTTGGCTCACTGCTTTATTTTTTCCCACATTTTTCCCTCTGCTGAGAATTAGCGCGTTCACATTCTCACGTCGATCACCCTGACGGAATAAGAAAATAAGCTCTGCTTTGAACAAGAAGATGGAGAATTTGAGTTCCTCTTTGGCCATGGCTAGTTTGTTACTTATATAATTGGAAGGTAGAAACTGATATAATTTAGGTTATTATAAAATCCAAAGATAAGCAAAAATAAATAGCGACATGACTGGGACTCGAATTCAGGTCTCCCTCTTTCCGAGGAATATGACCTCGACCTGGGTTCGAGTCCTATTCAGTTATTTACTTTTCACTTCCTTTTATTCTTGAGTTTTAAGGCCCATTCCTCGTGCTACGCAGTACATCTGTCCTTCACCCTAATTCCAAAATATTTTCAACCTCTTTTTCCGTTTCAACATTTTCATCTCTTTTTCGCGTATTAAAATATAACTGTTAGCTCTTTCCAATTTGACGGAGTTTTCGCTGAAGTTGAGTAAAGTAATCGAAAGGAAAATATCAAGAAATCTCTTTTTTTATTTTTGATGCTCGCCTAAGGCTCCAAGTCGCTCGTAATGCTAGAGGTTATTTGGGGCTTTATGTCAGCCATTGGTGGATCCGGGTGGTGTCTTTGAAGTGCTAGTAATTTGCGTAGGATTTGACGAGGAGCCCAAATCAAAATCAAATTATGAGTTCCACGATTACTATGCATCTTCATTATTTATCACTAAAAACTGACAGTTAAAAAGTTTAATGAGTTCTTTAGGAAATTATCTAAAATCTCTCCCAATCTCTTGACAATTCTGCAATACAGTACAGTAGTAGTAACTTCTGCCTTACCAAAATGGAGAATTTCAAGATCCGCCCCTGATATCAACCGACCCAGACAATAGGTCCAGAATTCCGTCATATTCGTGAAAATATTATTAATTAACTTATTTTGCCATGATTCCACGAAATTTCTTTCTAAGCCATGCAAGGCTTTCGTCAGCTCTGGATTAAGGCAGACATCCTGACATTAAGACCTGACCGGGAATCGAATCCGAGAATTAGGCATAACCATGCTTGTACGCTATAACCATCACACCACCTAGAAAGGAAGATTTTCGTGAATATCTGTTTGCAAAGTCCACCCTCGTTCTAATGCTTGTCTTTGCATACAAGGTTAGAACGAGTGCTTCTCACTCCATTCCGTCTTCATTTCCTCCTTGTCTCTATCGAGTGAATAGGGAGGGAGCACTACTCTCCTCACCGTTCCTTGACTCCTTCACATCTCCCGCAATGCAGTCCCTCCTTCACTTCCTTCCGCCTTTGTTTCTTCATTCGCATCCTCCTTTTCCCCAACAAGTCCCTCTCGTTCCTCCACCCGTTTTTCTTTCCATCTTTCTCTTCTCTCCAGCGCCTTCGCATCTGGAGTAAAATGGCTAAAAATTGTCAGAACTCGCTAATCTCCTTTGAATTGGTCTAAATTTCTTTTCCAATCTCCTCTGCGTAACTGTCTCTCGCGTGCAGTTTATGCACGGTCTCCCGCCTCTCGGTTTGCACTACGCGGGAAAGGTTTTTGTTTCGAAAGTTCTCTTTTTTCCGAGAGAAAAAAATAGGAGTGCGGAGTCGATACCTTGCGGTACTCTGCTCTTGTTGTTTCGTGATCGATTCGTTGAAGAACTGCTCGCGACGAGGCGCCCGTTTTGTTTTCGTCGTTTTGGGATTTATTTTTTCAATGGCCGGGATTAGATTTGAGCGCAGCATCGACCTCGGGTTCTGTCTCTTTTGAAAAATCGACTGTCGGATGATGATTGTTTCTCATGTGTAAGATGCGTCGTGTTCCTTCCAACCCAGCGCTTGCTTTGATGTTGTATTTTCCCTCGTCCCGAATTCGATTTCCATCCTGCCAAAAGCAAATTTATTTCACGTTAAGCTTTACTGGTTTCGCCGTAATATACGAATAAAATGATCATGGGGCGAGGAGAGAATTTCAAGTAAAAGTTTATTCCAACAGCATCCCATGTAATGTCTCTTATCTCCTTTGTTGTTCTCGAAGGTTGGCTAGGATCGCGTTTCATATTTTATACTTTAGTTAAGGTACAAAGTATCTAAATTTACATTCTAGATCATTAGTTTTATGTTTTTTATCGTTTTTATTTGTTTTATGTGTCGCTGTTTTTGAATTTTTAAAATAAAAAAATCAATTTTTCTTTCTTTGTTTTGATACGTTATAGATAATCTTATCGTAGACCTAAACACTTTTTTTTACGACTTTGAAGAATTTACTATCTACCTTCACTACTTTAATCTTCATTTATTTTAGAATACTTTACTTAATTTCCTCTAGGACTGAAGTAGTCTCGATTTATTTTAAATATATCTCTTATGTAGCCTATTATGTAGGGTGAAAAATCGCTGAATACTTTATGAAAGGAATAAGAAACCCTTAGTGGATTTTGCTGAATACTTTATTGCTCCTCTATTACTATCCAGAAGTTTACCAAGAAAAAAACTCGTTTTTGTTATGTTAAGATGTTACTATTGTTACTATAACACGTATCTTCACGTACATCAAATAATGAATTGCAGACATTGGTAAAGGTAAGCTCAGTATGGACGAGCGCTACACGAATACCCAAAGTCAACTACCCTTGTAAAATACTCGTGGCATATTTATTAGAAAATCTCTTCATTGCCAAAAAATGTTATAGAATTTAATGTGAGAGAACCTTGCTTGAAACTAGTTTTCCTCAGACTTCCTCTCTTGTTTCCGTTCTTGACATTTTACCGCTCCCGCAGCGTGTGAAAAGACCTACCCAACTGCGTATATGTTGTCTAACCCTAGTTTTACCTGCGTAGTAATGGGACAGATGAGAATCGGCTCGCCACTGCGACGAAATTTCGCTGCAAGGGGTTCCCTGACTTCTTCCCCTCCCCGAATACAGGGTGTATGTTTTTATTTCTGCTGCTCTGAAGTGGAGGGGGAATGATATCAAGGCCCCTTTCGTGGAGGGAAACATCTTCGCCATCAAACCCTTTGTACATAGCATCCCCGTCACCCATTCTTTTTCAAGCATCTGCCTCTAGCGCTCCCCTACGAGTTTGTGTTCACCCTTGCGGGGAGAATACTTCGGTGGCTGCGATGAGCAAGTCGTCGAAGCGAAATGATGCCACGAGCAGTTGAAAGAGGAATGGAAGTCGTCTGCGTCGACATTTGGTATGAGGCAGGGGTGCCAAAGGAATCTCCTAACATCGCTGAATGATCTTTTCAGGAACTCTTAACTCTCTAAACAGAAATAGAATGTCTTAATGTAAAGATAAGCATCAATAAAGGAAGATGTGTCTTCCACTTCCGAATTAAAAGCGCCGATTGTAGAAACTAATAATACCAGTTAAATGTTTACTTTATGTAACGGAGAGATGGAATGCAAAACTTTTATCCGACTTTAATTGAATTCTAATGGAAAGCGCTGCTTTTGCATTGCGAAGAATGCATTATTATTAATATATTAGCTCAGTAAAATTTGGCTAAAAATAGCTTTTCTTTTGTGATTGTTCTGCTTCTTCATTAATGATGTTAGGAGCAAAACTCAAGATTCTCTATTTTTACTTTCCTAAGAAGTGATCAGTAAATTAATTCACGCGCTAGGAAAAGGATGGAACAAAAGTATACTTGTTTATATAGCATTACAAAAACTTAAGATACAATTTCTATTGTGCAATTCTTTGGTTTTGGAATTCAGTTGAAGCGTATGGGCATATGGGCGTATGGGCATATGGGCGTATGGGCAATTTTAGGAAAAAGTGTTTTGGTGTTAGATATCTACATCACCGTTTCATATTTTGTCGTGGTGTAACTCCACCATATCAAGTAATTTACCATTCAAATCATCACTAAACAGTTGCTTAACAAAGAAAAGTTATCTATTCTCACAGGATTTAAGGAAATATTCGAAAATTTAAAAATCAAATAAATGAAATTTTGTTTGGATATTGGTAAAAAAACTGTTTCTTTGAACATAATTAGCTTTGGATGCATTTGTTTGTCCCTTTATGATTTTTAATGAAAGATTGGTTTTCAAATTGATGGTACTGTATTATATAAATGATAAAATTTAATTATAACTAACTATTCGATAAGATAACTATAAAAAATAATCCGACTAACATTTAACAATCAAATAATGAATAAATTGAGCGAATTATCAAGTAAGAAATTGTTAAACATTAAGCTATATTGTTGAGATTAGGCTTTGTAGAAGCGTGGAGCTACATGTATCTCTGAATTGGTCGCCCTGCTCGGTAAATGTAAGGATCGCCGCAGGGTCCTACGTGAAATATGGTCGAACATGAGAGGGAATTTCTCCACTCACCGCTTTTCCGTGGGAAGGGTTGAGGTTCTAAATGTAGGTGGTGAATGGGTTTTCAGGGATGCAGGTGGGTGCCCGGAGAGAAGTTGCGTCATCTCTCCCTTGACATCGGGTCTTTGCGACTCCCCTGGAGGGCCGCTTTTCTTCCCTCATCTGCAACCCGTCCTCTTCTAACTCCGCGAACCCTTTGTCGGAATATCTTTAAAGTCGTCCTTTATGTCACTAAGTATTTTATCCGAAGGGTCATATTCAGTCCCTGAGCTCCTTAATGGATGCCTCCTTTTTTTCTATTCCTCTCAAGCAGCTTGGCTAGTCAGTCTTTTGACCCGCGGAGAGCATGTCGGCACGATTTTCTGGTGCTTTTTATCTCTCTCGTGAAGCACAGATGGAGTTGGCGATTCTTTAATCATTCAGACTGGATTAGCGGTGTCGCAAACACGGTTGGGTTTGGTAGAAGTTGCGGTTGTCAGTTTTGTGACTATTAATTTTTATGTTAAGCATTTAACCTCCAAGAATCTTAATGGTGTAGGCAATCAATATTCCTCTAGGGAAATTATAGGATTATTTGTAGTTTCACTGAACAAGGTGTTATCACGTATCTTCAAAACCGAGTAAAACTTTAGGCGAATCATTTTAAGTTCAGGAATAAGTCTTATTATAAATTAACAAATATTTTTATTATATATCTGTAATTATCTCTAACCTTCAGAAAGCTTTATTCGTGCTCTTAAGGACTTTCTGCTACTTTTTCATTCCTATCGGAATTCTATTACTCTTTTAAGAAAAATCCAGTGGAAAGGAAATTAAAGAAAACACGACCTCGTAAGGTTCCTGTTATGGCTTTTTCAATTTATCCTAACATAATTTATTAATATTTTACTGTTGATCATCTCAGTAGTTAATTCAGTATTCTAAGAATTGTATTCAAAGAGTTCTCAAATTAGATATCTGGGGTGCGATTGTGTAACTATGGAAACTAGTGATATAACCGAAATCCGCGATAAATCCGAAATGTTTACATGAATTTACATCCGTCCTTCATGTAAACATGGTAAATTTATCGTAAATTTCAGAAATATCAGTAGTAAAAAATTCATAATCATACCCCTAGAGCTCTTTTCGTTTCGAACATAACACCAAAATAACATAACACCAAGAATTTTTTGCGTGGTTTTTCTCTTATATTCAGTTTATGAAACGTTATTCTCGTCTCGCCAGTGCCGCGATTTGGCTTCGAGCACAAAATATCTCGAGCTCGGGAAAATCCAATCGGGAGCTCACGAAAAAAACCGTTGAATGCAAACGCTGGAGAGTGAAATAGGTTGTTTATATCGGAATCGGTGAGCTCTCCGAGTCTCAGCTCGTCGCCAATTATTCCACCACTGGGATTCCGAGCTGGAGAAATCCCTGCTGCTTTTTGATCGCCTTTTTAGTATTCAGGATCTCGTCCATTTTAAGCCTGAAAGGAAGATTGGAGGAAATACCTATCCTCTCGCATTACGAAAAATTCTTGAGATGCATCGTAGCGCCTTTTAGAAAGATCCGCAAAAGAACTTGACATAGTCGTGTTGCTTCTATCTCCCAAATGTTATTTTAATCTGGCGATTCCTCGGTTAAACATCCGCTTAAATGTTTTTTTGAAAACTACATTTCGAGGATAAGGCATGATTTTCAAGGAGTCTAAGTATCATAGAACTAGTGTGTATTAGTGACTCTTTGTATCCCTGAATCCCCTTCTTTAGAGAATATTACTGTCTAAGTAGGTGATATGTTCACGCTTTACCTACTTGAATTCCTATCCTCGCTAATATTTCTAGTTTTGAGACCCATGAGTACGCATAATGAAAGCTCTTAAAAGTAGTTTATAGCGTCATAGCATGTGTAAGATAATCTGTTTTTGCTCTGAAATGTCAATTATTTTGAACTTGCATTTTATCTGTATTTTACTTTCTTGTATTAATATATATTTGTTTTATCTCCATTATTACGAAAGGGAGCTTTTATAGGTCGTTTGAATTGGAGGAAATGGATTGAATGATTTGAATCCTGAAAACTGGCACCAAATATTTATAGGTATATTAAGCATGATATTTAATGTATTTTAAATGTATTCAAAGCGATGTACATCTAAGTTTTAGTTAATAAAATGACTTTCTCTAGATTTTACAAAGGTTAGCCATATAAAGTGTATTTTGGCAAGGTATCATTTATTAACATTATCACTATTAAAATCGTCCCGGGGCGCTATCAGATGACCTCACCATTAAGAGAGCCCTAGAAGGAACTTTTTATCTTTATTAAGGCGAATAAAGAGTTAGATGTAAGAAGAGACTTGATAATATCAATTTCTCCTGAATAAAACCGCATTATTATTATCATTATAATTTCTTGGTGTGGTCTCTGGAAGTGATCTTTGCTCCTAGGGTCTCTGATTACTGAAATCCCTCCCTATTTTTCCAGTATTTTTTTAACCTCAAAATTTTATTTATCTTATGGCTTAGTTATGATTGCTTATAAAGCACAGCCTTTCCAAAACATATAGTCCGATGAGTGAAGAATTGAAGTTTTAACTCCACAAAGCTTTCTGCTTTATAATTTGTGATCGATCCACTTAGAATGGTAAGGTAAGGTTCTATCAGTCAGCTTTATTTATTTTATTTTCTCCTCGGTCATAAAGCCACCGAAATTTTCGATATTCCAAAAGGAAACGAAGAATGGAAAGGTCTTGAGAAGATAAGGCGCCCCGAAGGTGGCGTGGAATGACGGCCTTGGAAAGGAAATCGTTCCTTTTATTCCGAACTCGTATTTCACTAGAACGAAACACGCAAGGCGACAAGGTGACCCTAAAGTGCAAATCCCTGTCCCCGTTTAGTTGGACCCTAGCAAAGGGATCCATTACCTCAGGCTTTTCTCAAGAACCGGATAATGCATCCGCTTCGTTTATTCTCATTTCCACGTGTTTGCGTTGCGGCTACCGTTCGCGAAGGCAAAACAGTTTGCCTTTGAGATTCGTAGCGCACTGAGTTTGTTTGTCGTAGGAAGAAATTCCCTCGCGAAAGTTCTATCCGAAGACGAATAAATAAACTTTGATTACACTTTCGCGTTTTTTTCCAAATTCATGACTTGACGTCTTCTTTTAGATCAACTGGATGCCTCCATCGCAAGTCGTCGATTTCTTTGGCCTGTTAGGTTACAGTTTTACTCTTGTTTCCTCATTAATGGAGAATCAGCATCCCTCCGGAAATAGAATTATAGTATAATTATTGAAATAAAAGTTGTCATTTACGACGAAATTTTATTCCTAGAAACTTTGAAACCTCTTGATTCAGGGAAGGGTAGTACATAATTTTGCAAGTATGGGCGCGCGTATTAGAATAAACAGGAATGAAAAAAATTGAAGTGATAGAAATTTCTGGGTCTCGAGCCCTGATCTTTCGGGGAAGGTTTCCACGTACAGTCAATCGTAGTAGTAGTATTAGTAGTATTATTGTTAAAAGTGCTTCGACAGCTGAGGTCATTTCGCACGTAGGCTCCCACCGGGAATCGAACCCGGGACCGCTTTCACCGAATTCGAACGCGTTGCCCACTTGGCTCTCCGGGAGCCTACAGGCAATCCTCCTATTTTAAATCTTTTTCACTTCCTCCTTAATACACCCCCTATCGAATTAAGTTGTGTATGTCTTTAAATTTATACAGAGTGTATGTATAGAAACGAATATTTTATAACATGCCTGATATCGCTGTAAAGTTACTGCTTATATGTCCCATTATTTGCTGTTTTATCTAGTAATTATCTAGTAAATAGAAATGAAACGGGCAAGAGGAGATGAGATGGAATGTTTTTAAATTAGTCTCACAGAGAGCGAACTCGGGGAGTGTATTTAACCGTTCTCATTTCCTCCCCTTATTTGTTTTCCACAATATAAAAGGCTATTTTTTATGCCTGATACAATTACCTCTTGTTTATATGAATCTCTTACTTTATTTTGCGTTGAGCAATGTATACCTGCTGTACACCTGCATGTCAAATCGAATGTTTTTATCGCCATTTTGGTTCAGTCTCCTTTGAAAATATGTTGGTAAACAATTATACTCACTGCAAACACTGCATTACCTCAGTTATAAGAATGTTTCTTTAATTGTCTGATTACGCCTTTATTATATGTGGACTATTCCAAGGAAGGAGCTCCTTTTAGCTTGTAATTCCTAATTTGGTTACATCTTTCTCCCAGGTTTGAATCCTAACAGTATTCCGCGGATCTCTAGATAGCTATCTCTGTAAGCGTGGCTAACTGTTTTCTTTCCTCTTGTCCCATCACCTCTCACGCAACCGAATATTGCACATCTCAGTTTATCTAGATGTATTACTTGTCACAACAGTGACGCTCATCCTTTCTCACCTATGCTTTCTGAATGCGTAGGTGACTGCGACAAGTATGTAAGGTCGCGAGGGTTCGAGTATCTCGATGTGAATAGACTTGTCTTTTGTTTGGTACTGCTTATCGGCAACACTTCCGTTATAAGGTTTATGACTTGTAAATTATGCGATAATTTTGAAACTAAAGCCCTTCTTGGCAACGAACAAAACATGATAATTTATTCGAAGAGAATCGTTTGCTTGAATTAAGAAAAAATCCCGGTTATCTTCTGCATATTGCAATATTTCTTCTTTACTATTCGGCGTGTTGATTTATTACTCTTTTTAATTTAACATGATCCATAATTTCTATTTTCCACTAGCTATAGCTCAGGGGGTTGGATTTTATGTAAAACCCCTTGAGTGCTGCTCCTATTATGAACTTATTATAGATATCGTCAAGGAATACCCTTCGTAAGAATTTTATACATCACTGTAACTGCATCTCTTTGATGTTTATGAAATTGTAACTTAGGAAAGATGTACGATATTAATTACGATGATTACGATGTATTAATTTTGTCATAATTGCTACTTTAAAGCGTATAAATTACTTTAGCTGATGGATATAAATTAATTTAGTATATATTTCAAATTTATTTGATCGCGATTGGTATTCTTAAGTATTTTTAGCGAAACGTCTATAGATTGTCTCGTAGTGTCTCAGGGTTCCTGAGCGAAACCTTGGTCGAGATGCTATTAGAGTGCTATCTTTTAAAGTATGATATTACACTAAATGCCAAAGGGGATCAACTATCTTAATAATAAAGTATTTTAAGGAGAAGGGTTTAGGTGACTTGTAACATAAGGCGTGCACCTAGGAATATTCCCAAGTAGAATGAAAAATGTCTGACGGGACCGGGACTCTGTTCATGTCCGTTTCTCCTTGGGAATTTATCTTAAATAAAATCTTTCGAGTATTGATTTAAACAGCAAAAAATTATTATATGCTTTCAATCGTAATTCTCGTTTTCTCATTTTCCAAGAAGTTGTGAAGTTACCGCCCGGGTAGTATGCGATCGAACCTCCATACATCCTTCGGTCAATTAACAGGACTTTGACTTATCCCTTTGAAGATGAGATTCAGCCCCTCGTCGTCTCTTTGCCGGCCTCCTCCGCCTCCACCCACGTGTTCCTCCCTCATCGCTTCATCTACGCCTCCACCCTCTCATCATCAAGCGCATCTCCCTCGAACACGTACATTCTACCTCTATCCTCTCGCTTTACCACCACGCGAATGTGGATAACAAGGTTTAGAGGGAGGCGCATGCTTCGTTCCTATTGGATGTTCTACCTACAGCTTAATCCACGTCCTGAAGCCTATTAAGGGTTTCCAGAATTGAATGATAATCTCATCAGGCCTCTCGTCAACAAAATGTGTCGAAAGAAGGAAAGAGAGGGAGCCGAAATTTCTGGAAGAAATTTAGCTGCGACCAGATTCAGCCGAAGCCTAACATTCTATCTCTATACATTTTTGATATTTAGATCAAATAGGTCCCATAATATAATTAATTTTATATCATCGGAGATTTTCGCAAAGTGGTTTGAAAGTGAGATTCGTTTTCCCACACTTCTAGTGTAGTGCTGTATATTAAATTTTATTTGGTGTCCTTCACACAAAGCCTTTTTGCTCATTTCTTTCGATTTAATAAAGATTAAAGATGACATCAGGCTCCCGGATAGCCAAGTGGTAACTTCAGTGAAAGTGATTCCGGGTTCGATTCCCGGGGGCGCTCATCTGCGAAATGACCTCAACTGTTGAAGTAGTTTTAGCAATACTATTACTATTAATAATGATATTGTTGAATCTTGTTATTTTTTAGCTCTCATCAATGAAAAACGCTGAGTTATTTGAGGAACGAAATTCAACTTCCAGAGGTTTAATTTCAAAGAAACTGATTTTGAAATGTTCGCAAATTAAGTATTGCATGAAGAAACCACTTAAAGCTAATATGTAAGGTTTAAACTCGATATACTTCACTCTTTTTTGCTAAAGTCAAACCCTTTATATTTTGTAATGTGACGATTATTGTAACAAACTGAGTGGACGGAGGATTAAGAACATCTATCTTAAACTAGTCAATACTTGCCTACTGCAGCTAGAAATATTCTGTTACTAATTAGTCTTAGTTACTTCCTTCATAAATTCAAATCCGAAAAAGTATTCTACAATATTCAACCAGAGTAACATTCTCTCTTCGAATGTTAAATAATAAAACTAAAATTCGGAGCCAATGCCCGGATTTTTTCGTCTGAATATTTCTGGCCTCGACCGTTGCCAAAGATGGTATCTCAGGGTCCATGGCGCTTATCCCAACACCTTCTCACCCTTCGAACTCGTCCCGCCCTCAGTTTATTCCCCGTTTCGAATCCTCCCCTTCGAAACATACGATTCATCCTCTTTAGATGCACGTGAGAGTACCGCTATGAATCGTGGCACCGGATGTGATGCATGTCTCACCTCCCTTTTCCACACCCCCGCCTCCTCGACCTCTCGCCCCCTTCTCTAGCAGCTATACCAATTGGTTACAACGGAATAAACGATTTTACGAGACATAAAAAGCATTGTTTCTCGTCCACTTTTCGTCACACACCCCCACCTGTCCTACGTGTCGTACGTTTTTTCGGCCACGCAACCCACACTTTCTCTCCCCCGCACCCTTCCATAGGCGACTGAGCGTATCTCCTCCTCGTGCCCACGGGGGCAATTAGGCGCCCATACCATACCGGCGCCGGGGCGTCGGTGACGGAAGTAACCGGGTGTGTTTTTGGTGATTTGGTGTAGAGAGGGGATGTTACATGTACTAGGCAAGAGCTGGGAGGTCAGGTGAGGTGATGGCTAAGACAGGTAGGGGTGGACGCTCGAATGGGTGTGATTAGTGGAGGCAGAACCTTTGAAAGGAATGGCTCTTTTCTGTTTCTGGAGTTACTCAATTTTTGGTAGACCTTTTGATGTAAATCTGTCGTGTGACTTGTGGTGCGGTGCCAAGAAAAACGGGTTCTTATGTAAATTTAACCACCACTTCCTTCAGATGGGTTAAAGTTGGGTTCTTTTATTTTGTTTCACAACCATTTTTTGAAAATGTTCAATTTTCTGTATTTTCTTGTTTCCCCTCTTCCATTACTTTAACGCTATTTGAATATTTTATCATCCCTTTGCCTCAAAACTTTCTCACTCGTGTTTTAAAAATCGATTTACTTTAGGAAAAGAGTAAAAGTTAATCCATTTCAAACCTAACAGGAAGAACTCTACCTCCATACGGACCCTTGTCGATGAATGTTATTTTTCAAGCAAACTGTTGTAAAGGTAAGATGGTCAAGAACAAAATAAAACCGTTAAATTGAATTGAAGCAGTTTTTGTGAGTAAAAAATAAAAATTTCTATTGGTTTCGAAACGGAGACTGCAACGCTTGAAAATTGCTGTTGTCTGTGTGACTAATCGCCTCTCATTATGAAATATTGCCTGATTGAATTCAGAAGAAGCAATTAATCAGTAACAGAAAAGGCCTAAAGATTACGGAAGGTGAATATGTTTTTTGCACATTAATTCTTAATTGGATCATCCATATTACTGCATTCTTTATTTCTTTTCATAACAGATAATGCACGAGGTAGCGATGCCTCATTTCTACTACTACGGCGGGGAAAACCAAATCGTTAGCTGGGGTTAACTTCGAGTATGACGCAGAGGAAGCCTTCTTCTTCTGCTCATCATCGGTATCTTCTCTTATGTCCCTCTGATAGACGTTACGTGTAAACTGTGTCAGCATAATTATCCTTCTAGTGCCATAGTTTCATAACTCCCACGTAAAACAATGAAGAGATGCGAAGAAAGGCAGGCATTGGGCGTCAGCGAGGAAAGAGGAGTGGATTCGAGAGGAAGAGGATGGATGGCTAATTAATTTGGGCGTGTGTGCTTTGGCTTCGGCGGTCGTTAGCGCATTTAGGGAGGAAAATGGGTTCACTTCGTCGAGAAGGAAGGAACGTAAAAATCGGCTTCGATCCATAGATAAATGGGTGTGCTGAGGCGTCTATATTCGAAAAGGTCAAGAGGCGTTTGCATCTACCATCGAGGATGAGCTCACGAACGACCTGTCTCTATGTACTTTTTATGTTTTCCGACCGGAAGGAGAGTGTCGCTCATCCAGATAGGATTTCGTTTAGCCATTAAATCCCGTAAGTGGGGAATTTCGAACGTGCGTGTGATTAGTTACGCGTGTTTCCGAGCGTTTAATTAGGGTTTATGGGGATGTTATAGTCCGAGAAATTGTATTTTATGCCCTTCGTAATGTTTGAAAGCTTGCTGTTGACACTCGGAGGCGTTTGAGCACTTTCTGAAAGCTTTCTCGAATTCTTCTTCACTCTTGGCGTTGGCCTAAAATGATTTATAAGATGTTTTAATTTGTTTTTGACAAATATAGCCATTTATTTTCAGCTTATTTATACATAAAGATATATACCCAGATTTGACTGCTATGAGGCAGCATTTATTTTGATGTCCTCGAGATTTTTTATTTTTATTATGGGCTATACAATTTAATTGCTTTATGATTTATTTGGTCCTATTTGTCGATCCGCACTGCAGACACCCGAGAACTTAATAAAATATTACTTACGAACACCTTGAAGCGTTAAATAACAAACTTAATTTCATGCGTAAAGAATGTCTCGAGTCGCATACGTAATCAACATATTTACTTTACAAATGCCAACTTAAGTATTTAATTTTAAAGATCATGCTCTTCGGCAGAATTGGTTTTGTTTTAACTTGATGGAAATCGAGTTTATTATGATGTGTATACTCTTTATCTACCGAGTAGTCTTTATCTAAAGTAGTTGTAGATGTAATTATCGTGCTACTTATTAAAAGTATAGAATTATGTAATTCCATATCACTGTACTTTATTGATTATATATAATATTGTATGGTCAGAACTGGAGACTATTTAACAAAAAAGTTATTTAGTCCCAGTAAATATTATCTGACTAGGAAGTCGTTTGATTGTCACCCCTTTCGATTAATTTCAAACCTTAGTACGTTTTATCATTCTTAAATTTCCTTAAGTCTTATTATTATAATACTCATTATTCACTTTTTCCTGTTTACGATTCAGACAAATGCTAACTCCGAATATTACTATTCATTGCTTTTCTTGTGGAGCTACGTCTAAGACTTCGGATGCCTATTTCCGAGGATTTGTCCAAACCTTATTAAAGGGGAAGGCAAAAATAGAATACCTAAAAGGATTAAAATATTCGATTTTAATTAACACAACAGAGCCAAAAAACGAAAGAAATGGAGATGATGGAATATCGTTATGTCAATTCCTCCAAGACACAGCGTAAAAATACTTTTCTTTGATCAGGAGAAACAGTTTGTACTAATTGGGAGAGAATCGACCTCTTGGAGGGTAAAACAAAGGCGAAGTGGAAGAAAGTCTCTCTTTAGCCGAGCGGCTTCCGGGAATATATACTGGTCTGCTTGTTGAGGGTTTTCAGGAGAGGAATGAAACCATAAAGTCACGGTGGCACGTTGCCAACCCACTTCCGCACGACAGTTTGTGAACCTTATGTCGTCTCAAGCCATTAGCTTCATCCTCCCGTAAGCCTAGAGACGTTTTCAAAAATACTCAGTGGAGATGATTCTGTTTTCGTTTCAGATCGGTACGAACCTTTTTGTTATTACCTCAAAATCTGGCCTGTGAACAGTTATTTATTTTTTTGACTTAATAACTTTCACGAGTGTTATAAGTTTACAAGTAGATGTTATTCAAGAGTTACTTCATGGTTTCTTTATAATAGTAAACGGATATATCTTCGTTGAACCTCGTGTATGGTGACTTATTG
The DNA here is from genome assembly GCA_000376725.2 of Ladona fulva. NCBI lineage: Eukaryota > Metazoa > Arthropoda > Insecta > Odonata > Libellulidae > Ladona > Ladona fulva. The sequence continues at coordinate 722,522 of KZ308477.1, read as the reverse complement.
AAGACAATTTTCCCAAAACATTTCTCATTTAATTAGGTTATTGTTGTAAGTATTAAGTTCTATTTTTACGTTCATAGCATTTTAAATGATTGACCATTTCAACGATAAAATACTTTCAGATATCATTATGAGGCCTTCTTTTCTAATAGATCTTGGCTATGTTTCTTCTCCTTTCACACTTTGCTTTGCTCTCGTTTGAGTCGTTTTATGAACTGTCACTTAATGATTTCCTCCAACGATATTTTGATGATTGGAACTATTTTCAGTTGTTTCTTTTGCTCAGAATAGGGGTGAATGTATCTTTCGTTTAATTTTATCCCAGTCTCCTTCATTGCTGTGGTAATATAAAAAGTAATGAGTGCTCTTGAATGATAGCGATCCTCTTGAAGGCTAATTATCAAATGCTGTGAAAAGTATTATTCCTTAGTCATTGTGCTGTTTCATCCATAGAGTTTCTGCTCAGTGATGTGACGTAAGGCAGAATACCTCACTTGCCTAGTTTCCTCATCCCCTCTTTAGTGCTTAAGATAGCCAATGATGGAGAATTGAAGGTCCAACCAGCCTTCGGGTAGACGATAGATAGATAGACCGTATGGTGATGCTAAATTACTTTACAGTTCTTCCTCTGTATATAATGTATGGTTTAGTAAAAATATTACTAAGATAAGCACCGTGGGAATACCACCAACTTTTGCCGGATATAAAAGTGCATCTTAAATTTTCTCGAGTTTCGGTCTACCTAATTAACTACTTCAATGAAATGCCGAAAAACGCGTTAAAATTAACCTTGCGAAGCTGATTTCTCAGAGATATATGAATTAAAACATTCGGATTACCTTTCGGAATACTCTCTTCTATTCGAAGGTCAAAGTAAAGCCTTGGATAGTATATAATGGTCGTGGAATCGTCATTGAGTCGCCTACACTCTTTGAGAAAAAGGTTGTGTGTGGAAGGAGAGAAAACACTTAGAGAGATAGCTAAAAACGCCCTTTTCTGGTTTAGATAAGGCCTTCGATCCTTGGAAATGTCTTAAAACTATTCGGAAAGGTATCATAATGCAAACATGCAAAGCTCCCATTATTTTCCACTTCGCCATGACCTGACAAGAAAGTGGTATTCATTTCATGCGTGGGCAATGTCAACCATTGAAGACAGGTGCAATGTTTCGACACAGCGACCTCACGCGCATCACAATTTCTTAACGAAAGTACGAGATTGATCGCTTTCTTCACGACGCCTGTCATATTCGGCGCAGTGACATCACATACGCAAAAGGACGTGGAAAAAGTCCGTCTGGCTCTATTCCCTTTGTCTCAACGTTCCCTCTCTTCCTGTGCCTTCTTCGCCATTATCTCCTTTGGCTGTCCCATTTCATGAGTGCAGCCTTGGAATCAGTAACAAGTAAGCGACGATGTACGTGATTAATCGATATTACGAAGCTTGTAGGTTATTAACCGTAGTGACGGTTTAAAATCGAGGACATGAATCGATGCTATCACATAGCAGTCTACTTGGTGAACCGAGCTATGTCGTGATCAGAACTCAAAGCGTCGTTTGGTATTTTACTTTTAAAGTACGCATGTAAATCTTAAATTATCGGCCGATCGAATTTGTCTGAGTCTCGTAATAAATGCGATATTGCTCCGTCCGTCACTTTCCTTGACATTGCAACTCAAGCGATCCAGCTTTCTTCCAGTGAAATGCATTATTCACATGTTTATTTGTGTACAAAATAGATTGTTCCCAGGAGAAAATAGCAGTGAAGTTATGATTCCTGTCGTATATTTTCCATTCTTGTTAGTAAAACTCTACAGACCTGTCATTACTTCGATTTTCGCAACTTTGAAAAGGCACAACGATTGCAGAAATAAATTACCAAAAAATATTAACTGTTTTCATAGCTTATTTTGCTATGACATATAACTATTTTAGTGCCATTCAATCCAGGACGGACTATCATACACACCTTTTCAGAAGTAAATTTGTAATTCGTTTCGTTCGGAAGAAATCATTTCTTTCGATATAAGACTCTCTCTCCAGTTGTGACCGAATTTTTTCTATTTGCGAGATTAATAAATAAACATTAAGATATTTCTCTTGCATGCATTTAAATGGATATCGGTTATTATCAATGTTTTCCTTAGGCGGTACGTAACAGTTTTGAGTAAGATGACTTACTTTGAGTTCCTCAATCAACTTATTCACCTAACTATACTAATACATTTATATCATGAACCTACAGTCTGTTCTTGTATACGTTCCGTATATCTTTTATCTCGTCTGTTTGTATTTACGAATTAATTGTCTTCTTTTAATGCTTAATGAAAAATTTCCCGTTCCAAAGAAATTTTGTGGTGATTGAGAGGATTTCTTGTGGTAGATATTTAATTGCTGAGAAAACTTCGTTGTTACGGAATTATGAACTTCTTAGGTTGAAGGAATAATTTGAGTTTTTACTCCAATGATAATACTTTGGTATAACTTTGGAATCGAGAAATTTTGATTACATTTACATAAAAAATGTATATATGCTAGCAATCCTGTGAGATAAGAACGACTGTGGACCATTCGATTATTTAATCGGAGACTTTTTTGATCTATTTTCAAAGAGCTCATTTCTATACCGTGTCTTTTTGCTTACGACAGAGGTTGATTAATTTACCCCACGTTTTTACAGCGGTTGAACAAGATGAGTTAACGAAGATATTTTCCTTCGTAAAGAACCGCGAAGGTGCGCCTCGACGGAGGTAAAAATTGCAACACGGAAATCGCAAAGATCTTTCGGTAGAAAAAGAATCCCGCCGCGTCGAACGTCCCGGCTCCTCACGGGAAGTACGTCTCCGCGTGTTATCTCACTCGTTACAGCAGTCGCAAGCGGGAAGAGGGAACCCTCTGTCTCCATGTAACGTCCATTATTCCTCCACATCTCCAGTCACTCATCTCTCCCTCGCGTCCGGATTAATATTTCACGCGGACCGCGTAACAAGAAGGATGAGACGAGGTGCGGACGGACACCTTCACACAACTCTTCCCTTTTTTTCCTCCGAGGGCAATGTTTATGCGCCTCAACATCTCCTCATTTCTTGCCAGGGCGCCCCTCGAGCGTGTCCCTCCACCCCGTTTCCTCCTCCGTGACCTATTTCGACCAAAAGGGAAAATTGTGGGAGGTTCCCGAGGAAGATGGTCGTGTGTCAGCGATACGAAGGGTACTCCACTTATGTTAGATGGCGTGTACTGATGGAGGAGGGGCATACGTATCGAGCGACATGCAAAGTGGTATCCTTCTTGGGGATAAGTAGAGGACGGAGGGAGACAGGCTTAGGGGGAAGTTTACTTTTTTATTCTCTTTGTTGGAAGGTGCGTCATCTCCGGGATCGTCTGCCGTGGATGAAGAAAGAGCGTCTGGGGAACTGGTGGTTCTTTTATTTTCTTTCACCGGAGTGGCGGAACAAATGAGCTCCCGTTTCCTCGCCTGCATTTCGTACTTAACGCGGTACGGTTATCTTTTAATTCTGAGTAATCGGTCTCCATTGTGGAAGCACTTAGGGATTTCACTGGAATTTCGGAGCTGAATTTTTTATGAGATTAGGATTCTGCGCTAATATTTGAATATTGAATTTAATTTGCAAGGAATTCATAATGATGAAATGTCCACTTATCAAGTGTTCATGAGGTGTAAGTATAGTTTAAATAGCATTCATTACCTCAAACTGACTTTAATGTAACGATATTTAATATTCTACGATTTGTGTTGATTTCAGTGAGTACTTCTAGTAGACTGCAGGTCAGTTACTATGAAACTAGTTGAAAAACCTTCTACCACGCTAAGATAAAAAAGCTTCTTGGCAGTTCGTCAAAACTATTTAAAATTTATCTAGTATTTTGAAAAATGATACGTGTATTTTGAGAAATGCTTGTATCCGCGCCATCTGTCAGCCAGTGGTGAACCTTAAGAGGGTTATGAACACCAAATTTTCCCATCAGAAACACCACTTTTCCTGTCGCATCGTGTTATGTTGTGTTAGTTAATGCGTATAGGCCACATACAAGAAATAAAAAGCTAATTTAGCTGCAAATGAAAAACACGAATAGGCATGGATGGCGGAAAAGACTCAAAATTGCTTATATTTTATGGATAGAGTAGAGTAAAAAGGAGCCGAAAGATTCCATCGAAGCTCTTTTTCTATCAAAGGAAACGATCTGCAAAGAGGTGAATAGAATGGAGAAGAGACACCCACTCTTTTGCGAAGGGAGTTTGCCTCTCGCGGTAATCTTCTCGTCTTATTACATCGCATCCCTTCGGGCAACCTCCTTATATTTTTCGCCGCACTTATTAAGGTCAAGCGAAAGGAGTCTGGCTCAAGAATGGAAGGGATGAAAGATGGCTCATCTCTTTGGGCCCCGCGAAGGTCGATAGAGGACAGTCTGGAAGACGTGGCGTGCTGGGTCCCTCTTTTAAAAGGGCGTGTACCGCTCCGAGGGTGTGACATTCCCTGACGTACTCTCGTTTTTAAGTTATTCAGGGCCAAGGTTTGATGAAATATACATCGTAGACATGTGTCTCCACGGGCTCCTTTCTCAGTCGGCTGGGAATTTACGAATGCAACGCTATTCCCAAACTTAATGCATCTCTAAAAGGACTTGGGAGTACGTGGAACGTTCCCCCGAGTTCACTCCAAATACGCATAAAGATGGGAATTTAAAGACGGTACGTCGTGGCTCTGCTGGTTTATTAATATCTTTGAAATTACATGGATTAAGAAATATTTTCTCAAAGACCATTCGCATTTGTACAATTGTTTCGTTTTTCATCCCTTAATCTACCCTGCGTGCGTTTTTGTTATTCTTTCACGAAAAGAGTTTCTGACATATCATAGAATTAGTGCAAAATACTAGACCAGTGGTGGCCAACCAAGTCCTTTCGCCGATTAGCATGCGTTTGAAATTTTCAGGTGGGTGGTGTTTCCCAGATAATGCGGTGGTAGTCGAGTTGGTAGCAGAGGCCGTCAGCTAGAGTAAATTCATAATTAAGATATGTAAATGCTCTTCGATAGAGCGGCGACCAAAATTTTTACTTGTTGGAAAGTTATTAAGAGATTAATGATTTTAAATAAAGGGATGAAGATATTAATATTACAATGTACAAAATTCTCGAATATATTCTTCTTCTTAGTATACTGTGCTTATTTTACCATTACCAACACAGAGTGTTCTGTGAACCTGAAGATGGCTATGTAGCCGAAACCGCTATTTCATATAATAAAGTTTCTGTGGAAATGTATACATCTGTGACTATATGATGAATTTCCACAACATCACGGCCGCCTGTGTAGATTTTATTTTACCATTGTCATTCTTTGGAAGACGATATCTCAGAAGTTATATTCGTATTCTATGCTATACTTGACGAAGACACCAATTTACACACCCACTCTTGGCTGTATTATGTATATTTGATTGCGTTAATAAACATAAATATTCTTATTGAAACTTTTCATGTAATTACTTCCATGAGCGCTAAATTAAGTTATTGAGGCATCGATGGACGGTAGGAAAATTCTACCGTACAAAAGTGGGCAGTAAGAAAATAAAGGTTGGCGACGACTGTGCTAGACCCTCTTTCATGGCCACATATACCATTCGGTCGCATTAGAAACCATCAGGTTACTCCTGACTGTGTATGATGGGATGTATGATCTTACCGATCATCATGAACTGAGTAATGTCTTTTATGACGCCGACAAACCAACAATAATCTATTTCAGCCATTTATATCCGGTTTATTTCTGCAGTATCGCGGTTTGCGGGGCTGTGATACACCTATCTTCAGTTTCTCTTTCTTTGTCTTTCTTTCGGTCGCGGTTTTATTCCAGACTCTCGAAACCGGAAACCGATATGATGAACGAAAATAGATGGAGCTTGAGAATAGTCTTCGATGTATTCTGCAATCTGTCTGTTTGAACAGTGTAAATAAATTATAAGTGTAAAACGCTTACGAATACTGAAAGCAGATCTTCTTTCTGTGAAAGAGATTGCGCTGTAAATCCGCATCCTTAAGGAGTGATATATCGTGCATTCCTCCTATATAGTTTCTGCTACCTTTTCCAATTATTAGTGTAATGTCATCTGTCACGTGCGGAAAGAATCCCATTCACCAATTGCTAATCGTATTTGTGTAAGGCAGTGGTGCCCAAACTATAACCTGCTGATGGGCCGCCGCATACTTTCATTCGATCTACGAAGAAATTTGTGCCTGAAATCATTAATAATCATAACTCAATAGGAATATTCTTAATTGCCCATAATAATTAACTCTCGTATATTTCATGTCGAAGTATTTATATTTAGTAAGATTAAGGGTAAGAAAACAATTGAAAAATATTGTGAAATTATTGAAAATGTTACGTATTAATAAAATTTTAATTATGAAAAAGGAATAAACCCAACTTTTACTCATCATCGTCTTTCATTATGAAGAGCTACCACAAAGTTGAGGCTGAAGTTGAGTTGTTAGCAAAGTTCATGTAAAATGATGTTATCGTATTTTATGCTTGTAAATAATTTCACAGTGTTCAAACCTGGCTTTTACCAAATTGTAATTTATGTATACAAAATTAGTATTCATGAAATACGCTTACATACCCCCCTCCCCCCGTTTAAAGTGCAATCTGGCCCGTGTAATGATGGAAGGTATGATTTAAAAATTATGAGCAACAAAGCAGAATATCATAGGTCTAAAGAACAATCCCGAATGGTATAGATTCTCAGGGCCAAGGTGGGATATAAAATTCATCGTGCTCAATTATAAAGGATTGGATGGGGCTGCAATGGTTCGGCTACCTCACTGTAAGATGTTTTAATTTACTTTTAATCTGTAACTATTAACGGGTGAACCTATCGCAGTTGGTGTTCCGTCTCATTAATCTTTTATTTAAATATCTGAGTTTATTCCGTATTGAGAACATTGGAGCTAATTTTGGGGAATAGCTCCCTAACCCCCTAAAGATTACGTTGCTTTTATCTCCCGTTTAACAGGAATGAGTAAATCTTTACGGGAAAACATTTTGATTTGGGCGGAACAAACAAGCACTCTGTTTATAAATATTTCCAGTAGACCCTACTTGAAGTGGAGAGACGGAAGGGAGACATTCCGAGGAGAGTGAGATAGATGAATGGGGGATATTTATAGAACGGTGGCTCTCAGCAAGCTGCATTCCTTGAATTTTCCTCTGATATAAACCTGAGGACTGTCTCGAATTCAATATACTGCTTCACTCTTCTCATATTTTTAACATGATATGGCATTTTTATAACTTTAATAATATACAGTTACATGTAATGTGAATAATTTTTTTGTCAGGTGAAAGATATTCTCTTACTAGACTTTATCAAGGAATTTTTAGGACTCGTTAAAGGTACATACATATTATTTATGAAAATATACATCGCGAATACAATCCTTGTAATTTATACGGAAGGAACTTTGAAGTAATATTTGTGCGGAGTGGCATTAATGTATTTTAATTGAAGTAATTGTAGCTACGATTGAGGGAAATATCGATTTGAAGCATTTGCATGGATAGAGGCATCAATGCATCTGCATAAATTTTTTTCTGTCATCTAAAGAGCCTAAAATAATAATAATTTTAATGGGATGTGAAATATTACTGGAGAGTTAGCTTTAATCACTGTCATGTCACCGAAAATCACTCCGTTTATTCTTTCACATCCTTCGCTTAAGAAGCCGAGGCAATAAATGTATGATAACATTCTCAATTTTTCGTTGTAATAATTCTCCTTTCACTTCAGAAGCTACATTAATTGTGTTCGCTCAAGCTTGCCCATGTTATACATTTTCCAAATCAATAATTATTTCAGTGCAACAATTCCGAAAGTGTTTCATTTGAAAAGTTAAAAAATCCTCTCGCAATAGACCTGATCGATTATAATTTTTATTCAGTCTGCTGGAAGTTTCCAAAGCTACTAATTTTGTGTAAGTTTTCTTAAATTACGTAAAGTTTCAATATTACTTTCACTTTTATTCCAACAAAAATTGAAGGAATTGAAAAATTACTCGTAGAATCGCTGGATTATTGACAATGGAATTCTAATTAGCTATTTCTGGAAACCGAGGTTTCCATATAATGCAGCTGATAAATTCTTTCATTCAGACTGTTGCTGTATTTGTCCGATTTCGTGAAATTGTGGGTGCTGCGACCTCTTTATGCAGCGAAGATGCTCAATTACATGGAAGTAGAATGGTATCACGGAGATGAAAAGTGCGTCTTGGGACATTTTTGCATTAAAGAACGCCTCCTCGAGATATGCCATGCCCAGAAGCAGCTCTAAGTACAGGGAGAAGGCGAGTACTCGGATTGATGATAATTAGATGAGTGATGATGCACCACATGCGACTGCGTCTGGAGTCAAGCAGGATGCTCTGGGAGAGAATGAGAGATGAGGGAGGCTGAGAGAGGCTCAAGCTCCAGAATACCGAGCGCGGCAGCGCTGCAGATGGGAGTGATTTGAAGCGAAGTTAATTGGGTTCTAATTAAACGAAATTTGCTGGCGCTTTATCACGTAACGTGGGGAATTCACGTGCATGTTTCCGCTTCCTCGAAACGACTTTCTGCATGAAATGGCGCTTTAAAATTAATTGCTCTTTGCGAAACTATAGTGAATGTTTAATGGAAAAGGACGAAATTCTGTTTATTCAATGCTGTTAATTTTCCCTACTTCCACAACCCGGTATGTTCATAGGACTTCAACGGGGCTGCCCAATTCCTTAATTTCTACATACAAGTTAAACGGACTGATTTATTATTATAATGTAAATTATAGTAGCAATGATGGTTAATAATAACAGTGATAGGAGAAAGTTACTTCATCAGATTGAGACACAGATAAATTAGAGTACCCGTTATCATCTATAATGGACGAAAACAGTTCCCATCGAACCCTGGTCTTCTGGGTGGAAGCCAGATTTCTTAACCAATAGACCACGTCGCGTTAATGTGTGAAATGAATGTTGAATCAAGTAAGACCTTGGTATAAATCCCATGGCAAAATGAAAAATATCGAAATGACTGGGACTCCTAACCCTGGAGTAATGTTTACTACCTTTCTCCAATTCTTGTTTTTTTCTATGAAGTTAAATGTAGCCCTACAAATTTTGATTAAAAATTATTCAACAAAAACATCATTATAATTAAACGTAAATCTTAAAAGGGCTAATAATTCATCCATGTGTAACTCCATTCCCATTTAAGCTTGTGTTTATAGAGGTCTCCTAAAAGTTTTGCTGAACTTGAGAACTCAATGAGTAAATTCTTTAGTTCGTTCTACGGACAGATGCGGTCCCATGCAACTTAGTTAGTGTTCTAGAATTGAATTGACCCCAAATTAGTGAGGGACGCCCGGAAAATAGTAAGTTTCGTGGCTTTGCGTAGTTAGGGAAATCATTCTACTGGAAATAATGCAATCATGGAAATCGGAGCATATTTGCGGTCGATAGGGAGAGATACGAAAAGGGGAAATTTCGGTTTCCATATGAGAAACGCAACCAGAAAGATATGCCAACTTGTGTATATAATTCTTATATTCAAGAAATGTAGAAACGTGCCTCGTGCCACAAGATTGGGGGTATTTTTTATTTCCTTTCGAAGAATATACTTTCAGGCAGGTTATGAAGGCAATGGAGACACGCACCTGGACATAATTGGCTGCGAAATGGGAGGGGTGCTTATCTTTCTTTCCATTCAAAAGGAGAAGGAAATTTTATTCCTTGCGGGGGAAAGAAGAAAGGCTCTGGAAAGTCTTTTTTAATCAGTTCCTAAGTGGTGTTTTTCCCTCTTTATTCCTTCCTCTGTTCCATTCTGGGTGTTCTAACTGCCACGCGTCACGAACTGCTCTTCACGCCCTCCGCCTTTCTTTCAGACTCCTCTTCTACACACCCTTCCTTTTTTGCTCTCTTCTACTCCCCTTCCAGAATCTCCATACTTCTTCCTCATATTTACCCCTTCCAGATTTTCTTTTTCTTGACCCTCTTACGGATCTCTCCTTACCTGAGTCATGAAAGAGAGCAATGAACCTCTCAGAAACCTTTTGAGCGAAACGGAAATCTGCATCGTTTTTAAGTTTATGAATTTTTTTGCCATTTAGTAACCTCCCCCTTTTCCTTGCTCGCTCTTTTTGTTTCGAGACGTTGGAATTTCCCTTTCCTAAGAGGCTTTCGCTGTATAGCCTTTTTTATGAATATCCGCTTCCACGGATGTTTTCATTCGTATGAATTTCGCATTCGGAATTTTGAGATAAATTGACGAATTTCGACTGTTATATTTGTGGCTTTAAAGCCATGTTAAATTTGTCGTTTTAATTACGGAAATGCAAACTTTCTGTGAAATCGTATCAAGAGCGATTAATCCAAGAGCTAATTGGATATCAAATTGTATTTGTTATTTAGGGAATCGTTGGAGAGCGTTTTATCTGCTGGATTACTGTTATTAAAGGTAGACTACCTTTGAAGACATATGAAAAGCGTTCTGGCTGTTAGATAGTGTAGTAAGCAGGGGCAGATTTTAGCGATCAGATCTCCCGTTAACGGGGAGGCCCTCAGTTTGTGTCCAGTGCGCCAAATGGCAAATCCGTCCCTGAGTGGAAGATGTATTTTGGAATGCATCCTTTCCCTTTTCGTTTTTTTTTGTAGACTGATCCATGCTGCTATTCCAGTTGGCACGTATGCTTATTTACCGAAAATTTCATTGTTTTGTGATGATATCAGTTACTATATAAACCCGTGTGTAATAGCCCATTTATGTTTTGAGACATAGATAAGTCTCTTTTAAATGAATCTAACATGTATTTTGTTATTTCATGTGCATGAAGAACAGAAAAATCTCTTTATTCTCATGGTAAGATAATAGTTTTAACAATATTTTCCAACAAATTTTCTCTGCCAATATTTGTTTAAAAACTGATACATGAATGCTTTCGATTCAGAAAAGAATTTTTGGAGTCCGGTCGTGAATATAAACCTTCCCTTATTTTAATATTTTATTACATTTCCCTAGCTCATAAACTGCTCGCTGAATTCTCCCAGCTTCTCTCCCTCTTTCGTATCTCGGCCTCCAAGATTTCTCCCCTTCTTCCCATAAATCCCTTCTGATCTACAATCCCTCCTCCCTCTCCCAGATCTTCAATTCCTCTCTTCCTACAGCTATCATTCCTTCCGTCTCCCTCTCTTTCTATAGCGCCTAACGGATTTCGCTCTGCCCCCTTTTGGGTCGCCTGTCTCGCTATATTTCCCCCGATGCCCGTTAAGCACGGAGTATTTGGGAGCGAAGGGGAGGGCATGCATCATGAGCGGAGAGATTGTTCATTGTTGTCGGTGACCGGTAGCCATGACTGCGCCCGGGGCGATTGCTTGAGGGACGGTAATGGATTTCTCGCGCCCGTTCTTGGCAGGGGTTGGACCAGATGAATGGTTCTCCTGTCTCCAACTCCGTCTGCCAAATATCCAGTCGCCAAGTGGACAAGGGTTGTAAAACAGACCGCGGGAAATACGCGGAAATTGACCCTTGTTGCCTTGTTAAAAATTTGGCTTTTGCTGTCTCGGTATGCGACGTTTCTCGGCATCCTTTTCAACATTGCGTCTTTTGTCAGCAGGTTCTACTCAGTCCAGCGGCAAATTATTCCTGCGACGCTCCAAAAATGAAATCATTAGTGCTACTCTACGATGTCGAATCGTCCAAGGTTGTGTCACCGACATTTGTCGGTAAAGATAATTCCTGAGTTGTGTAAAAGCGTGTACGATAAAGTACTTTTAGGTCGTGCTTAACTTTGACAGTTGTTAACAAATAAAAAGATAATACCAGCTTTGAAATTTCTCTAATTATAGATAAATATAAAATTTGTGTGGATATTGAAGAAAATATTGAATTCTTTGCCCATTTTACACTAGAGTTTATAGATAAGGATAATGATGGAATAACATTCTGACGTTCTTCGTGATTCCTGCCTTTCTATTTCTAGATGAAAATTTCGACCGTAAAATCTAATCATAACGTATGAATACTATCATTACGTTTGAGATCATGTTGGCGTGAAGGCTATGATGAATTTTTGAATTGATTTATCATCAAACATTTGTATGCATTAGAAGTATCATTCCGGAAAATACCTCTTATTAATGAAATGCTCTACGTTTTCTCTGAAAATTAAAATTTAATTCGATGCTTCATTTATATATACTAGAACTTAATTTATTCGTTACTAAAAGATCTCGTGAATTTCCCGTCTCTTTTTCTCATTTCCTGTCCAGTAGAATTTGAACCACGCTAAATTTTATCTTTTTCAATTTCACAAAGTCGTTTCTAACTAAAGTTAATTTATAAATTGCTTCATCACATTTCTCCTGTTCCTTTTGTAAAAAGGTTTGCAGCACATGATCCGTATGGGGAGGATATCGAGTAACTTGATTGTCGAATTAGAATGCTTGTCCAAAATTTACTGCTCTGTCTGCGATGTTTTTAAATTGGTATTATATGCATTAGGGATTATAGACATATTATCGAAAATAACATCTCGAACCCTTGGAGTTAGGATTCTAAAATCTTGTTTAACTCAGAGGTATTCCGAGCGCGACGATGTTTCATACGGTTGTCTCTATCGTGTCTGTATGCCGTAATATGTGCAGAGAATCGGTAATGTCGTTCATCAAATCTCCTCATCGAATGATCGGTTATCACGCATGCACGAGCGCACGCACGTACTTTCGCACACGATACGAACTTAAAAGGGCAAACACTTTATTTTCCAACGGTATCCGTGTTTATAGGTGTAGGTCAAAGAACCTTCTTATGAAATCATACGTGGTAAGGCCATTCATTTTCGATATCTTTTACCTGCTAAACACTTCCTCTCGCCGTCATCATTAATTTTAATTTTCGCCAAGTTGGCCTTGGGATTCTAATGACTATTGGAGATAATTGATACCATAGCCCGTGATTAGTAAGTGAAATAATGTCTTATCCCAAATATTTTCATGTATTTATCCACATAAATATATACATTGATGTATGTTTATTTGCTATTCTGGTCATAAATGGTCGTTCCCGGTCGGAGAACAGTTATGAGTTTTCAAAAGCGTAAGCAACCCGGTGCTTGGGCACTCCTTCATTGTCTGCGATAATTTGCATACTCCCGTATAGTCTATAATTTTCCATTCTTCGTAAACGGGAAAGGCTATAATTTCGTACACCTCAAGTTCCCAAAAGGGAAAAAATATATTCATTCAGGATTCCTCCGTAGACCAGCGAGACCGTATGCCTCCGGATGCCTCAAGGTTTTTTAACGATGATGTTGAGAAAAATTCATCGGAAGAAGGAATGTTCCGTTAATGGAAAACGTAAAGGCGATAGGAAGAGCTTTGAAAAGACAGGCCTTCTTAAAATTCGCGCCTCGCTCAATGATGTCTGCTCAGTTTCGATTTCCAATTGGTTTTCGTGACAACTCAAAAAAGCCGTAGTCGAGGTCACGATGAATGATCTTAATGTTTTCAGATCACGTAAGTCAGGCGAGAATCGTGAGCTTCACTTCCGAGCTCTTGAAAATTCTTCCCGAGGTGGTTAGCGTGATTTTTGTCCGTAAAAGAAACGTCTCTTTTCATTTGTTTTTATTTATTAACGTATACGTATGTGTATTTCTGGGAGGTAAATAAATTTCGCTGGGAAAAATTACTACTGTATCTCGGGAACGACTTTTGTAAATCACTTTGATTAAAATTTACGGCGTCCATGTTTTCGTTAAAAATAACTAGAGAACTGTGGAAACTGTCTAATCTTGTTTGAGTTAGTTTGTTTTCCCGGAGTAGTGAGAAGTGCATTACTCGGGACGCAGTATGGGAATCTTTAGAAAATAGAAGGCTTAGACAAAGACTAAATCTCCTTGATAAATTTAGAGAAAGCACGTTCGTAGATGATGTAGCTAACATAATGCGCCCCCCATGTTACATAGGCCGTTCAGACACTGCGAGAAAGATCAGAGAAATAGATGCTAAAACGAATCGATACAAGAATTCATTTTTTCCGCGAACGATACGCGAAAGTAATAGATTAGCGAAGTAAATTCAGTAAATTCATGGTGCTTGCACCCCCTGCCACACGCCGAAAGGCGACTTGCAGGGTACTAATGTAGATGTAGATGTAGACTCGCAATGAGTTACTTGAAACGTGAAAGAATTCATGACTGATAATGAAAGACATTGCTACGTCTACAGAGGCGGCCGATATTTTTTGGGCATTTCATTGTGAAAGATGGGAAGATAATTACTTTTATAGAAAATTGATATAATAGTAGATTCTTAATAATTAATAATTATTGTTGAAATTATAACGCTACGTAGGTTTTCATAAAGGCCAAAGCCATTTTAGTAAACGATACAGACTCAGGGCTAACCTTGTGGTAATTATTAATATTAAACATATTAAAACACTCACACACGACCATGATGTAGGTTGACCATGGTCGTGTGTAGGTTGTTTTTGTGTGGTATAGTAAAAAATTCACTCTAATGGAGCGTTTTAATATGTCATTTTAGTAGTTCTCTCCTGCACAGTAGTATTTATGTAGTGTGTAGTATGCACACTATGTATATGTTTTAGAATATGCTGTGATATTTAGCTCCAAATTATTATTACCGATACCATGTATTAATTAATTATCTTATTTAAATCGTACCATTATGCTCTCGAAAAAAAATATTAAAGCAAGAAAATAGCAAACTGTAGAAATAAATAAGGATGGATACTTTTCCAAAAAAGGTTTTCAGCTTAGAGTTTAAAAACTATCCCCATTTATTCCTTCAGAAATAAAAATGAATTTCCTCAAAACCACCTCTACGGACTTATATACGGACGTATATACTAAGGGATATCTAGCTCTATGGACAACTAAAATATCCAACGCTGGTTCATTGACCACTTTCTTTTGCCTTCCTTCCAAATGATCTCGGAGGGTAATGAGCACAAGCATCCTTACGCTACCGGCCCTCTCGAGGTTTGCTGTGGAAGCTGCTAAGGCAAAAACCATCGACTCTTTGATCCAAACCTTGACTCATTTCCTACGCGAGCTTCGTAACGAACCATTAACAACTGACGCCCTCTGGCAGCACAGACAAAAGAACTCGTTAATGATACTCCCTGTCGTTGGGAATATTCCGGACTCAGTCTAACAGTGAGCCGGAGTTCGTTTTTTCCCGGATACTTAAGTCTGTGCGCGTAAAACCGTGCAAGCAGCGCGTATCGCCATTAGGTCGCCGGGGCACCCTTTAATACCGTTACCATTTGTGGCGCAGGTGTGCTAGTGGATGGGGGGCGGAGAAAAGCGTGGGCGAGCGGATATCTACGGTTACGCCAGCTCTATCGACGGGCTTCCCTTGCTCCCGATTACGCGACCCTTACTTACTTACTCCAATAGCTCGATTAAGTGAAACACATTGGCTGCAGATGTTATCCCAGTTGCTATTGCGGGATAAGGGTGTGGGCCCATCTATGGGTTAATGAAATGTTTTATCGTATGTTATGTGCTGGAATCTAGTCGATGAAACAGACTGAAAATAATCTCACAGGAAATGAGTCACAGATATCGGTCCCTTAAGGATAGGTTAGGTGTTGATAAACTATCCTGGATGTTATTATTTTATTTAGCAGCTTACTGTAGCATATACAGATGTTACCTTCATAGGAACACTAGGTTTATGAAAAATTTATTCTCTGGAAATAGGTCTAGGAAGACTTATTCTGGCATGAAAGTGCTCTTCTCTGACTTTCTCATGATGTAAAAATTGTGTTCCTCATCTCATTATGAAATTCAGAATGCGAATTTAGTCTTATGTCATTCATGGGTGTCAACATTCTGTCTGTAAAGTTTTCAGCCCGAAGGCCGGTTGGGACCTCATCCCCTCTACCTTCAGCTACGAAGAGCTAGGGGAGGGAAATTACGCTTTCTAGGCAAGATGAGGAGTGAGGTAGTCCTGCTTTCCTTACTGAGCCAGAATGCTGCAAGTAGAACTGCCCCATCTTAGTTCAACACAATGACTCTTCGAGTAACACTTTTCCTAACATTGCATTAGGAGAAACCTTAATTAATGCTATTATTCAGCATATCTCATACCTCAGTAGCTTTCATATCATCACAGCCATGAGCAAAGCTGAACAAAAGTATATAAAAGATACGTTTTTATCTATCCCGTACCGTAAAAGACAAATAATAAATATTTCATTCCTCAAGATATGGTAGCAGGACCTTGTCAAAATTACTTGAATGTTTATTAGTGTGTTTTTCTTGGCTGAAATCGCATCGTACTGTTGGCGAGTCTCTGAAACACATAGCCTGGATTAACTGATTGAGATATATAGCTTACTCCACTCCCAAGTTTTCCGTTGCTATCCACAGATGAAACGCTCCAGGGCCTAAAGTTTCTCTCGTAAGATCCGTTTAGCATTGCCTAATCAGTGGTTAATTCAGACATTTTCTGCGGTAATTTTCACATTCCCTTCGTCCTTGGATTCAAATGATACATTCTTTCACCCCTTTAACTACCCGTTTAAGTGTCTACGAGTTGTATATCATTCCTCCGTAAACTGCCGGCTCCCAATGGACATTGACACTGCCGGCTCCCAATGGACATTGACACTGCCCCGTCCAACTTTCCCCTCATTCTCTCCGAGATGATTCACGGAGTCTGGGCGTGTCGCAGGTCACTGGCCGTGACGTAAACAACGAGGTGATAGAGGCGTTGTTGACGGTGGACCTGGTTTTAGAAATGAGCCTTTACCTTCTTTTATCCCCGCATAGCTACTTTTTATCCTCTAAATGCTCGAATGATGGACTTATTTTGGCATTTATCCTCAAGAGAAGGAAACTTTGCGGTAGTTGTTTTCGATGCACAAGATTTTGTTAAATATGGTTATATTAATGCCATCCGTTGATAAATTGGCAGATGCGATCTTCAATGAAGTTATCCACAGCATTGTATCAAAATATGTCATGGTTCCACATCATTATTCCGTAGAATATTCCTTGGTTTTTAACGAATGCGTTTAGACCTTAACAGCCATTTGAAAGAGAAGTTTTCTACAGTTTGTATATGGTTTATACTCCTTGTCTTGTAGCATTATAAGTATTGGTATCTTTTAATCTACTTGTAAATTTTAGCTGATGTTATTTTTAATGAAAAATTTCGCATGATTTGACCTAAATACCTTATGGTCTCACATTATTATTCTACGTAAAATTAACTCGACGTAGGAAGTATCATATCCATCCATCATATCATTGACCATGAAATATTTATTTTCCGTTTTCAGATTAGAGTGAGATGGAATATAAATTACGCTAATGTAGTGTTTTTTATTTATTCGACCTCAAGAATACATTTTCAAAATTTTTATTTCTAATAAAGTCTGAAAAATGTTACCCTTTTAATAGTATATCCATGAATTTCTCGTATTCCTTCTATAAATTACCTCAAGACATTAATATAGGAATGAATAATACAAAAACTAGCTGCTCTACGATTTAAATTTCATTTTATTTGTCGGGAGTCCATTCTCTGGGCAATAGCTCCAATACTTTTCGCTTATCCTTGCTATATTCACACATTCCATATTTCTTACCTATAGGCGGAAAACTCGAGTCCATTTTCCTTCAAGGTTTTAAATAAAATTATCTCGTTTTTTCATCTTTGTAAAAGGTCTGAATTACGTTGCCACTTAAAAAATATCAATTTACCTCCGACGATAGGTATCTTTTATTTTCCTCGGAGTTTAGAATCGCCGTGATTCATGTGAGAGCGAAGTGACTCGTGACGTAGTCATACGCTTAAAAAATAACACCCGCGGTTCTAATTTACTAATGCGATCTGCTGTTACTTTGATCGATTACCTCATTGTTCTCCCATTTTCAGACCTTTCTTTGATCTTCTATTCTCAAGGATATGAACTTTCTTGTTATTTTCGTTGGTAAGCGACTGGTAATTGTTTTCTTCGCGAGGAAACCGCGGTTATTTTCGCGCGAGGATAAATCGATACCACTGCGTGGGACGTCTAGATATTTTTACTTCTTACGTGACTTATAATTTAGAATGAAATGGACTTAAAAAACCATTTTCGAAGAATCACGGCGATACGGCAGAGGAAAAAGTTCAGCAGAAGGCCACGATATTCATAGATTTCCGAGATATCATTCCTGCTTGAGATTAGATTGATGTTGAAGGTGGAGATTTAATGATGGCTCGCTTCGCGGCTGTAGCTCGCTCTGCTTTCTGCGGAGTTTTACGACCCTTCCCGCACATTTATCATTCCCTTTCTCCGCTGTTTTTTTCTGCATCCAATCTTATCCACAATTTATTGAAAAGAGCAACCTCTTCCCATTTCTTTTGTTGCTGCGCTTACTAGGTACGTCTTATGGTTGGCGCGAAGGACTTCACTTCGGTAGAAGATCGTTTTAGCTTTCACCTTATGGTTGTAAATAGTTTTTCCGCATTCGTGATTGCTTAACGTTGTGTAATTAAGTGCACATTCATTGCGTCACTTCCACTGAGGAATCCTTTCTTTTTTGTCCTTCTCAGGTGAGACAACATCGTGAAGTGGTGCCTCCTTCGTTTGCCGCCAATAACCGCTCCCGCACCGCCGAACTAACAGCACAAGTGAGTTTCACCCTTATTTTAACTATCTTTAATGCTAACAGTGGTTAATTAGCCTCTTGCATCCAATAATACGTAAATGTTTAAATAATTTTTGGTTAACCAGCCTTTCAGCTACATAAAAATTATTTACTGTTGACGTTTAACAATTATCTGCTCCTGTGGAAACGATAACAGTTTGTCATTTTGAGAATTAATAAATTTATATAAAAATATGCAGAAAAACTTGATCGTCTAACATTTTTTTAAACAAAAATGTTGTGTTTATTCAACAACTGTTTCGTAAATGCTTTTCCTGTTATGTGAACGATTTAGTGTATAATATGAGGCCTTTCCGCCGATAGCTTTAAATTTCATTGTGTTCGTAAAAATATGTTTACAAACTTTCCGAAACAACATTGTATATTGTTTCTGTTTAAATAGTGATAAAATAGTTGTATAATTGGTGTTTAATTCGCAACACCAGGAAATACCGTATACAATGACATAAGGCAGTGTTTCGGATCGTACGTTTAAAGGTACTCCATATTCTAGCCATTTTGATCTAACTGAAGTATGGCCGTGAATATAATTTCTTATATAGGTATAAGTATGTGTAGTACAGCATTTAATTGATTTCGTTCCCATGTAATTTTCCAATTTACTGGCATTTTTCTTTTATTCTTTTTTGTTCCTGCGAGAGGAATGTTATCGGTCTTTAGTAAATATAACGTATATCATCATTCAATAATTTCTCAATTATTAGTATCTCAATTTCTTAGTAGTTATTTTTTCTGTAAACCTTGCAAATAAGATAAAATACAATACGAATTTATCTGTCGGATCAAGGTTGAGATATTTAGTTACCTTCTAAATTCCATCCATTTCGCCATTCGCTTTAAGATATATATCAAATTATAGATATTTCCTTCACAACAAGTTGCATTGCTGAAGAATCTGGTTACTCCAATTTTCTTATTCCTAGAACCGATTGCTCTCACTATGTTATCCAATGAAATGGTTATATTGTCGCTCGGGACGCCGTTGATGAGCAATGGGATCCGTCGTTGAAATCACCCCATCGCTCGTCCCTTTCGTTCTCCGAATAGCGAAAGCGTATCGCCTGTTCTGCGGTCTGCGGGACTCCCTGATGACCACACGTTCCTCTCTCCACGTCCTCTTTCCTCTGCGCCACGCGAACACCTTCGCATCTCCTTGATCTCACTTTTCTAGACATCTTTTTGCCTCGAGAACAACTGGAGTTTAAATCAATTACGGTCCTCAATCAAACTGCATGATTGCAACGCAACCCATCGTCTGACGTGGACGGATCGTCCGAAATGGCCCGTTAATCGCTAATATCTCCGCAATCAGTATTTTTCTACCTTTCCCTCAAACTTTCTCCGGTCCTCCGTTAATGATCTGTCGTGTTTCTCTCTCAGTCGTCGAAGGTTTTGGGCACTCAACAATCCGGATCGCTGGCGATGTTTCGTTTCGAAAGTATTGTTATTTCTATCTTAGAATCTCTCACGGGAGTGTTGTGATATGCTTGGTATGGAGCAGTAGAGCTGTGCCGAAGAATCCCTTCCCAATCGATGGTTGCGTAGCTGAAACATGTGGGTAAAGTAGTCAATGGCGTATCTAGACATTATCTAAAGTGAGGTAAGAAGACCTCGCTAATTTAGAACACTTTCGTGGGGATTGACCTAGGAATTCCTCGGCGTATTATCAATCTTTGATTGTTCTTCATTTCAAAATCAGTAACTTAAATGAATGATATTCATTACATGTTAACTTGAACCGAATTGGAATAGATTTTTAGGCAATTAATATTACACGAAAGCAGATCATTAAAGTTAGAAGGTTAGAAGGATAGTAATTGTGAAAGATAGAGGAACAATGTTGGAACGTACATTTTGTTTTTTTTTTGTTTAGGAGACTGGCTTCATTAAATGATTGTTTAGGCATTACTCTCGCAGCATTAGCCTTATAAAAAGAATTAAATATTCAGCAAGCATGCAGTAACATAGGAAAAAACTTTAGGATTTTTATGACGCATTGATACATGATATTATTTGAAACATAAAATTAAGATTGTAGATTTAAATGAAGTTAATGTGGAACATTTACCTCAAAATATATCAGAAAATAGAAAGAATGATTATTTTTTATTTTTCCTGCCTCCATTTAGAGAGAGAGAGTACTATTAGAGAATAACGCTTGATGAATTATGATATCACACTGAAAGCTTGTGTGCGTCATTTATGTATGCAGTGAATTAACTTTTAAAATGCAATTAACATATGGGTGTACGTATTTACTCACTTACTTTCGCGATACCTTCTTATTGCAAATTCTTATGGTTGAATTCAGGGACCAATACTGTCGATTGGAGACGACCGATTCACCTTTGAAACATAACTCGAAAACCCTTTATATTTTTTGTATTTGCGCTCTTAATTTTGTCATATTCTTAACTAGATTTAGACGCTTGCCGTTTGATCTAATTTGTGCTAGGATAGCGAATCGCCTTTGAAATTTTTTATTATTTATTTGTTCGAAATTTGCATTATTATGTTCCAGATCTGCCCATAAGCGTTGTTGAGCAATTCGCGCTCTGAATGCCCGCTTATCGATCCATCTAACATCTTCTGCCATGCACATACTCTCATCTTCGCTAATGCAGACTGCAAGCTTGGCCTCCCCACGTAATCTCCCGTGGCCGTTCCCATTGTGTTCAGTCCCATTCCAGAAGCGGCGATCTGACCTTCGCTCATTCCTGCGCTCCGCCCAATCAATTCCCAATCGAGGACGATTCCGCCTCGGAGTGGGCGTGTCCCGATTTTGATGTCCCTTCAAATGAAACGAAGGGAAGGATTAAAGGGATTCCTTTGTTTTCCATCCTCATTACGTGGGTCTTCGTCCTATGGCTTCCATGTCGCAATCGGCTTCGCAGCACGCTCGACTCCGAATTCACCTCACATCGCCGATGTTCGTGTGTTTAAAATCTACGCAGTCATTAAGATCTCTCTCTCTCTCATATGTGTATAACAGAATTGTCAAACCATTCTGGCCGCAGGGCCACATTAGGAATTTTACTATACACGCGGACCATTAAGGATCTCTAACATTATATCCCTGTTTCGCTTAAGTATTCGTCTCTACCGTGTAAGTTATTCGTATTTTAGCATGATTATCTTTTGTCGGTTTTTAACCACAAGAAGTGAATATGCAGACGAATATCGAAAGATATTGCCGAATATATGCATTCAAATACATTAATTCGAGGCAAAAAAGAAGTAAAAAATTGGTTGCACCAAGAACAGTTTTTATGAGTATTGCTATTAAGTTTTAATTGAGTTAAACTTGTGTATGAGACGCTTAAATCGAAATATATTCAGTAAAACTTGGCAATCAGCCTTATAGCACGAATACACGATTCTGGCAACTTTTTAATTCGGAATCACGTGATGGTCTCGTAGCGGCAATTGGCAGGTAGGGGCTGCAAGAAAGAATAATCCGAAAATATCGCGCCCATGTATGAAATGCAGTTATCTTTTGGTAGACTTCTTTTATCTTGAAGTACATTGATGTAAAAAATGGGGAAATAACCGACACGTTATTAGCATTAATAATTGAGTTTTTTCGATAAAATAGAATGGTTAGAATATTTTGAAATTAGGCCGTTTGATGGGCTCATTATGATTAAAAAAATAACTTTTTTCCAACCCAAGTTCACTGGTGAATCAGCGTCCGACCGCTATTACACTTTGTTTTTTGTTTCTTAATTATTTTACAAATTTTCATCCATCCCTCGTCAGTTTAATTATTGTTACACAAGATGCTTGTTATAAGTTTCATTACTAATCTGTCACCAAAGAGAAAACGCACGTCTATCATAATTTGTACAAGAGAAGTAAACCGAGAAGACATTAAGGTCATTTCGATCACCCTTTTCCATCCTTAATCTTCTCTTGAAGATAATGCTGGTCGCTCTTTCTTCATCTCGAGCACGTTCTTCGGCCTCTTCGCTAAAACTTTTATTGGTTTTACTTTAGAGGGATTCGCGAACTTCGCTTCTCCACATAGGTGTTGAAAGAACGGTTTCCTTACTTGGGCTAAGCCTCTTGGTGGTCGTCTAAAGAGGAAGTCGCAAGTATTAGGGAAGGAGCAAGAGCAGCAGAGTGGGTCTAATGGTTTTTAAGTGAGCCCAGCCTTTGCCCATTCTCCTACGCGTCCCTGAGCCAAAATACAATAGTCAGCGTGACCTCCCCATCTTCCCCTTGGACTCTCTCCTCTTACTCACACCATGGATCACTTCTTGGAGTAATTGGTCATTCCATTGGTAGAGGGCGCGTAATTCTTGGGCGATAGGGACACTCATTATCAATCCCTCAATTTGGGTCAGCCTTGACCTCGTCATACCCCTTTCATCTTCGCCATCGCCTCATCCTTCATGCATCCACTCTCAGGCAATTCCTTCCTCCCTGTCACTAACAGACATCTCTCCCCCGCTTTCTTCCGCTACTCTATCTCTCCCACTGTTTTTTTCATGTTTACCTATTTACCGATTTCCTTTTTTTAGAATATTTATAAAACCATATTAAGATACCATTATTATTATTGTTGATTTTGTAGAAAGTGAAAATATAATAAATTATAACCTTATGAGATTCAGGTTCAAATTCCAATTTCGTCGACGTTTTTCACTTCTGATTATGCTTGATTTATAATCATTTATATATGAGTGGCATCAAAAAGTGTAATTCGTATCCTGATCGCGGATGTAAGAATTGGTATGCGAAACACAAATATGAATGGTAAGGACAATTGCTCAAACTTCCTCTTTTTATATACTTTCGAAGAATATATGTAAGATTCACCTCCTTCATAGAAAATTTTCTCCGAATTAAAATTTCGAAATTCAAAATTCTAGTTAATCAGGATAGCTGGTTAATTAAGAAATAATAAACTCAGTATTTTCGTTCCGATAATGTTTATTAGCTGAATTCAGCCGTTAAAGAAAATATGGACGATTTTAAAGAAAGCCCAGTTGAGTGAGTTCTTTTTGCAAATGAAACGATGGAATTACGTAGAAGAAGAGAAGTGTTGTATTTAAAAAGTACAACGCCTCTCTTCATTCAGCATGATGGATTCCCACAAGACCTCGCCCACGACTGAGAATTTTACAATAGAATTACGTTGTGTGAGTTTTAGTATTTCCGGGATGGGGATTCCGGCATTCCTAAATTGGTAATTTATGAAATAGTAAACGGCGAATGTCTCCCATTCTCAAATTACGTTTTCCTAATTTCAACGGCAAAAAATCATATTCTCCGACGAAACTGATGAAATTTATGTCTGTATTTCATTTGCAGAGATTCTCTCTTGAACTTCTTTGTAGCCAAGCAACACCCCTTCCGTCATGGATCAAGTCTTTCTGGCGTTGCAAATCAATACGAATGAGATAGATGATTCTCATTGCATTGAATGAATACGCCTTTTATTACTCAATTCCCGCGCCGAGAACGATCGCGAGTTTCTTTTTATCCAATCCCTAAACGAGGCATTCATGGGCTCCCTCTCCTCGAAGCGGCTGGTATTCAAACGAATCTTTAAATTAATGTTATAGTTGTCCATCTGCATCCTTACTCCAGGGTCACGGTTGGCAAAAGTGATCGAGGAAGTCAGTAATCTTAACTGGTGAGGTCATTTCCCTTGAGCGAAATGTGTGTCGAGTCATAATTTTTTTCAGATTCGCCATTTTCCCTCTCAAGATGGAAGGTGGAGTTATGGGCCGTGAAGTGAAGCGAACTAAGTTCCAGAAGTGCTTGTTTCCTTAATTGGTTGATGTCCCTTACACGCGTAGTAACGAGGGACAAGAGTAAATGACGGTTCGCAAGAGTCTTAAGGGCGGGAATTAAGTATCCGTCGAGGTCCGTTATGAGTCTCGTGCCGATGAACCTATTGTGCTTTCAGTTCGGCATACGGTACTCTTCTTGATGCTAGTAATCTATTGTGATTGTGGATAGCTGTGCTACAGAAATTTAAACATTAGATCAAACGTAAATTATGGTTCGAATCTCGTCTTAATTAATGTTCCATATTTATTTGCTTATTTCGTGTAGTAAAATTTTAAGTCATGAGAAGGTTTTGATTTGGCTATTTCAAATGTCTATTCTCTGTACACTTTTCATCATGAATAAGCACTTCTGATAAGTGAGAATAAAGGAGTGCCGCGAAAGCTTAATTGCTCATTTTAGGAATGAGTGACTTAAGTAAAACATTTTTAACTATTCATATTCCTTAACCTTCAGATGCGATATTAATGTCAGTTTTATAAGGATATCAATATCAGAATATTTTTCGTGAAAACGGGTAATCACCATCGAAAAGAGTGCACCGGTTTCCAAATAGGTCGTAATAATCATAATTATTCTGTAATTTGTATATTTCGCTTCTATGCAGATGAGGCAGTTTCCACTTTACAGATAAATTTTTGTTTTTTATAAAGCGTGATATTTTATGAAAATTTGGATTATTTTAATTAACTATCTGATATAGGAATGGGACACGTTTAATTTTAACAGTTTGTCCTGAAGACCTGCTCTGAGGTATTTTTCCTCTATAAAAAGCGTGTTCTAGTTTTTCGAGTCAGTATGGACGGCTTACGAAGCAAACAAATCCTATGTATTATTCTCCTTTCACCGTTAATGTCCTCTTGCCAGGTCGCCTTAATATGGAATTCAACCATCGGACCAATAAAATTACTAATCTTCGTCGAAATTCGAAGATTTCAATCGCGGTTTTCACCTGCCGTACTTAACGGAAAAACTTGAACGCAGTATAGTAATCATAACTCAATCATCCCAGAACATTTTTCAGTTTTTTTGTACTCTTTAGCGGTGGAAACGCTTAATAAAGGGAGGCTGTAAATGAGCTTTTTTGTTGGTAAATGATCGGAGATTACATAACTTGTACCGAGTTGCCTGGAAATAGTTGTTTCAGTAATCTGTCATAGTCTTAAATAAGAACTAAGATACCTTGTGTTTTTCATCTTTCATATCCGTGTTTGCACCATTAAAGTCTGTCCTCGAAGCATTAATTATGCATTCTGTGTTACATTATCAATTCCTTCGTCTTTCATTGGAATTGGTTTTCCAAATTTTTTACGCTACAACTTGGAAGCAGTTAGCGTCGTGGGAAAAATGAGTCGCAATCCATGTCGAAATCTTCGTTCCGTTCTTTTATTCATATGTCCCATTTCGTCCGACTGATTTCTTACTTGTAGGAAGAGTTTGCGATCCCAACTCCGTCACTATGAACGTCGATTAAATATTAATGTCGAAGTGATATTGATTGTGATTGGGTTTCAAGGGCGAAATCTTTCTTAACTAAGGAATCTTTTCCTTTTTCCGTCCGGCCTTCGTCTCCATAAGTGGACGACACTCTGTCAAAGACGCCCACCGCACTTTTCTTCCTCATACGTTCATCGTTTCATCAATTCCTCATTTTTCACACCCTACGTGTCTTTAAATGAAACGTATCCGGCAGGCGCTCCTATCAGTGCCATTTCCGTATGACTAATTTGGCATAAAATTAGCATTGACCATATTCACGTCTTCGTTTTCCTCTGAGAGATTCGCATTATTATGGTTGATTTCCCCTAATTGCACTACTTCCACTCTTATGTAACCAACTTTTTCATTCAAATTCTACGTATTTTTAGTATTTTTGTTATTCTCAGTAATAGTCCTCGAATTCCTGTGTCATTTATGGCATGTATTGTTGCCATAACATAGGGTACTGTTCATGTATCTGAATGGAAGCGTAGGTAAAAATAGAAGTTTACCACCTCTGCATTTTATTTAACTGAAGAGAAGCAAACTTGTTATGTAAGTCAGTTGTGTGGAATCCAAAAATAGTGAAACATGAAGCTTACGAGAAACCTTCTTCTATAGCTGAGCCTGTCTTGGTTTTCAAAAACCGTATGTAATTGTCTACTGCTTACGCATCGATGAAAAAATTAGAGTGATGCGTGAAGGACGTAAAGGATGTGTTCCTCTGACTAACTGTATATTTCAAGAAGCTATGTTTACCTAATGTTCGAATTATTATTCTTGAAATTTTCCAGATTTCGAAATACATCAACACTACTGAAATGAGTGTTCGTTTATTTATAACTTATGATTCCTGCTCTTCAGCGTCTCTCTCTCTCTCTCTCTCTCTCTCTCTCTCTTTCTGCTCTAAAGTGTTTGGTATCGCTTCCCAAACTATTTTAAACTCTGTTTAAATTTTATTTTAAAGTTTTATAATTATTTTGTACGGATAAAAATGATTACGTAGGTAATGTTGTTTCATGACGTTAAGTTATTTATGGGTTCTAAAAGTAGTTTGCAAGTGATTGCTTGATAATTGTGGTGTTAGAAAGCAAATTCTTTGATTCACCTTCCACTTTTATTAAAAATGTATGCGCATACGAACAGAAATCACTATCAATCACACACTCGTCTCTGAAATACTCTAAGCCAAAAATTACTACACACAGAAAAAGAGAGGAAAAAAAGTTTTTTAATAACCATATCTGACAGAGACTAAATAGCTAATTGAACCCACAGTATTTCTTTCAAATTTAAAATAATCGGGTGTATGTTGAAAATAATAGGATAAAGTAAGTACCATAATATCATTTGAATCCCCTTTTCAGTGAAGTAAATATTTAATTACTACGTTTTACGATAAGGTTTAAGATTAAGGTCATATATATTTATAGCTATCAACTGATGATTGTTGACTTAAATATTTGTAAATTACATTGAAAAATAAGACAAAGTATTCTGAATGTAATTTAATTGTTTTCTTCTAGAAACATGTATCCACAAAAGATTTTACGTTGCCTTTTCTTTTGTTCTCATGTTGGATTAATATTAGTAAGTCTTGTTTTGAATTTAATTTTCAAAATTGCGAAACTTGCTATAATGATATCCATGTTGTTTGAAGCCGTATAATATAAAGTACTATGGTACACGTATGCCATTCTGCACTTTATTATTCGGTTCTTTTGTTTACTTTACCCGCTTACTGTCCTGGAATATTTCATTATAAATTTATTATAAATAGATCCTTTCTCGATTTCCATTCTCAGAATAACTTTCTCTACCACATCCTTGCATTTTCCCAACCAGATCAATACGTCAATGGGAAATCGCGTCCTTCGTGAATGATCACCCTTAACCTCGACTGAAATAAAATATGATGACGAACTATTCATAGCATATTCCGTGCGCGAGCGTGCGTGTTATGGATTTCATTTCTAAGCGGGCGAAAAAGCAGCATTTTGAATAAATCGTTTGGTATTCCTTTTTTAACGGAAAGATTTTCCTTCACAAAGTATTCTCTATCTTCGGAATTGGACGACGGGAAGCTCTTTCGGCACTTTCATTTTTTCTTGGAGCTTTTGTGGGCCCCGTGGGATTAACAATGGAGCTTAATGAGTCGTGATCGGAATCTATAGGGTCCACTTCTTAAAGCGGAAGGGCCCGAACACCTGCGGGCGTAAAAAAAGAGTGGACGCTTTATTCATGCTTCATTAAGTTGTCATTTACGCGGCCCTTCTAAATCTGGTTCCCCATTCGAAGAGCGATCGCCTCCGTATGAGATGAACGGGCTCCATTGTCGTTTTAAGCAGTGACCCGGAGAAGATAGTGAAAACCGTTTCGGCACATATTTCGCAACTCTTGCGCAAATCAGCGAAAGCTCCATTTATCTCCTTTTTGCTCCATTAAATTTTACTCTAAACGTTTGGAAAGTGAGTTAAAGATCGGTTTTCGGTCCGGAAACTTTTTGCGTGTTTGGGTTTTTTTCAGCTTCTGCGGCGGCAAAAACACATCGGCACCAAAATAACTTGGGAAAGAGGAGAAGTCGCGGCTTCGAGTGAAGAGAAAACAAGCGATTGGGATTCGGCGCAGTTGAAAATAATGATCATCGAAGGACGTTCGGGAGATTAGCCATTCATCTCTCGACCGAGAGATATTTTTTCCGTCGCGTATAAATTCGTATCGTCGAATCTCGAACGGAGTTACAGATAGCCATATTGAGGGTTATTCGTGATTGTATCGAGGTGAAGCCGAGTCAGACATGCATGGAATCATCGTTGAAGAGTACGGGGTTATTTAAGTCTGTGTTTCGGGCAGATTGATTATTCTTATCGGACATATATACTCGTATAATTCCTAGTGGAGATGTACTACGCACTCAACTCTCATTCTAAGTTATCGTTTCACTCATTACGATTACACGTCCTCATACATTTTAGTTCTGAGATTTTTTTCTATACTGCTAGATGATCAAGACTTCATTTTAAGTTAACATTAAATTACAGTGAAAGTCCTAAACTTCTGTTCTATAGCTAAAAGATTAACAACAACAAGAAAATTTGAATAATATCTCCTGTTCGTTCTGCAGCTCTTTTATTACTTTCTATCTCTATTTTTTGCCATATATTTAACTCGCTATTATGTAACTGATTCAGTATAGTTCTTCTATGTGTGTAATAACGTCGTCTTTCTAAGATTCCCCAATTATTTTAGTAGTATCCATCCTGTTGTAAAAATTGAAGGTTTTAAAGAAAACTTCCTATGGCTTTTCTTTGCCTTGTATTTGATAATTAATTATTATTATTTTAACTAAACTGCGGTTAGGCTGTTTGCTTGGTGTATGCTCAAGCCTTGTGCCTGCATAATTATGTGATATTAACCCTATAAATACATTATATAAACGTTAAATATACTCACTACCTACGTGATAATTCTATACATACACATAAGTATTAAATGTATTACACATAAGTAACATATAAATATTAATACACGACAAGTAGTCTGCTTTTTCTGGATTTATAATGGTTGACAGGCCCTGTCAAGCAATCCCTTACTTTCTTCAGAAATGTCTTCGTTACAGTAGAAAATCCCAAATACCTACATTCTATAGCACAAAATAACATTTCTTTTTAAAAGTTTTATTAATTAAAAGTGCTTTCAGGCAAGGGCTCTTAGATTGAACCAGGTGGCTTACTCTATTCAGAAATACCTCCGAGGAAAGAATACTTCGCAATATCCTTTCTGTGCCAATTATAATTGGCAATGCCGTAATTGATATGAATGAAATATTAGAACTGAACAGATCGACAAAATTTCTTAGTCTTGAGGAATTCTTTCTTTGATGATCCGCCGTTCAGATATGCTACCGAAATGGTACCTTCACGTCTTTCGGTTGATTTCGTGACTGATGCCAAGAATCTCGGCTACAAC
The DNA here is from genome assembly GCA_000376725.2 of Ladona fulva. Classification (NCBI taxonomy): domain Eukaryota; kingdom Metazoa; phylum Arthropoda; class Insecta; order Odonata; family Libellulidae; genus Ladona; species Ladona fulva. Next base: position 692,531 of record KZ308477.1, on the reverse strand, counting down.
GGTTATTCGTTTGGGGAAGGTTTGGGATTCTTTAAAGGGCCGATAACTGTACAAATCACGAAACGATAAAAATAACATCCAGCGTGATTCTTCTCGAGTTTTCGTTTCGGAATCGTTACCTCCTAGCAGCTACCGTAATTTCAACCGATCGCCTCATTAGTCACCACATTATGTCAAGGGAAAGGCCGTTCCTCGGAATTCTCAAGGATGCCGTTAGTTAATATTAATGATCCGCCGTTAGGACCCTATTCACTCACGCCCTGCGACGTATACCTCCATTTCGTAGAACTTTATCGGGCACATTAATCGACATATAATAATTCCATTATTCAACAAAGTTATGGGGGTCGGAAGCCCTAGGGGTTATGCCTTTAGAATCTTCATCTTCTCTTATCTATAGCCTCGCATTCAATGCCTGAGTGTTCGTTCATATACGAGAGAGGCTGGGAAATCGCGAATGATGGAAGAGTGTATATTCAAGGAAAATTCTGAGTGAGAAAAGTGACTGGAGAGAGAAAATCTTTCAAGAGAATCGAGAGTGGACTTTACTTTTCTCTTTTATTTCAGGCCGTTTCCACTTGTAGCCTAGAATAACAAAGACCCGATTCTATATATATATATA
>KZ308477.1:470803-691862 GCA_000376725.2 Ladona fulva | reverse complement strand
TATATATATTGTGTTTTGCTTGATTACTTTTCGGTAGGAATTCTCTCTTTAAGGAATGAAAATCGGCGTAGAATTGGTGTAACCGGAGGTTTGTTCTTATTCTGGTTGGAGACTGGTGATTCTAATTGGAGATTGGTGATTAAAATGCGTAACTCATCTTTTACTTCTTCTAAAACCGTCAGTCAGATGCAGTTATATCTTTTTAATGGATTGTCCATCCAGAAAATTCTTCTAACTCTTCCAGTTTATTCTTCCTTTAATGATATTCCTTGGTAGTTGGTGTTTATACCTATTGTTATGCAATACTGTACTGAGTAGAAAGAAGTACTGAGTTTCTAATCTTTGCAGTTCTTGGAGTCATCATATCAGAATTTTTGAAATATATTAAACTTACAAAAGAACATTTTTAAAGAAAATAATTAACATCATAAATTTAGAAGTGTAATTTTACTCGTTATTTACATATAAACACCAGTTTGGCACCAACTTTTTGGCAACCTACTCTTTTACAAATTAGGATATTTTTTTAAAGCAAAAAAAAAGATTTACTGGGAAAAGCTGATTTTGCTTTAAAAAAAATTAAATTATACAATGCATAAAGCATAACCTTGAAGAATATAATGTTGACGGAATAGTTTGGAAGTTTTCGCAGAAATTCTCTATAACCGGTTTCGCCAATGTGGTGGGGTCACCCATCACCTTACTCAAGTCCTAGCATACAATCCAATGTGCATATTAAATATAAGGTTATTCTTTCAGTCATGATTCATGTGCATAGCGTGCTTTCTTATTGAATTAAGAAATTCTATTAGTTTTCCCTAGTGAAAATCAAGACCACCCATACGATTACATTTTAATAGAAAAAAATCGACCCTTCCTTGTCGAAGATAATGCATTCGCATTAGATTTGAGGATAACGACAAAATGTTGCCCCCTAAATGTTTTTACATTTTTCTGTATTCATCTTTTTGTTATTTTCTCAATCCTTATACTCTACATGCCAATATTTAACGAGCGCCTTCCAAATCCCCAATCCGTTGTCACCTCCTTTCTCCGGCCCAGCAAACGTGGCGCAAAAACGTGTACCTGTTCGGTTTATTCACGCTCCGCATCCGATATTTAACCCTTTCCGCCCCGGCCTTTCTCCCGCTTAAAGGACCATTCTAATTCCCTCCAGCGACAGATTCATTCTTCCACTTATCCAATTTTTTCCACCGTCCGTTCCATTTTTATTGTATGCAGCCCACTTCCGGAAGCGTTTTGCAGGCGCCTTTCCTGAGATAACCTGGATTTTTTTTACTCTTCCTTAGTCCTTGGACATCAGCTTGAAAGGTATTCCCTCCTTTGCATTGGTGTTACCGGCTATTAGGCATTTGCTCGTGCTGTATCGCGTTTTGCCATCTATCCTTAGAAGGAATATATTAGCCGAGATTGCTGGATAGCGACCACCGTGCTCCTTTCTGTCACTGGGAAGATTTGAGAGGAAAAGTCACTCCTTCCCTCTGCAACGTTATTCGCTCAGAAGTTGGTGGACCAAATGATAAAATACGGCAAACGTCCTATCGAGAGAAGGTTAGGTGATTACATGGGAGCTTAATCTAAATTCCGGATCCACCTACAATTGGCGTACGTCTTATGTTGGTGTAAACTGATTATTTTGAAACTAGAGTTATATTTTTTCATGTATATGGACAAAAACTTCTTACTATAAGTTCATGGCAGGAAATTGAGTTCTCATATAAAAAATGGTAGGTTTTGTGTAATTCTATGAAAATTTAATCTCAATTCGCATGGCCTATATATCTTATGTTGTTGATATGTCTGTTAAAAACAATCCAAACCTATGGCTTGAATGATTTTATCCTATTTGAAAAAAAGCTAATTTACGTAAATGCGAATTCTCTATAATTCAATCACGAATTATGAGTAAAGAGCCTTTTCTCTCCCTAGATTTATATCTTGCTAAATTTGATCGTAACTCGTAGATACATCTTGTAGGCTCTAGCGGATCTTCAAGGACTCAAAAGCTACATCTAATGATAGTCGAATGCTGGGTGACGATGAATATTATTTTCGTCAATTGTTTCAGAAAACCTTCCTCCAAAAATTTGTTTCTACTTCCCCAAGTTTTCCTGTCACATGAGTATTTTCGCATTTACTTAAAATTCACCACATCCGTTACAGTTGCGGTAGCTTTCTTTGTTGAAATCAGTAGTTTTACCTAAACTTCTCTCGATTGTAAAACCGGGGGAAACAAATCTTTGTCTCGTCCTCTCATTTCAAAAGCGTATTCTTTTGATGAGAAAGGAGGCTATTTTAAACAGATGAGACAAGTCTTTGAAAAACTGCATCCAGCAACCTACTTGAAGCCCATTCTTGCATCTATGGTGATGGACCGTTGGTTCAGCGACGTATCGTCTTGATCCGCCGTCTGTCCATGGAACAGGATGCTAGCTAATACGGTCCGATCGCGGGTTCCTACAAGGCATTCCGTTCCACACTTAACTCCACGTATCTTGCGATCGATACCTCAACCTAACCTTTTGTTCTCGCTTCCCAACTCTTCCCCGGCAAGTTACCGGATAAATCCTCCTGATTCTTTGTCCGTAAGCGATAGGCGACACAGTTTTTCTCGTTCGGAGGCCTCCTTATTTTCTCCGGAGGATTTTTTCTTTATTTTGTGGATCTTGGCGATTAGCGAACTTTTCTCTAGCGTCTTTGCTCTCCCCGCAGCATTCCCACCCTCGAAGGCCCGCTGCTGCTCCCAGAAAAGTTGACCGCCCTGGTTCTCACACTTTAAGGGCGGCGAACTAAAGGGCAGTCGCCTCGGAAACTTTGTCTTTGTTTATTTTCGCTCCTCTGTCTCTCTTGGCGTGCGGAGACGTCTTCCCGCTTCCTGGAGGTATTGTTGAAACCCTTTTATCTTCTTCCTTTTCATCCCTTTATTCTTTTCCCTGTTCTCGCCCTTGATTTTTTTCTGCAGATATTCTTTTATTACTAGATTAGAAGCCGGAGTTGATAATCTAATAATAAGAGTAAATGGCCTATTCCTAAAATAGATATTTATCACGTGTAAAAAACATAACAGAAACCGTATTCGTTTTCAGCCTGAAATAACCATCCTGTGTTTGCTCATTCTCTCCAGTTTAAATTTACGAGGTAAAAACATAAGTAATAAGCAAAATGGTAACTGAAAACTTCGGTAATTGCGGCAATAATTATTATTTATAATCTTTGATCATTTTCAATTTAATTATTCATTATCAAACTTTTCAGGAGGGAAAGTATCAAGTAAAAGTTCACTAAATGAGTTAATGCTTCCGTTTATTCTTATTCAATAATCACATATGGTGATTTCATTCGGCGATTCGATGTTCAGTTCACCTAATTATAAATAAGGGCCTCCGGATGGGTTTAGTGAAAGCGATTCCGGGTTCGATTCCCGGTTGGGGCTCATGCGCGAAGTGACCTTAGCTGATCAATGCGCTTTTAAAATTACTACTGCTACTAATTATGAAATTGGATAGAATATGCTAATGACTGTACTTAGAAAAATATGCTTCTCTAAAATGTTTAAATAAATATTTTCTTAAGATTAAACGTAACAGACGTTTCAGATAATTGGTTGGAATTTGTAAATTTGTTCTGGGAATATGTTTGAAAATTGCTGCTCATCTTTTATTTTCACTAGCCGGAGGTCGTTTTCGCGCCTTCGCTCGGAACGTGGGCGCTTTCTCTCTTCCCTTTTCTCTCCATATCCAATTATTACTCTCTTTCTTCCCTTTTGAGGCATAATTGCCAAAATGGTTCTGAATTAAGGCAAATTAGACAAATGCCGTCAGCCACTGGAGTGAAATAAATTTAAGAGTTTTAGAAAAATCTCTTCGGTAAATTTTGTTTTGTGTACTAAATCATTTCAGCTTGAGTTTCAATTGAAATAGAACATAAACTGAAAGTTCGATAAAATTAAATTTGCCAAGAGCAATGAGATAGCGCAATCGTAATTCTCTTTATTACTTTCTTCTGCAAGAGTTTTTTGGAATTAGTGCTCCATTTTTGTAGCGAGCATGAATCAATATTATTATTATAAGTATATGACTATATCTACAGATCTTTTAGAATTCTTTTAATGTAGAATATCATGTATCAACCATTTCTATTAGGTTGTATCTATGTTTTGTGTTGATATTCGTACTTAACTAGACTTGAAAAGATGTTTACTGTCCACGAGAGGTTTTTGAGGGTTTCCTACCCGTCTTTGGGCGAATGCCGGACAAATTTTATTATTACATTTCTTGCGCTCTCTCGATCGCTGCCATCGACCAAATTGCAACAAATTATTAAATAAATGAAATGTAATAGAACAATGATAAAGATAAATGAGTATGAACGTAGTAAATGAACCTGCAAGAATCTTTAGTGAAAATCTGATTTAAATGCATGGCTAAGATTTATAAAATACTGCTTTTATAAAATCAAATTGAAAGGAAAAGGTTGAGTATGTATAAATGGCTCCCTTTCTTCCAGATTTAAACAAATGTCCTGTGATATAAGCTAACAGTTTAATGACAACCTATTATTTATAAGCACGTTTATGAAAGATATGAGAGAAAAACAGAATCGAGATTAAGCCTCTTTCCCTGTATCGCCTAACTAATTCTAGCAATTCAGCCTCATCTTATACATGGCTAAGTGTGAGATCAATTTCTACGAACCTAAGTCTTAACAACCTGCTTAAGGGGATTTTTCGGTCGATTTTAGGAGTTCGAAATTTGGGAACTATCGCTACTTCTCGACCCAGTTATGGGGTGCAATAAATTTGTAATAAAAATTCGTAGAGAACGTGCAGTCTTCAATGGAAGAGGAGGGTAACAGGCGGGCGACGGCAGAAACTTCATCCATCCTCATTTAGACACCCTTTCCAAGACGTTATCACCCGTTTTGGGCCACCGTCTTTCTCAGTGATGTCCTTCCCTCCCTCCTTGCCCCATCAACGGCCTTTTTTACGCTTCTCTAAAGGCGCCTCCTTTGTTTCCGAGCGAAAGCGACGTGTCCGTGGTCATCATCATTCTTCCACCAGCCCCAATAGCGGCCTCTTCACTCATCGTCTATTTTCTCATTTTCGCCTCTTAGCCTGTTTCCTCTCTCGTTTCAACTCCAATCTCTCCCAATTTATTTTCCTTTTCTTTCCCTACGGCTTTTCTACAGCAAATGGGCAGTGTAAAGTCTCATTTTTCCACGCTTTATACCCGTTTTCTTGTCACCTTATTCAGGTCCAGCTTCGGGCTTTGGCCGCTCTGACGCTAGGAAGTTTCGGCAACGCTCATGCTACATCCTTTCATCCCATTATCTTTGCATGAATCATAGACAACTATATTCGGTGCTGAAACGCTCAAAATTGTTTTGAGGTTATTTAGTTTTATCGTTATTCCTCGGAATTCTGTTACATCTAAATCTACGGATAGGATTAGTCCCAAAACGTTTTAATGTAAAGGGCTTACGAAAATATAATCGCCGAATTTTGGAAATCTTCAGTTGCATACAAAAGGAATACACAATATTCTATAAGTTGAAGCAAATGCAAATCGATACATAAGATGCATGGATTAATCTGCTGGAGGTCCTTCCTTCATTAAAACGTGTGATTCGTCCCTCAAATCAGGAGAATAGACATATTTTCGACCAATGCTAGGCCGTAGAATTTAAAATGGCTTCGTTAGTTGTTTTATTTCTTCATCTCAAAGTTTATATGAAGTATTTATTAAGTATCCCCTCACCGGGGATCTCTGCCCCTATAAGGTTGTGCTCTAAGGATGTTCTCTCCCTTATTCTATGTACATTTAAATTAATTCCCCGCAAGCCTCCTTTTGTTCAGTCTTCCTTGCGTCTTTCACAGTTCTTCATAACTCATTGCCATGTTAATTGCTTATGCAGCCTCATCTTTGTATTTGTTAAATGTATTCTAAATACTCTGTTTGCTCATTTCCTTAAGAGAAAATATACACCATGGGAAGAGACATTTACCAGAAATATAAGATTTTTTTCATGCATCCAGCTGTGAAAGTTGAAATATCGCTAAGGACGCGTATCTTTGTTGAAATATTATGTCATGAAATTAAAAGAGTATAAAATACGGAGGTTAGCAACCAATTAAAAAGAAAGAAGTATGAGCTGGCTGATTTGTATCCCAGGATGCAATTCATCAATCGTGAAATATCTGCTTTCTTTGTTAATTTTCTTATTTTATCTCATATACTCCTAAATGCGGAATAATTTAATTTGACTGAATAGCTAACTTGACCGCGAATTATTGTTTATTGTTACAGTCATCATCTTTCAAAGAAATTAACATAGAAATGATGTTTAATTTTCAAAATACATGTACAAATCGGAATACATGGCCATTATATCCCTGAGATTTTTGATCCGTCGGAGGCAGTTAGTAACGAATCATTTCTCTCGGTGAAAGTCAACCGCAGTTACTGATGTATTCTAAATATTAATAAAAAAGAGACGGATTCATTTAATATATTTAATATGTGTATAAGGAGATTTAATTATATATATATTTCATATAAGTCCACCCGAATGCGAATAGGTAGTACCTGAAATTAATTTGTGAAATATGGTGGAATATGACAAAAAATTTTCCATTGGTCTCCGTATATTTCCCTCTGTAGCTGGAACCCTTCAGTCTTCTATTTCCGCGCCATCGTTAACGAATGGAATGATCAAATTGTGTACTGTGAGGCTCATTTACTTCCACTTTGTTAGTTTCCCATTTCCAGCCTTTCTTCCTATTATTGCTTTTCCTTCCTTCTTTCTGATTGAGTTCGAGAAGAATGAAGGAGATGGAAGGTACTTAGTAGCCCCCTCGGAGACTAGTGGATCATAATGGAATGAAGCCTCTTTTCCTGCATCTACGCTGTCGGATGCCCGGAATCGGAAATTTATATCGAACGGAGAGTACCTTTCAGATTCAATTTACTTCACAATGGGTTTCCAACGTCTATTGAAATACTTGACCTGCTTCGGAATTCGAATCTTATCGGTAATTTGAGGAAGAAATTCAATATTTGTCGTTGAAAGGATAGGACCCTGTAGGTTAATCCTCCCTTTTGGAATACGACGTATTTAACGGGAATCTCATGGGTGATAAGCTGGTATGGAAAACTTACAGAAAGTATAAATTTTAATCTTGTGAAACCTCAGTTTTATTTGTGAATTGTAGTTAGGATTCAAGCTTGATTGCTTAATATATATTTAAATTGGTTTTTATGATAAACCGCTATTGACCTAGATCTAAATCAGTTAAATTGATTCCACCAGTTTTAGCCGTTTTAGCATTGAAAAGAGATGAATGCCGAATATCATCGTGTAATCAAAAAACGGGGAAAAACTTACGCATCTTTCAATAAAAAAATAATCTTTTGTGTAAAATAACTACCGTGGAGTCAATCCAATCACCTTTCGAATGTATTTTTGTTGGATAACAGGTTCATATCGATCGATATCATACAATATCAATATTAATATCGATAACAATTTTATATTGATCGATCGATATACGTCACAGTGTCACAAACAGAGTTTAATGTATCCAAACGCTATCGATGATCTTGTGGAAAGTGGTACTGAAGATTGGTATGCTTTCAGTAAGGAAATGATGATCCTGGTTTACGCCCATTTGAGTAAGTTTTTTACAACCAGATTTCATGTTGAATAATTTTCTTTTCAGTTATTGTTTATCGCTATATATTATGAACTATCTATATTATTTAATCTTCAGACATCATTACGCTGATTATTAATTCTATCGAAAGACTGGCATTTTTATATTGACAAATATTTTTGTGTTTGTGTGATATTTACTCACTTTTTCCTTTGAATACTCATTAATCATTAAAAAGATTTTTACCCGTCTATATTACGGGATAGCTTTCGGAGATCCTTGAATTTACTTATCCAGAAGACTTAGCAGCTTAGACCTCAATTGAATGACTTTTGAATACTTATGAATTTAAATACCTTGACAGTTTAGCCTGCTAAACTCGCCACGGATGATTAATGATTAAGAAATAATTTATTACTTCCTCAGAATCCTAGTAGAAGTTTCTCGAACAGCCGGAATGCGGTCATAGAACAACTGTGGTTTCATTTAACCACTAAACAGCGATTCAGGCTTTATATAATGCGAATAGAAAGTAACTCAAATTTCTTCATAATTTTAGCGACCGCAAATCATGGTGATTAGACACAGAATAGCTAGTCGCCTCCAGCTGCGTCTCCCTGTGAAATTCACATGCACCATGCATGAAGTGTTTCGATCTGATAACGAACCTATTTATGCTAGTCAACAAACGGGAGACGGGTTGGCAAAAGTAGATTGCAGTTTGCTAACAGCGGCCGAAATCGGTTTAGATAATTCAAAATATTTTTATTTTCTTCGTTAAACTTCTAAGATCCCTCTTGCAAGATAAGTACGATCCTACCAGTTTGAGCCGTAATTTCTTAGAATTTACTCGTGCTCAGAACACATTTTTCATGATGCACCATCTTCAAATGTTTCCTTTTCATCAATTTTTATAAAAGAATAGCGATTGATTTAACGCCTTCGTTCAATTTACCAGAAAGGCGCTCACCGAAGCGAACTTAGAGTTGACCCCGAGGCAAAACTTGGATGAGGAGAAGGAAACAATGGAACTGTGGGAAAAATTCGTTTAATAGAACGGGAAGAGCGAACAATAGGACTATTTAAGACGCTGTTTTTGTTCTCGACCCCTGGAAGAAATGTTATTATTCCTCTTGTTTCAAGAGTTGGTCCTTTTCTTGGCTTTTGTGGAGATTTTATCGACAAACACGCTTCTGTAGGAGTGCGTGAGTGACATCTCGTCGTCGGCGAGATTCCGCGAGATTAAATTTTCGAAGTTAATTGGATTTGGAAAGGAGTGTTTACGTCAGGTTTCTCTATAATCGGAGAGAATCTACAGTTCACCGGAATAAAATAGTGTTAAATCGATTATTCGTGTTAAATCTCTTTCTGATGGATAACTCTTTAAAACAATAGCATCTTAAAGAGATATTGAAGCCATTAGAAGGCACTCACTCCTCAGCGAACTATTATTTTGATGATTGTGCTCAGAGAAAATCTGTTATCTCAGTCTTTATACCTTTCTCGTAAGATACGAACATATTTTGAATTTCTGTCGAAGGACGTTTGGAGTTGGCCGACTGAATTCCAGCAATTATAGTAATTTTTATTGAATGACGTTATCAGTGCTACTCAGTAGTTTTTAGTGGATTGTTTTTTTAAGATATCGAATTTCAGATGTAAAGTAACAAAGAAGCTTCCGGTACATTGTTTTATAGAAATTCCTTCAATAAAATTTAATTCATAAAGGTACTACGTAAAACTATTATTTTATGACTCGTAATTCGAAATAACTTTGAGAAACGGGTTACTTGAATTTGAATCACTTATTTTTATTTTCTTGTTTTAAGTTAATTTTATATTTATTCCTATCTTACCGAAACGAAACATATCTAGCGATATTTGGTGGAACATTGTCAATTTTTAATATAAGATTGAGATACAAAACTAGACTCAGTCCACAAAAAAAGAAATTATGTTTGAGCTAGGTTTGCATCTTAATCTTACATTACTGAAAAATATCCGTATCTTATTAATAGACTTTCCACTTTTGTTTTTTGTAGCTCTGTATATCATTCTCTAAATTGCTAATAATCCATTTTAAAGGTCGAGTTAATTTAATTAGCTCTTCAGTTAATTTTTTTAGCTCCTTGAATTTTACCACATTTTAATTTTCTATTTCAGCTTTTATTTACTTATACAACATTCTTTTACATTATGTTTATTTATTTCGTATATATTGCTCAGTTGTTCTTTCTATTTTTAACGATTAAAAGCCTCGGGATATTCATGGGTTTTATAAATGAATAAATTTCAGTATTTTCAGCTCTATTTGTTGCTTTACAAACAGTAGTTCTAAAATCTGCATAATCATTTGATTATGCTTGCGTCTTTGTTATATGCTAATGGTTCTATATTTGTAAGGTGCATGGAAACAATTTCGTGTTATTACATCTCGACGAACCGTAGCAAATCGCGTAATTACATCAAAAGTAAAAGCTATAAAATCTTCCAGCGGGGCTATATTTATCTTTCAAAAGAGCGTTGTCCGGAGAATTTTGCTCCCCTCCAAGGACACTCGTGTGAGAAAGTACGATACCTCCAGAATCGGACTCGCCATCCGGAGGCAGTCGACGTTTCAATTACCGGAAGCTGTTCATTATCGCCCAAAGTTATTCCGTGAATCGCAGATACGCGGCGGACCTCTCCACCTCCACTCCTCAATCCCTTCGAGACGTGTTTCTCTCCCCTGCGGTCGCTTAAGCAAACGCACACGATATCCTCGTGCTCTTTTTTTCCAGTTGCGCAGAAGTCCGACGAGATTGATGTAATAGCGTGTTGGGATGCGGGTGTTACGAGAGTGCGCTCGGATGAATGTGTCTTTTATGATACATGAAGGCGAGAGGCTTTTGTTTGAGGGTGCACGTGCTTTCATGCAAACCGGTACTACCAGCTTGGTTACGTAGATATTTCGACCACTAATCGTCCCTAGCTTCTCATGTCTAGCCATATTTTTTCACCACTTGTAGTGGTGCAGTTACGCAGTGATTTCTTATTTGAAAATTGACGGATAATTGAATGTGTTTTTTTTTAAGGGGGGAGAGAATTTTTAACTCTATGTTCATAAGTCCGCGGCCTCATAAGTGCTTATGCGAAAGGTCATTGAGACTGAACATTCGCATGTATGAAGATGGGCGAGTCGTGATAGAGTGAAATTTAAACTTTCTTGCTCTTCAATTTTCATATATGAAATTATCCTGTCAGGTATTATCTTATTTTTTACGCCGTTAAATAGTCTTGGTTAAATATAAAATACTTAAGAAGCTCAGTTTTAAATCGATTGCGGATGGCTTTACTGTGTGGATAACTAGGAATAAAAATTAAATTTTATATAAATTTTGTTGAATGTGTAAGTGTAACTTTAATTCTTGAATTTTTCAAGCTCAGTTTGATTAAAATACTTGGCGTTTATTTGAAACATACCTACATAAAAGCTCATAACAGCTTCCTCAAACTATTATTTAGTTAGTACTTTCGTAGTCTTGCAAAAAGTGATATCGAAAATATCTGGTGGGAGTTTTGCTGCTTATTATTGTCGTAGCTGTCATTCGGTTCTCAGCGCATCAAATTAAACCATCATTCACGAAAATCGTAATATTCTTTAAGAAATGCGTTAAATATTACTATACAAAAGGAATTATTAAATGAAAACATAATCTTCTTTTTTATTCGAACGTATATGTTCCATATGGATTAAAATTTAACCGATGATACATATAAAAGTCGAATAACGTCTTTCAAACTTGGACGTAAAAGTAATTACACGTTCACTGTGGAGTAGTAGTGTACGTATCCAATTTGCAACATTCGCACCGTTTTAGGAAGTATTCAAACTTCAGTCCGAATTTAAGAATATGGAAGGTAATCTTTGTGTTTTCAAAGTAAACCTTTCGCGCGGGTTAAACTAAAACATCACGTAGAAACAATTTATCCCTCTGCATTCTTCAGACCATTTGCGTCGATTTGCTCTAATTTTGCTCTCTTGAAATGAAGATATCGGCATAGAAGTGGTATTGAAACTGGCTTCATTAACGTAACATGCACGAGAAAAAGAGAAGGGAACCGTGAGAAAGGCGTGGGTAGTGTGAAATGAAGTCGGCTCAAGGAGTTGAAGACACTGAAGGAGTGGGTGGTGTCAAAGGAAGAATGGGATTATAGGAGAAAGAGCTAGCACGAAGGAAAGGAGAATATGAAGACACGTTTATTTATAGTTACTCTGCTCGGTAAAGGGCGCCCCATGTCCTTGATTACTATGTACCCGCCTCTTTCGTTTTTTCTCTTTACGCCGACAGAAAAGCGCACATGAAATGAGCAGTTATTAAGGCGTGGAGCAGTCCCTTCTGTACTTTAGCATTGTTTTTACGTAAGGATAAGGCTTAGAGCAATGAAATGGGAATTATATTGCCTTTATTACTTTCACGATGAGAAGTTAATTTCGTATTGAAGGAGGCATAGTTCGTGACCTTCAAAGGTATCCTTATCATTTTTCGTGGACATTACGTCATTGCATTTACGTCATCTCTCAATGCAATTAGCCTGATAAAATGACTGCTTTTCCTCAATTTGACCATTTGACTACCGACAAAATAACGAAGGAAACGTTTGTCGCTAGGAAGAATAAGAATGTAAGTCTATTTATGTAATTTTGTTGGGGTAGTTCTATTGAATTAGTTAATCTTCCTTTTATCTACATTGAAAAAGAGCTTTGGCTAGAAAAATGGATAATAAATCTCATTATACGTTTTTCACTTCTATCCAACAAAATTAAATGTATTGAACTCTTCGATTGAGTAACTTATTTGTTATCAAGAATATGTGCTTAAATTCCTTATTAGTATCGGAGAGCTCTTATTTGCCATAATCAACGTTTTAGTAATGATATTAGCGGCTCTGTTGCTGGTACTATATTTATACATCTAAAGAGAATAGTTTTTATAATTCCTTGGCCTTGAAGTTGCACCACTTTTTACTCTTTGGCGCCGTAATTATGTTGGCAAGCCAGTACTTAGCTATGACCAAACTGACGAAGAAATAATTAAAAGCATGCAGTCAAACAAGAAGATGATCCATCTTTGTAAGGAGTGGCTGTCATTGATTCGATTCGCAAAGCCGACAAGTACTCCTATGGCATACTGTTATGACTTTATAACATCTTTGAGGACTAAGAAGTAGCACGTAGAAAACGAGCGATAGTGAATAGATGATTTAATTCACTGGCAAATTGAGTTTCTTCCTCTTAAGGTATATCTCTGGCTTTCTCCCTTTCAGCATGGTCAAATTTCGAGCGAGAGTCGTGCTAACTTTGCTTTTCTGCCAGCAACGGCATCGGTTAAGTGAATTACTTCCGTGTATTTGGCTTCTCCGTGCTAAGTTGGGTGCCCTATATCTTGTCAGCCTTGTTAACGTCGTTCGTGACTTTTTTAGAGTTTATTTCTTTCAATTTCGAACTCTCACTCCGCCTTATTTTTGTGGGGCAGCGATTCTTAACCTTCTTTCCCAACTACCGTCCCAGTATTTTCTAAAACTACGCGACATTATCTCCCAGCTTTTCCGAAACATATTCTGCGAAATGATTTACGATGTTACTGTTGTTGCAAACAACCTATAGACAATAAATGCGTTAAAATGTACCAGTTCTGAACTTTCACATTTTCTGCGATCGCAGTATTCAGTTTTTCTTTAAAAGGAGTGGTTTTCTGCAGTTGGATATCTTTCGCTTTTTTCCATTTTTCCAAATGAAACCTTTTGCTAAGGAAACTAGCGTTTTACTTCTTGCATTTTTACGTTATATAAGCTTTAATTTTATTTTTGACTTCACAGTATTCATAGTAGTATAATAGTATTGTTAAAAGTGTTTCGACAGCTTAGGTCATTTCGCACGTGGGCCCCCACCGGGAATCGAACCCGGAACCGCTTTCACCGAAGTCGAACACGTTGCCCACTCGGCTATCCGGGAGCCCTACATTATTCATCTTTTTCCAAATAACGTCCAGTGCACGCAGAATGTTGGGCGCACACCGAGGTTATTTTCAATGAGAGTTTCTTGTTTATGTCAGTGGCGATCCTTGGATATTAAGTCGCCTGTTGATCTATCTCGTCAAAATTAATTCTAAGCTCCCGGAGGCACACAGATTTGGTTAATTCGGAATTATTGCTCATATCCTTATCTTGGAAAGAATTCCTATCAATACGACTAGAAACTAGAAACTGACTTCTATGAAGTACCTTTTCAATTTTTGTATTAATATATAATTTGATCAGGCAAGAATAAATTTATATTATTTATTATTAGCCTCGTAGCATTCAATGTATTTCTCTATGTCAAAAGCTGTGAATAGCTCTACTTCTTAAGCTCACACACGGAAACACAAAGGTGAAGATGAAGAAGCATAGGTTACCTCTTGCATCAGCTTGACCACTACCTCACTGCTACTGCTGGAGTAGCTTCTGGATATGACAGCTTCTTACCCAGAAACGATTAATCGATTTACTCTTCGACAATCTCCGCTGAAAACCTTTCTTGCTAAACCTGATGGCTCATGCGCATTTGCCAAGTCCTTTTCCTTAAGGAAGAAACCTCGCGGTTTCTCTCTTCTTCTCTCCGTGTAGCGGGCAAAAAGCAAAAACTCAGCACAATAGAGGCTGGAAACTCTCCGTCAACGGAACGGAAGCTTTTAATCTTTCGAGGGTGCAATAAAAACGAGCATTCTTTTGTGTGCAAGTTTCATAAATCCTTCGCGATTGTTATTTTTTTCTCATTGAGGCCTGAGAAAAAAATTTCGACCTTTCTCTTTGTTTGCAGCGCTTGCAATTCTAGGCTGCATTTCGGGAAACCTTGCTCTGGAATGATACTGATAGCGGTAACGATACTGTATAAAAATAAAATCTGTTACCACGAATTTTTTTCCTCTAAGTGTCAATATTTTTCCATCTCTAGAATTCTTTTAATATCTTTTTCTATCGGTGAAGTATTCTCATGAACGGAATTCGTAAAATAATATGTCCTATAGAAAATCCCATTTTATCTTTTTGAATTTTATTTCCTTCCATTTTGTCAGATGAACTATTTATCTTCTCTGTCGATTGTTAATGATTTATAATGAAAGCGTATTGCAGTTTATTTTTGATAATTAATAAGTACACTACATTTTGAAGTTTACCTATTTTATTACATGATGTAGCAAGATTTTTTTGCTGTTATTTGGCGTTCTCTCTTTATATTTGCAAGGGCTAGTAGAATTTCACAATCGGGGGCGATTCAAAAAGTTGCATTTTTCCCCATACGTCTGGGAATTGATAGGAAGTTGTTTTCTAGGCATCTCTGCTCTACTTTTCCTTTATTATTTTCTTTGTTTAAAGTCTTTTCGTGGTTTATTGCCATAGTGATTCAATCGCACATGAAGGTAAAAGTAATTCATCTATTGTTTCCTCAATCCCGGATTAGATTCATACGTCATTTACTCCACGACTGCGTATTTTCGGGATGCTCATTCATCAGAAATCTGGGGTCATCTGGTGGTGCTATTGTGCCAGACATTGCCTTCTCTCAGATTTAAACCAAGTGTGACGGATGGGCAACCTTGACGTAACGTTCTATCTTCTATTCGTGGGCATGTCTCGAATGAAACGACTTCCTCTTACTTAGCCAAATTTCCTCCACATTGAGTATCCTCCTTCTTTATATCTCTTTGCTTATATTTCTCCGTCCTCTTTTCCGAGAACGCGTCATGTTTTCTCGGTTACAATTACCACCACCAGACCTTATGTCACTGGGTGACTGCAGCGACCAGAAATAATGCTTACATATACGCCTGCGCCGCACTTCTAGATTGGCTAATTGAAATGGTTTTGCGCTCAAATTTTCCTATCATAAATTGCCAAATCCTTTCTTAATTTGGTAATTCGGAAACGGCATGTCAGCAGACTGGTAATTTCTCATAATGACATTTCAGCGTCAGCTCATATGATAAAGTTCATCGTTTTTTATTCATTGTGTTCGCCTAACAGTTCTACAGCGTTAGTAGAGTGAATGAAAGACACAGCTGATGTTAAACGATTTACTTCAGTCTCGGTTTTAATGATACGATCACATCTTTTTCGCTCACTTTCCAAGTAATGAGGTCGATTAAATTTTGTTACGCTAGAAGTAAAGTTTAATTTCCATGGTTACAAATGACAGTAACGGATTTGGGCTTCTTTTCTACTAATGTAACACTCTTCTAATCAGAAATGTCTGTAGTGTCAGAATTTGTCTCTACAATAATTTTTAACCCTTCATCTGTAAATATCAATTCGAAGAAGTTTACTAAGGTAACACTGTGTTTATGAAATATACAAAAAGGATTTGTAATTTATATATTATATACCTATTAAATTAGTAAATTATAAAGACAAAAGTGGAATTAATTTAAAAAAGAAGACAGTGTTCTAACCGTCGTTTTCCAATTTCTGAAGCAGAAGTGCTTTTAGTTAAATCTGCTTGATATTTCATATGAAATCTAATATTTTTACGCTATTAGGGATAATTTATAATGGAGTGGCCATTTAATATTTCGTTCCTCCAATCTTCGAATAAAATCCACATTTCATGAAGTAGATTACCTACAGTGTCATATTTTACAATGTATTAATTTAATTCGAGAGGTCAGAGGCAAGTGGCTGCTTCCTTCATCTTCTTCGCTATAAGAATAAATGAATTCTTGATGAGTCTAAGTGAGCGTCTAGAATTAGAAACCACAGGTTTCCATTTGATTTGTTTGGATGGTTTGATGGAAAACGCCACTATGCTGATTGAAATATTATGTACATGACAAATATGTAATTGAGTTGGGATCTGTATTTTTTATTGCCTTTAACGGAAAGTAAATTTGGTTGTGCGAACATTTCGAATTTGAAATTTGCTCCTTTGCACTGATAAAGGAGTGGCAAAAACCCACCTTGGCGAATTACGAAGGTTAAATCCTAAAGTTTAATTAAATTTAGTTGTTTAATACCTTCCCGGCAGTAGTAATCGATGTTTCGTATGTGCAAATAGGTGATTTTTCGTTACCATTCCCTTAATATTAAATAAACTGCATTTTGATTCAAAATTATGAAGCCTAGAAATATTTTACTTTGCTGAGTATTTGTGGAATTTTATCATCTTGTAGTTGAAAATATTATGTCAAATCTATTTTACAGGATAGTTATTGGCAATAGCAAAATTGATAATAACTAGGTACTTGTAAAGCATACTTTAAGTGAATTTATAAATAATAGTAAAATACTCGTTCGACATTCGTCCTTTTATTATCTCTGTCGATCATTCGTGCTATTTCTAGTAATGATCGTCGTTTAATAATGTTCGCATAGATCGGGGTTCGATAATAATATACTATCTTTGCTCGAAACTTATTGCTAACTATGATTGGTTATTGAGGAAAGTAATTAAGACTTGAATAGTTTAAATTGTTGCTTCAGTTCAGTTCAGAATTTTCAACTCCATTTATTCCTTGGGTTTCTTTTGGTGCATTATTTCCCGTGCAAAGTTACTCCCACGTCCCTTTTCTACTCTCTTTAACAATGAAGTGCCTTCACATATGGAAGGCTTTTTAAATGCTCCTGCTAGGTCTGTTGAAAGCGTTTCACTCCAAATTTGTAGCTGGCAATCACTTAAATATTTTTATATATATTCTGATAAATATTCCCTGTATAATTAGTATATCATTTCTGATTGCTATTTGTTAGGGACTTCGATTTCTATGCGCACTATCGTATGTCTACATATTTGTGTGCGATTGTGAGAGTTTCAATCGCTGTTTCAATGATAAATATTTATTCTTTATTTTTTCTGCGGATTCGAAAGTGAAATCTGGGCGCTTCAGTGATAAATGAAACTCTCCAAAATGATATTTCCATCGATTTAACACATTTTCGCTCTAAATAACTCAACTATCATTTCTCCCATCGTATCCGTAAAGAAAGAAACTGGTGCGCTTGATGCTGGGAGTAAAACCCCTTCATCGTGGCCTCCCTCTTCCCCATCCAAAGTCCCCTCGTGAGTCAACCAACTGTCCGCAATGGATTTCCTTTTTTCCCCTACTTCACTCAAATCCACGCGACCGTTCATCACACTTCTTAACCTGATTTTCCCTCGCAAAGGTTACAGTGTTACCAAGCGTTTTCAGCGTCGATTCGCGCACCTGAGCAGAGAACTTTTTCTTCCTCGCCGCTTCGTTTACGCCAAGTGTTGCGTTGTCATCACAACGCCCCTCGTGCTCGTAACAGCGAGAGCAGAGATCTCCTCCCTTATCAGTTCCGCCGAGGATTCTTGCTGCGATCGACTCTTAAGGAGAGCTTTCTCCTCGTATCTATTATCCATTAATCTTCCCCGATAAGTTGGCAACTTTTCTCCAGAGTTTTAAAAAGCGCCGCTTTCAATGCATGTCTAAATTGCCTCCTCTTTCCCCGTGTCTCCGGGGTTGCTTGTTGCTCGTCTCAGATGTCAGCGGAATCGAGGATGCCAAAGTTAATTACAGCGTGAGGGAAATGAGCTCAGCATATCGGTGCCAATATTTAAAATAAGACGCGCTCTAGTTTCCTCTAGTTTTGCAAAGGTTGCGAATAATATTCGCCCTTCCTTTGAATTGTGAGTTTTCCGAGATGAGTCACTCTTAGTAGTCAGTTTTTTTTTCTTCCTTTACATTTTTCGTTGATATCAAAACGGAAGGAAAATAAGCCGCATACCGTTGTGGAAAAGTACAAATATAATCATTGTACGTTATTTTGAAGATGGAGTTCCACCAAATATCGCTTACCAAGATTAATTTTATGAAAGGAAAATATTTCAACGAACTTATGTTCGGTAAATGATTAAGAGTTTTTTATTTATAAAGCCAGCTGAAAGATCCCAAAACTGTTTATCGTTGTTCCAGAAGTGGAAATGAAAAGAAACGGAGTAATTTCAAAGTGATATCCATCGGCAATAATAGGTTAGGTTTCGACAAATGTTATATATTTCTTGGGTAGAAAGTAGAATAGGTGTAATGTATTTTCGACTGTTAGTTACTCGGAGATAGCGGACAATATCATGCGGTTTATTCCTATATATTATTCCTGAAATATAATGCCTTAATAGAAGTAATTGGCGGAACAAATATTTTAGAGAGTATGGGTTTCTTCAGAAACTTAAATGATATGTTAAAAAATGAGTGGAAGGCAAAGACAAAAGCGATGATGATGTTAAAGGAGGCATTAGTCATCAGAGACGTAAACATTGGGCGTGAGATTGTGTACATGAATCTGTAGAGAGGCCGAAGACACACACTATGATAATGCCTAAGCATATGTCATACAAATGTGTTATAATCGAGGGAAATATTTTGAAGGGGACAACATTGATATCGATGAATTAATAAAGATTCTTTTGAGAAAACCAAAAATACCGCGTATTTTTTGATCGTATGTCTACATTTTCTTCACAAATAATATCTTAAAATTTACTATTCTTCCTTAATTCAGTTGCATGTATCTTGCAGAACTGACGAATATTTAGTAAAATTAGATCCGGCGTTATTATGCATACTTAAAGTGGCTATAGTTAGTTCTATTTTATGTCCGGTATTATAATGTTTTGTTAAAGTGAAGATTGTAGTTAATATCCATGCTAATCTTTCACTTATGTAGGTGATTAACTATAATGTTTACTTTAACAAACCATAATGAGCCTTAAAGTGAATATTAGTTAAAGTCCATTTTGTTTACGTTATAATAATTCAATCCAATCACCCCTCTGTTTGTATCAGCAAAAGTAGTCAACAACTTGTCTACTTTATTACGTAGATTTTCCATAGACCCATTTTCCGCAGTAGTTCCCGGAAAGTTTCTCTTCACTCTTAAATCCATTAGCGTAGATGAATCGATGCAGCTTTCCTTCATCGATAATTCTCGAGAGGGTCTTATTTTGACGCAAGAGCAATGCGCTTCTTGTTGTGAATAAGCCGCTGACTCAAGGCGCACACTCGGGGCTCCAGAGAGAAATAAACAAAAGGGAGTGAACATTTTCGTTCGTCAATGCTACTCATCCTGCAGCGAAGAAATAGCGCCCCAGTTGCTCAAAAGGACGTCCACGATGACTCAGCTCCAGTACGAAGAACTTAAGGCGGGTAACACATGTACCTCTTAGAAAATAGATTACTGGGATTGCCTTTTCCAGCTGATGAGATTGGTTTTCTTTCTCTTACGCAGTTCCTTTCCATCTGGAATCAAACGGGTGCCATAGCGTCGTTGTGATTCCCATCTGAAAATAATTAAATTCACTTGAGAGTGAGGTATTCAGTCCTACTTTAATTAATTTCCCGGTTAAAGAGTAGATTGATCGAGTACTTTTTTCTAGAGGGAGATTTTTCAAAATTTTAAGTAGACATTGATGCATTGATTAATACTATATAAACGCGAGGAAAATATTTAAATAAAAGGTATTAAAATGTGCTCAAAAGGTTATTGTTTATTAATTGCCCGGAGTGAAACAAAGGAAGAACATCGAAGTAGAAAATTACAGTATCTGGGAATCATTCAGAGTGTTTAACGATTTTGTAAATCATAGTAGATAAAGTGCTCATAAATCAAAATTCTCCTGTTTGCGAAATCGTTATTTTATAATATATTTTATGTATTCCAATGATCAAAGTCCTCATTACAAATGAGCTAGCTGTCTAGATCGTTATTTGCAATCTTCGTTGTCATACGTTGTAAAACTTTTATGCGCGTACCTAACAAGGCAGCAAAACTATCTTCCAAGCAAGTTTTGGTCCACTATCAATGCATTTCTGTTCCTCTGTCGTTAAAGTTCTAGAGAATGTTAGTGTTAAATATCGACAGGAATCCACAATGCCAATTTCGAGCAAGCCTCTATCAGGGTTAGCTTGCTATTTCTGTTGTGTTTTCTATCCAAGTTTTTTCTTCGAAACTCTTTGCAAAATACTTAATTTTAGGTAGAAAGTAGGAGTTTCTGTCTGTTGACTCTGAATTCAGTCTTAGCGAGAGAAAGAGGCTTTTAGTAGTTCTTTATCGTTGCTACGCTCGACATTTTCCTGCACAAAAAGAGTGAGCATCAGGGCTTAAATTAACGCCATGTTGCATCTTAGATCGGAGAGGATACATTAATCATGAAAGCGTGAATACCGGATTGGAGAAATCTGTGGGTGGATTTGGAAGTTTTAGAGCTATACTCTGAGAAAATCGAAAGGATTTTTGTCTTTTCGCTTTCTTCCTTTCTTCGATGTGATATTTTTGCACCTTCTTGTTCAAAGAGTGAAATTTATCGTCAAATCAATAAAAGTATAATTTTAATTATTTTATTGCTAAACTTCTCATTGAATTATTGGAGGAATGTCTCCTTAGCATCTCAAACAGATATCTCATATTGGTATCGATAGCTTCCGTAAATTATTTTTATTAAGATAGTTCCACTAATTGGGAATAATGCAAAGGAGTATCGAAATTTTACATTATGACATTGATAATTAAGAGAATTGTTATGTTGCTTGTTGAAGATTATATTGTATGAGCGAGGCCAGTAATAACGAAAGAGTGTTAAGTCTCACATATGAAAGTGCTACTAAGAATTAAACGGAAAGGCACTATTTTTCAGATAATCAGTATCTAAATTTTTACTTAAGTTAGAATGCAGTTCATGGTAGTTTTTCCCACAGGTGACTGTATTTCTGTTTGTATTCTTCTTTTATCGTTTCCTTCTAATATAGATTTCTTCAGTCAATTGGACAAAATCCCATCGCCGTGTGATGAACAAATCGACGGCAAGAATTTACAAAAAAAATTAATTTTATTTAACTTATCTATAAATTTCCTTATTTTTGTACTATGACGTAGCTCATCTGCTAATAGATCACCAATCCGATTGGATTTTTGCGATTGCAAAAATTAAATTAATGTTCTCGTTTACCTCATTACATGTCTGGACGATCTTTTCTGTTTTCTATCCTGTGGATCAGCGCTCAGATTTCGCAAACTGTCTTGATTTAAACTTTTACCATTTCTGGATATATTCCTGCAACTAGCTTCATACTTTTTTCTGTCCATATTGTCGTTTATGTTCTTTTCTCATTCCTCTGAGGCCACGCGATGATCTTCATCTGCGCCGCAGATGTAATAAGGCATATCTAGTACGTATGAGAAAGTTGGTCCGATGTGCCCTTCGTCGCTTATTATATTAGTCATTCGAGGAGACAGTCCCTAATAAGGCGATTGCGAGTTGCCTCTCGCAAAGTATGCATTGAAATATTCCTCCTGTCAAAACTCAATACCCTTCACAGACCGTCGGAATATCGCACATTATTCTAAAATCCGCTGTAATTTGCAATCGCATCGAAATTAGATTCTCAGCCTTTGTATCGAGGAAACTTTGACATGAAAATTGAACGAAAATGCTGGAAACGAAATAACCATTTACATAACGTGTGCGAACTATGTTACGATACACATTATTTGCAGAATATTGGAGGATAAATTATTATTGCCATCGTATGAAGCGACCTTCTTCCTTTTCAATATCTCATCAGTCCTACATTTATTCGTATTATTGCATTCAACCCACAATTTTGAGCGCAGAATTAAATATATTTTTTTTGTTATATTATTTATTGTTGAAAATATTATAATTCACAGCTAAACTGGATACATAACACCTAAAATGCACTCTCGAAGGTAGGAGTAATTTTCTAGGCGTAAATGACATCAACCGGACTTCGAATGTATCCAGAAGAGGCGATGCATACAATGAATGTACAATCACTTTACGTTTACCCTATTCGTACTTTCCAAGCAATTCATGAAGGTATTTTTTCTCTTCTTGCATGGCATAATTGTTGCCTCTGCATGAATCAGGCTGGAAAAATTCGTGAGAAAGTTTTTTCGCAAGAGCGTACGAGATAAAAAATGATCCTTTCTAATGAATCAATTTCGGAGACGCTATCAAAGAACATGGTCTCCCGCCGGGTTCCTTCGCAATAACAATAGTGAGCCTCTTAAGCCGAGGTAAAAAATTCGGTCACGAATCTCTCTCATATACATACTTTCATTCACTAATTCACTCTTTTCATCCGTCTTCCTCGGAGGGTTGCCGAACTGCGGCCTGTCGACGCTGCGCGATCGCTCGTTCATCTGTCTTTCCGACGACTTCTCTGCTTTCTCCCCCTTTGAGCCATCGGAAGTGTAAGGGATGGATCATTGCATAGCTGCCGGCACGATTCGCCCACTCAACCATCCCCCCCTCCACCACCAATGGCTCTTTCATCCAGTTCCATCTCATTCGAACCCTCCACGAAGTGGGGCGAGCAACGGGAAAGTTTCGGGAAAAAAGTAGAGTACCGGAAATCTCGCTTCAGCCGTCTTTTGGTAATCTTAAAACGCTTATTTCTCTCTCCTTTTCGGACACGAAAATATCTCTCGGGGAGTGATTAATTTCTCCAAGAAAAGGGAAAATTTCGGTGGATCTTGATATCGCTTTCGGGCTGCAAATGATAGGAGATTTTAACGCGTTAAGAAATAATTCGACTCTCAACCCACTGATTATTTTCTCGTTTTCCGAAGATGTATTAAATCCCTGCCCGTATTTCTGTCATCTAGGTTTCTAGTGATATTAGAGGCTTCCGTGATTTTGAAAAGATAGATTTGCGCGTTGATGGCATTTTCTACTTCCAGATCTTTGTGGGTTAAGGATTTTTTTGGGGTTTCATGGGAATTTTGAGGATCTAGGCCAAACCAAATGATTTCTAACTTCTAATTTAGGTAAATTTCGAAAAGGTTTCTTCCATCTGAGTACTAATTCATTCAACAGAATCGGTTAAAATCAAGCTAAGGCGATTAATTGATTCGTTTGTTCCTGTAATTATTTATGCAGCGTCTATAGAAAAAAAACCTCTCAACATTGAAGGAGGGAACGACACGAACCACAGCATTTCCACTGGTATTATTTATAGTGTAAGAAATAACTTCAAAATGTTTTACATAATCAAATTTTATATTTTCTCCGAATAAGTGAATTTGGGAGTATTGAGTTTGCCCTATAGATTCACCTAATTTATTGAGATCATTTCTTTAGTAAGTAGTGCCGACTGATTAGTGCAGTACATTCCCACATTTTATCCTCCTTGGCGCACTTATGATTTAGGTGGGATTTCTCGGCACATTAAATCATGTCGTACGGAGTGACGGTCTAAATTCCAAGTGAAAAATATGAAAACACCAATAGACAGGGAGAATTTAAGCTACTAGAGGCCCTACGCGCAAAGATAAGATTGAGCCCCCACTAGGAATTATGAACAGAAATTCGAATTATAAATCCGCCCCTTCCGATAGGAAAGAGAAACTTTGTAGTGCTATCATGTGAAATTCATACTAAGCGAAAATTTGTTGCTAAATTTAGCGCATATGTAATAGGGAATTAGAAACGTGTTAATCTCGTATATCACTCGGCATACAGATCTTAGTAACTGCACGCAATAGTTCCGCGGTATACGACGCACCTGTTGAAGAACATGAGTAGTAGAGCAAAAGTATTTGGAGCAGTAGTTTCCCATTTATAAAATTTCTTACTTCAGTGGGGATTAAAAAGACCCGAAGAAAAAGGAACCTTTTTCGGGGACGAGTTTTCTTCCTCGGCCGTCTCCTTCCGCGGCGGAAAGGCGCCAAGGATACCCGCTGGGTGCGATTATTTCCAAGCGGTCGAAAGATATCGTTTCCCGTCTCTCGCGAAGAGCTGATTAATCGAACGCGAGGGAGAAAGTCGAGGGCGGAGTGGCGGCGTCACGTTCCTCCAACAAATGAACGTCGTTATGCGTATTCAATTGGCATTTCATCCATAATCCCACTCGCCTCCATGAATGGGGCTTACTTCCATACGATGAATATGAGTTTCTTCCTCACGCTGGAGATTGTTTAATTTCCCTTAATTAATAACTGAATAATCTTTCGTGCTTAAAGGAGATCGGGCTGTTCTTGGCGTTGGCTACTTGACATCACGGTGACCTCATGAGAGTATCTGACGTGGAGCATTTCTGCGAATTTCACTGAATAATAATGTCTATTATTGAACTTGATTAATCCCTTATCCTACTGAATAACACCTATGCATTATTTTTATGCATTTTTTGCTTATTTCTCGGTGCATGTTCATGACCTAAATAAGGTGGGAATTCTTTCAAAGTTGAAGAACTTTCGCAAGGAAATCTTCCCATAAAACTTTTGGGGGCCTCATACGACACCGTTTCTGTGAATTTTCTTTCTTTTTTTCATTGTCATGAATATTTTAGACACTTTTTGCAGGGCCAAAATTGTAATCATAAATCTATGTGAACCATCCTGAACAGCGGGGGATCCCCATTCTAAAAGAAACTTTCTCACTGTTGGTTTCATGAAAATGCACATCATCTGCACATTTAGAATACTTTCCAAAGAATATTTTTTCATTACCTTTGGATTGAGCCGTCATAATTTTAGCTTCGTAGTCTCTCGATCTTCTTGTGGACAGTTTTATGTCAATCACAGTCTTAAATTAGCCTATATTTGCTTCAAATACACTAAAAATTCTCCATTTTAATTTCACGTGACCTAATGTCAAGAATACGAAGCATCTAATTCGTCGGCCTTTTTCTAGGTACCTAGCTCTATCGCGAATAATAGATGTATTCCATCGCTCGCTTTTTACTGTCTCGTTGTTTTCTCATTAGCTTCCTGTTTACTAAATTTTCTCATTGCCTGATTGCATCAAGTCCTTTATTTTGATTTGAAAGAGATACATCTACAGTAAGACACAGACTATAATATTAAAATTTCATTGATACTTAAAAACATTGTATCCTCACAGTAGTTGATTTTTTGTGTAATGATAGAACACTAGCATTCAGGTTTGATTTTGTTAACATTAAAGGCGTATTAGTGGGAGTATTTGCTGACAGTAGTATTTGTTGACATTCATCCAGTATTTTATGCACCACCTACCGAACCCACCGATTTCACATATCACTTCCCCTAACTAATTCAGTATCTTCCTGCCTAGGATATCAGTCCTTGGGCACTTCATTTGCAAAAAAAAATCTGTTTCCCAAGGTGATTCAAGCAATACGAGTTTGGACAACGGAATGATTTGTTAATTTTTCCATCGATCCTTTCTCATCTACATCATCTGCTTAATTTATTTTCCTTCCGTCACTTAATGCAAAGGACAGCCTTAAAAGTCGTCCGCGATCTCATAAGCAGTAAACCCAACTTCGGTCATGTAAACATCGGTCAATGTCTCCGATTAAGGCGCCCGTCTGTTCCCTCCTCAACGAGGTTCACGGCTTTTCGATTCACCCGTCCGAATCCTTTTCCTCCCGGTAGCAGACTTCTATCGATGGCCGCGAAGATAGGTTCCTCTTGACCTTGGTGGTCAGGGAGATGCTAATATAGTGATTTTCGCCTTTTAGAATAGGGATGTGTATTTTATCGATCGATCCACTACATCTTTCCCTCTTTCTTTTCTCTCTATCTTTTTCTCCCATCTCTCCCAGCTTTCTCTCTTTGCAGGTCACAAATTCTGAGTGGCTCCCTGTTTATTTATCTTATCTTCATTTTTATTCTTGTGATTATTCTGATTTTATTCTTTTGCCTTCTAATTAATTCTCCTGTTCTATTGTGGGTTTCGCTTTTCTCGTAATATTTCTGGCGCATAATGCCGCTGCGAAAAGGTTTTCCAATCCCTTTCTCGAACATCATAACTTCTCAGCCCTTTTTTTCCTTCTTCAGGTATCGTCATCAACCTTCCTTTGCTTCTTGTAAAATACATCATTCGGGTGTTAAAATTCGTACATTATCTCATATTTTGGAGCGAGATTGCCAAATCTCGAATCTTGCAAATCATTATAAATTGACTGTATTCTGACGTCGTTTTTCATCAATGGTGCTTTTTACTCGAATCGCTTAGTTAATGTAATTTTAAATTTATACAATCATGAATCATGAATTCTACAAAAAAATTTTAATGTCTTGTCTATAAAACATTAAACTACAAGGTTAAATGATTTATCCCTTTCTTCTCTCGAAAAATTACCTATCTTGTGAGGATTATCACCGGATTCACTGTAGCATTCCGTACGGTCTTATATATTATAATTTTCCGCTTCTTATATCTTTGTAAATAATTTAATACGTAGGCAAATATCATTAAGGATTAATATCCTCTTGAATATTAACTAGGCGAATGTAGATCTTTAATCTTTTATTAGCATCGGTCAATATGAAATGAAGGACGATGCCCTAAAGAGATGACTTAAATGAGTATTACAGTTCTCTAACTAAAATCTCTTCTTATTCTTATTTACCACTTTCACATATTCTGATGGCTCCGAGATAATTTTTGAACATTCTAACCGTTATAACCCTTTTTATAGATTTATCAATCAATTAATTTTATTTCTTTAATCTCAATTTAAAGTAAATTAGCCTTCGGCATCCTTGCCTCACTCTGTAATTCTTTCCATCCTAAACCAATCTCACGGCCTTAGTCATGGCGAAACTTTGAATTTAAGATACGACTTTAAAGTCTCAATTTCGCGCGAATAACATCGTTTGTTTGTCCAATCCCCCTCCCTTTTTCTCATTTTCTCCTCCGCCCTCTCTCCTCGCTCGGCTATTTTTCTCCATCCATTCGATCGTCGTATCCGTCAAGTCCTCCTGTTTATTTTCTCCCTCGTTCTGTTCGCATTATCTCGCCCTTGGCGGCGTCGGACAGAGGGGCCCATTGTACGAGCAATCTCCTCTGCACCATTTTCGCCTCTCGGCACTCACTTGTTTCGCCCGTCATAGTCGCGTCATTATTAAAATTAAATGCCTTGGAGAGGTTCCCATCCTGGCTAAGTTGCGCTTGTATCATAATCGATACATAAGGCTACAGATTGATGTTAAGCGCTTCAGCGAGAGGATTTTATGGAGCGGATGGAATTATTCACTAGCTCGGAAAATACTTCTAAAAGCTTGTTTATGGGAAAGGGAGGGATGGACGTATATACCATATCGAGTCCATAATTTTATTAAAGAGAAATAATGACGGTAATTGTCAATTCCATGCTCGGTTCTAGATTCCAAAGAGTGAGTTTTTTTATGTGCGGAGAACGGAGTCCACCGCTAACGATCGTGTCACGTTTTCGTTGATTAGTCGGAACGGGAAACGAGTCGATGGGAATTAGTATGAATGATTTGATGAAAAATGTCGGTTTTCTCGGCGACACGAAACACGCCACTTCACTCAGCCCAGGAGACATTTTTTTTATTTACGACGCTGGCCTTAAAAAATCTGCGACGCACCGGAATGACTCCGTGCGTTACTGAAATCTAGTGTGGCGTTCGGTAAGATTTATAGCGACTTTCATATTGTTATTAATGGCGAATGACGAAATTTTCGTGCCATGTTTCCTTGCCTTCTATTACTTTTCTTTGTCTTAATTTTTCCTTACACTTTTTTGGCGGGACTTATTACGATATTTCGCGTACTTCTTGTTTGTTTATTCAATACGTAATTTAACGACAAAAGTAATAACGCAAATAGGATTTAAAGTTAAACAATATTGTTATAGAATGTTATTCAGGGTATAAATTGTATTATAAGAACATAATAATAAAAGATTCATTATGAAATGTAATAAATAAATCAGTATTGAAGGTTTAAAATGTTATAATATTGTACTTATTGCTAACTATATCTTCATTTATTTCTATTTTTAAATAATTGGCGAACTTTAAAAGCGAACTTTTAAAAAGCGTAGAATTTCACCAATTTCCTCAGGACTTCCACATTGAAACAAATACTAATCTTTGCCAATGACAGTGGTATATACAAGGAATATGCAACAAATTAAATTCATTCCACAGCAGATCATCTCTAGAAGCAATTTATTTTCGATCATTCAAGTATTCTAAAAGAAAAGTAAAAACTAACCTCATAATTTGCTTCAACTCGTACATTTTGAGATAATACTTTCATAAACAGCCATATATCGGTGAAAAATTATGAGAAACATGTACACACGTGAATACAAAAATCCGTCTTGTACAAAGGATATGAACCAGCAATGTTTGGCTGTCCATGAGAGTGGTAATGTTTGCTATTAGCACTCACCGTTTTTCTTCCTTTGTTTTTATATTTGTTTCCCATACGGAATTCATCTCGCTCCAGTTTTCGGTCTCGTCATTGCTTTTCGCGTGTATATTTGCCGTCCGGCCGAAATGAATGGCGAGAGCGATTATTTATGACATTCTTTCGAGGCACTATCGCGCCCGACCTCATACTACTTTGATCTCAATTGGCCCCTAAGCGTTCTCGAATAATCATGTCACGGCATCATTTTAGACACGTGAGTCACAAGGAGAGAGATTCCGTAGGGAATCCAATCTTTGCTGCGTAGTGCGTCCATGGGATTTTCTCGCACAAAAAACGTTCTATCCCCGGAGGCAGAACTTTTTTTTATTTTCCGACGACACGGACGTATTCTTTCGTTACAGGGGTCAAGTCCTTCACTTTTTCAGTTCAAATGTTTTGTGACGTCCATAGGATCCATGTTAGGGCGAGGCCACGAAGTGTTTGTTTTCTTTGATCTTTTTTCACTAGAATGTGGCACCAGTATCGTTCGAATTTTCTCATCTTTCTACATGTCCGGAATTTAATTTTCTGGAAAATCATGCCGCGTTGTTGTCATTCAGCTCGTTAATCCCCAGAATTTCGCTTGTTAAATCCTTCGACGTCAAGTGTAAGATTCAGGATTTACATCTCTCTCCATATCTCTGCTTTCATACCCCTCCCATCTTGATTGATGATCGTTTCGAAAATGCTTCTCGTGGAATTGAAAGCTTTACGGAGATTGCGAGAGGTGGAGTATTCATTAGCTTAGTCGGCTAAACTGAGGTAATTCATCTCTCCAAATTCGAAAAAAATCGTGTATTCCATCGCATTTGCTCATGGTAAAGTTACTTGAAGACGTCAGTCGCTTCATTTCTGGGATTTACATACTTAGGATCGTCTTCATTAGGCGTAATTGGGACTAGAGAGACCCATGTTCCATTTGACCGTTATCAAAATAATGTACAAATTCTAATGTATAATACGATGTAAATAAACTACAAAATATATAGATTTTTAACAACCTCAGTGGAAATACAAATAATAGGAGAGAAAGAATGGAGAAATTAACTGTGAATTCCTATCACAAAAAAATGTTTAAACTACAGGAAATCGCCCACAGAGAGAACTGGGTGTTAAAAACCTGAGGAAATTGTAGGAAAGATTGAAAGAAAGAGAGAGAGAGATAGATTGCATAAAGGGTAGTAAAAATTACAGTAGTTATCCACTGTATGCGTTTATATCAGAACATAATTATTCGTTTTCAATGAAAACTGAATATAAAAAATTTAATTTAGTGCATATTATGAACATTGGGTTTTCAGTCAGTTGCGTTCGTGATATTTGTACCACAAGTAAAAAATATAAAATTACTAACAAGGTCGCCAATTTGTTTGAACATTAAATTATTTAGAGGAAACTATGGGATGTGCCAGTCATAGGCGTATTTGATGACTATCAGCTCTTTTGACATTATCCTAGAAACGAATTGTTCCTATTTTTCGCTAGTTTCAATTGATTTGGTTGATGAAATTGTGACAAATTGTTCTAATTTCTTTTTCCTCCGATGAAATATTTTTGACTGAACAAAAACCCAAATTCTATTTTTGAAAAGTGATCATTTTCATGTTGAATTACCGTTCTTCCCTTCATTGATTACAAGCATTTTGCTGGCCTAGGGTAAAATTCCCAGTGTTCTAACCCTGGCTAACCCGGTTTTTCCTTGCTTGGGCTGGTCGTACGTGTTCTTAATCTGCGTCGTGTATGTTCAAAGTCTTTGAAAGGGGATATAACTGTGTTCGTTGCGTACGCGTTTGTAATAGTATTATTATTTAATAAACGGTTAAATACTTTAAAATCGTACTTCCTCTTGGGAAACTTCCATTATTATTTCCGCTGTAGTGATTTCTCAATTTTTCACCTGGAAGTTTCTACTTCCAGAAACTATGAATATACTTCTTCTAATTACCTTCTACCAATAGTTTTGACTTTTTTAAGAGATTTCAGTCTATAGAATGTTTTTAGGACCCCATATTTCTTCTCCATATCTCTTAAGTTCACCGAGTCATGTATGAAAGCCTTTTCAAAGGCAGTTGGGTCCGAAGTAATTGAACTCCGTTCCATTCTCTCTCGCTTCTGATAACTTCAACCGCCCGGAATTCTCTTCCGGTATCACATAATCTGGAGAACCAAAAATGGAAGCGCTCCCTTTAAGATATGGGCTGCTTTTGATTGGGTTTTTTGTTGCGTTGGCAAAGAAACTATTCTATTCTTGTGATCCTATCCCTTTCATTTTCTCGTTCCCTTTCTAACATGCAACCAATAGGAAGAGGAGCATAATTCTCGGAGCTATCTGCTTCGTCTTAAGGTGAAGATTTCTAGGATTTTTCCTTTCTCTGCCTTATCTCATCCCCAAATAAATCATCCTCGAGCACTCCACTAAATCGTCCTTTCTTTCTTTCGGATGGCTACTGCAGCTCCTATTCGTCGTAGCGCACGATACGTCCGAGATGTTTACGACCCACAAATCCGAGCCTTTTCCTCACTCGTTACGTAATTTTCCCAGCGGGTATCGCATACCAGCAAAGAGCGGGATAGATCTTCATTTTCTCGCTTCCTTTAATGGCGTCCGTGATTTATTTAGTGCGTAAAATCCGATTAGTGTCCAAAGGTCGCAATTTTCCCCGCGTCACAACGTTATAGAGTGCACTTGCGTCGGACCGATGTATAAATATTTCGAGCAATCTAGTTTTTGCTTTGATGCACTGCGTACGCGTGATCTTCAAACTCTTCGTATACATTTTGAGTTTAAACACATAGTAGAGTGATTTAAGTGAAAGCAAGCATACCTTGATGTCTAAAAGTGAATATAAAATTAATATATAAAAGGGTAAGTTAAAAGTATAGGGTAAATTGTAGTAATTTTGTTACAGACAAATATGTATAAGTCTTTTAAAGTAATATCTTTTAAAGTAATATATTTTATAATTTGTCATTTTATTTATATTTATTTTATATTTATTGGTACTATCGCAAGTATCCGTTGGAGAATTGCAGGAAGGAGGCATACAGTAGCAATGGATAAATACATAAAACCACGCCATAACCTGTGGAAAACTTGTGCAGATATAAACCTATTTAACTGAGACTCGATTTGGCGATGGTAAATATAGCATACTAACCAAACCTCCACCAAGCTCCTTAATCAAGGTTAATTTCTATTGTATAAAGTTCTGTAAGGGGTTTAGCGCAATTACTTGAATTCTGTTTGATATTCGTTAATTTCTTATGAAATCGCCTCGCAGTGTTGTCAGTTATTGAGAATTATTCATCGCTCCTTCTTTATATTTCTTTATGATGGTAACAACAATGATATACGTACATTACTAACCTAGTGAAGCTTATTTCCGTCGTGTATTCAATATAGTTCAATATTTTCGAAAATTATTGGTTGAATATAAGCTAGTAGATTTGTCTAGCCTTCATAGGTTCATATTTTACTTTAAGATTAGCATATCAAAAAAATGTGTTTTAAAAGTTGATCAATACAGGTTACAATTAAGTCGCAGTCCGGTAAAGACAATTGATTCTTCCCTTTCATTTTGTGCACTTAGTGAATATGATTGCATTGCCGATGAACTAGTTTCTTAATTATTAATGTTTTCTTTTGAGAAGGATTTCTATAGTACCGTATTTTATCTCCACCTGTACATACGCAGGCACCTGAACATCGCATGACGTAGCTCTCTCTCTCTCTTATTTTCTTTTCAGTGTTTATGTCAGATGATAAATCTGTGTGAGGGACCCACTCCATTTTAGGCTATTGCTTGTCTCACACATCAGGCGACAAAAAAACGACTAGATCAAAAATCTATTCCCAAGGATAGTTTTTATAGCTTCTGCCATGGATATTTTACGAAATACCGTCCGGAGGTCCCGGTTTTCTTTTCCGACACATCATATTTTCCTGTCCTCTACGAAAAACGGGCAAATATTTTCAATCCATGGTTGTTTTAGCAGCCAAATCCAGACTTGGGCCTTGTTTTGACACGTGAGAAAAACCCAAAAAAGAAAGCTCTAGTCTTATATAATGTTTTCCGAGGCGCCATCGACAACCTCCAGGTCGTATTTCACGCCAGTATTCGCTCATAGGCAAGAAATAAGTTAAAAAAGATATCTCGGGAGAGAGAGAATTCTTCCGAAAGCCATGTCTTGTGGAATTTATTAGAGGATGCGAACTCGCTCTGACTTCGCGCTGACTTTTGTGGTTTTTTACCTCAAGATGATTTTGAAACAGCTTCATTTGAGTTATATTCATTTTTGGGACTATCTGACCTGTTGGAGTATATTTTATTTTTATATTTTCATAAAATGAACGGTTGCTACGAGCGAAAATATTTCACAGGTGGAAAATGTCAAGGGAATTATCTTTCTTCGGGGTAGCAGCACCATTTTTAACCTTTGTGATTCAGATGTTGCTGGTTTGAAGCTCTATAAATATGCAAGACACAAGTTATTGCATTTTCATTGCAAAAGAAAACAAGATTTGATGATTCATTTATGAAGAAATCATTCATTTTTATGATCATCGAGGTGAAATGTCTGTATGAATTGCAAGTTAAGATGATTTACGATAGTTTTTGTCAATGTTACAGTTACGCTCTTGCTTTTTAAGTCTTTCTTTTTACTTTTAGGTTGTTCTGTATGAGAACAATTTATACTCTACATACAGTGAATATCCCTTGCAGTATTTTCATTTCTATTTTAGTACCTGGAGGTCGTAGTCCTTAGAAATAGTGCCCTATTCCTAAGGTTTTATGCGCTTATTTTTCCTTAGCTATACTTCCAAATTGCTGTTACAAATCTGTTATTTACTGTAGGTCTTCACGTTAAACATTGCAATTCAAGGTGGTAAAACTAATTTTCAAATGATAAGTATTATTACTTTTTGAAAATCAAACTATTTGCTTTATCTTTTATGAGCCTGTGTCCAATAATGCTTCTTTAAGACGGTAAACATAAAGCCAGTTTACTGAGAGAAAAAAATGCAAATAGAAATACGACACATTTAATGACTTCTTATATCATATCATGATTGTGAACACTACAGTTTTGATTCTATTTTCCGATAACTTATGGAAAGAATTGACTGTAGAATACTCATCACGATTGGATTTCGTGTGGAGAAAAGTTTCTTTCAATTCCTTTCCATTGTCGAACCGTCAGTCAAGTCTACGCGCGCGTTATTTGTATCTTCTTCTCACGAAACAACTTTTTCCTGAAAACCGCTTCTAATTCCTTCGATTTTTCCGGAATAATAAAGTCGTCTCTGGAGAGGAACTGACACGATTCACTACATCACCTTCGATGTTTACGCAAGTGACACGGTTGAAAGGCTCGGACATTCCTGAACGCATTTCCTTTCATCTCCATTCATCACAGATCTCTCGAGTGGAAATAAAATGGTGACTCGTAGAAAAAATAAGGGGCAAAAAAGTGAAATATTTTAGGAATGATTCGAATTAGCGGGCTGGTTATCTCTCGCCGAGTTGGTAAAATAAAACCACGCCCCGGCTTTAGTCTCGACTCAAGAATAGTTTGGGATGAGCCAGCTGAGTTATTTGGACCATGTCCCCTCATTCCTACCCCCAGACAGGAAGTGGGACTCGTTTTCCTGTTCTTTCGTCCAACTACCTTTTTCTCTTACGCCTTCCTTCCGCCGTCATCTTCCACATTCCTGCCTTATTGTCCCTTTGTCCTAATCCCATTCACTTTCTTCCCCGTTCTTCCATTCTTCATTTATTCTCTCCTGCCTACCTTTAATTCGTTTCGTTCCCACTTGTTACTTCCATTTCATATTCGTGACCGTGCCCGCATTACCGTTGTCTAGGGTTCGAATTCGCTTGGTCAGATGTGTATTTCAAGCAGCGAAATTTGGCCAATGAAATAGATGTTTTATTTCTGTATTAAGCTGCTTTCAGCCCTTGTTGGTATTTGTATTCATTTAAGTTAAATTCTTATGAATACGGATTATTTTCTAGATGTTTCAATTACGCTGAGCGGGATTGACATTTTATTTCAATGATTTAGATTCACTCCAATTGTAAGCAAGTATTCTTAGGCGATCAATAACACCTGTTTGCGTTATGCCACATGAATCCCCGACACTAAGAGTTACATTAGTACACAAACCTCTAATTTACCATAACCAGTCGAAACGTAAACGTTCTTCCTTAGGCTTTTCTTTGGCTAAATAATTTAAAATTTGTTGGGGTTAGTGAATAGTTTGACGTAGTAAATAACTAAGACAAAAAAATGTAATTTTGTGTTGCCTTTTCCGATTATTTTTTGCTGGCTTTCGTCGCTGACTTTTGAGGCTCTTGTACGAGCTTAATTTATTTTTTTCTACAGGAAATCGATACCTCACGCAATACAAAGCTCCTCTTTCTGCATGAAATTTTCCTGGACTCTTCTGACTCATAATGTCTTGCGAATACAGCGCTGCTGTCCACTTAAGGTAGAGGAAGCTAATCGGCCCTTCCATTCACGATCTTCATTCGCCATAATATATCCTGCCCTCGTCTCTCCAATCTATGAACAGCCTTCCGAACTATAAATGTTATTCTCCTTGATCACTGAATATCTTCTACTCGTGAAGTGAAGTATTTAGTTACGATATACCTGCATTAATCTTCCTTCCTCATCCTACATCATCCTCTAACCTAAGTCGGGCATGTACTTTTCCATGTATTCAAGGAAAGAGCATTTATTTGAATTTAAGCATATTTTTAGAAGTTAAAGTGGCGGAATTGATTGATTTAAATTCGTTTTGTTTTCAGTTGGAAGATTTTATCTTAGATACGAATTAATTCTGAGCAGAATGTTTAGTTGTATTATTAGCTGGTCCGTTAGGGGTGATGATCGCCCCAAATGATGACTTTATTGGACCAGCAGTAAGCTAAGAAAATGTAGAGGAGTGATATCTTGAAACTGACGAAGAAGTTTTCCCACAATTTCTGTAAATTAAGTTGTTAAGAATTGAGGCGCTGTGATTAATGTCACCATTGGATAAACATTTTTCTATGCTTCCCCCTCCGGCAGGTTTTCCGAACCATCTCTGCGTTGTATTCTTAATTAAATAAGTGTAATATCGAATATTTCCTCAATAAATTAAACTTTTACCTCGATGAACTTTAATTAAAGCATAATACGCGACTATTTAGATAATCTACATTCACTATTCCTCTATTCCTTTCTCTCCTAGTCTTTTCTGTTGTTCTCCCGTCTCCCTTTTCGTTTCTTCTTTGTTATACGCCTTCATCCACCTTTCTATCCATTTAAGTTTCCTGTATCCCTTTCTGCTATCTTCTCCCTCCCATGCACTTATTCGCAAATCCTTGGGATGAGTACGTTGATGGAATTTCGTTAGAGGGGAGACGAAGCTATCTTCCTTCCATCTCTTCCCTTCCTTTCTCGCCTTTGCCTCCTTAATCGCATTCCTCCTCTAAAATAGCTTCGGCGCCGTCACATCTCGCATACCCT
Organism: Ladona fulva; assembly: GCA_000376725.2. Classification (NCBI taxonomy): domain Eukaryota; kingdom Metazoa; phylum Arthropoda; class Insecta; order Odonata; family Libellulidae; genus Ladona; species Ladona fulva. The sequence continues at coordinate 655,461 of KZ308477.1, read as the reverse complement.
CGCATTATTTGCCACCTTTTTTCTTCCTCACACACCTTCTTCCCCCTTCTGCTACGCGAAACTTTACGAACTCAAAAACGGAGGACATGTTACGTGTATCGTAAGAGTGTGCCGAAAATAAAGATTCGCCATAAAGTTGAATACACAAGGAAGTTTTTGTGCGGCGCGTATTGTTTGCCGTGGTTTCAAAATGTCAATGAATAGTTTTCAGTTGTTGTCGTAAATATTTACCGTTCACTGCTACCTTTCCCCGGAATTCTATTGTTCCCTATTTTTGGCTGCCTTTGATGCCGTCATGTATGTAAAACTTAAATACAAATACTTCCAATGTTAGTGTCCTGTTCCTTCGTGGAATGAAAGTTCTTTAAAATGTATGGCCAGGTCTTTCGTTCAAATTAAATCTTAATCTCTTTGGAAATAAACGCGTAACTAATTGAGCTTTCGGGTCAATTAATGGCGCAATTTGAACTGTACTGGTTAAACAAATATTTGTGACACAGTTTCCTATGTGCTCTTTGCTTAAGAGAAATGCTTCAACAAATATAAGCGCTAAGTTACCGGAATACGGTAAACGCTAATTTTTCGAAGGGAAATTTCATTTACCAGCACCCAACTTCAACCAGGATTCGGCTTCAGTTGCACGTTTAATTTTCACGTTTCAGCATTCAGTTAAATCGTGGAAATTGAAGCATTTCGTAATAGATTTCGTGTTATTATTGATTCACGATATTTGTGTCTCCCTTTCTGATAAGTATACGTAGCACAAAAGAGAATCTTATTCCTTTTTAAGTATATTCAAGTGAGTTTTCCTCAGTCGCTCGATTCAAGTAAGTCCACGCAAACAAGGCAATCGACAAGATTTACCTCACTAGAAACCTATTACTGCCTCTTTTAAACAGGATATCAGGTTAACCGCACCATTTGCTGTGGCTTAACCGTAATATTTCATGACCGATATTACTCTGTATATCTAATATTACCTTTAATACCCCGCCAACCACATAGAAGCCAAACATCGCAGAGCTGTTCGAATGATCAAAAGCTTTTCTCGATTGTTCTTTCAGTGTGGGATGAAATAAACGAGGAAATGAAAGCCCTATTCATTGAAATGCAATAAATATTGTGAGTCTTGTCAGCTGGCTGTAGTCTTTCACGTCAGATAAAACTAATCACCCTTTTTGGTTAGTTGATCTTAAAGAATACAGTTAGTATTTAATGCTGAAGTTTATAAGTGTTTCGGTAGGATGATCTGCCTCAATATTCCCTGTCCAATGCCATTTCTTTCACTTCTTGATAACTTACCTCGCCCCTTATGTCATCTAACATATTTTGCCTTTGTGCTCGCCACTGTACTTTCGCATTCGTTCTACCTTCAAATACTTTCTTATAATCTTCGAGAGCAATGTTGAACCAAATATGAATTCAAAAATATTGAAATTTTGGATATAATTAAACTATTACTTGTGCTTCTATTCAAAAGTCCCATGATAACAAAACTCAAAAAGATTCATTGCTAATGGAAATGATTTAATGAATGTATCTTATGATAATTTAATGATCTGTTATCGTAAAAACCATCTCTCAATGGTTTCCTGGCTTCATTCGACATTTGTCTCTATTGAAAGAACGTCTTTTGTCCCGCTTATTAAATTGATGCTTTTTGTTTTTATGGGATTTATTATTTTATGAGTGTCTTCCATACGGGCGAATAAGTAATATGATGGATTTGTTGATAATAAATAAATAATGAGTTCTATACCTAGCAAGATATTGAGTCCCCGTTAACACGGTAAAAGAAACTTAAGGTAGTAGGAAGAACCAAGTCATTCTACATGGTAGAAGGAATTCAAGATGCTGTCTGAGCAGATACGATTTTTTCGCGGCCTTGAGAAGCCATTGATGTGGGCTCTATATGTGGACTAAGTGGGTGTCACCCGCAAAGAATGCCGTTTGTATCGGTCTCATCTCTATGCGGCTACTCCTATTTGGATCCATTGTCATTAAATGGAAATCTCTGAATCATTTAGCATTTGGAAGTGCGAAAGGCTCTGTAAATCTATTTCGGTTAAGGACCTGTCGGAAACGTGATCTTCCCGAGTACTAATTCGCGTTGATCCAACGGTAGTTGGCATCATTTGACGTAATTCCCGATTATATTTCCGCGAAAATTCGACAGATTGTTCTCAGTAGTGAGCTCATCGTTTTACGATCGCACCGATTTGTGCATCCTCTTTATTGGTAGAAGGAAGTGGAGATGGCATCTCTCGCGGAAGCCATCTAAGCAAGATGTATCCGGGGGCCTCACGAGAATTCTTGCGTGAATCAGTAGTGCGAAAATGTGTTCCCTCGAAGCACATGAGTAGGTTCCAAAATGTTGCAGCGAATCTCTTCACTTACGTCAGCGAATTAATGAGACTGTTAATTTTAAACAGCTCCGGTTGCTGTTTCATCGAACAAACCCTTTTCTGTGAGTAGGAGAAACGTAAAGGAAGGTTTTCTGGTACTCAGTATTTTCCTCGAATTTTTAGTTTTCGAGTACTCGGGCTTTTGCCCAAAAATTTCTGTCTTGTCTGAATAACTGAAATTATTAACTCACTCCATGATCTCCGGGGATATCATAGTTCCGCTTGGAGCGATAAAATATCGAAAATGAGGAAATGCGTACCAAAGGTAAAGTTTCAGTTATTGATCGCGGGAAAGAAAGGAGACTTTCAATAGCAAAATGTGATAAATGAGTTTGGTTGAATCTAATAATGGAAAAAGTATTGGTTGACTGGAATATCGGCCTCAGTAGTAACTGACCGTTAAGCCGACACTGCTTCTGAGTAAACAGAGTACGTAATTTCTTCCATACCCAACTTTATAAACTATATAGGTAACTTCTACATACCCTCTTTTGTTTAAGCCAAATTTTGAAACCATCTTAAATGATGAATTGCTTTTAACTGTGAAACATAAGTTAAACTAGTAAAATATTATTATTTGGACAAAGTATGGTTAGTAAGATATTTTAACATATTCAAGAAAATGTTTAATTTTTGCATAAACTAAGGTGAGGGGTCAGTTTTCTTCTGAATCCATTGGCCTTCTTAGGAAATCATTAGGCTGCAGGTCAAATCTTCGGGCCGTGCGTGAAACCATTAAGCCGCACTCAAGTTACGTATTGCTTGTGCTTCAGCTGCTATAAATAAACATTTGTATGCTAGGGAATCGAATTTAATCTCCAATAAAAGTTATGGGGAATACACAAGGAAAAGGGTTTAGGTAACTTGGCACGATAAGGCGCGCACCTAGGGAAATTCCCAAAGAGAAACGGACATGAAAAATGTCTGACGGAACAGGGTCCTGGTTCCGTCAGACTTTTTTCATTTCCGTCTCTCCTTGAGAATTATGGGGAATACTTTCCATTTTGTTGTTACATGATGCAGAGAACGAAAATGAAAAACAGAGTTATTTTTACAACTGAATTTGTTCCAGATAGTAGAAAGGCCACACTGACCGCCGATATTGGAATCACATGCCCTTACTATTTGTTAAAAAATCGAGTCCGTCAAGTTTAAGAAGCCAAGGAAATGCAGTGCACCGATTTAAATTGAATGAATTCCATCTTATAGAACAATCATTTCTACCTTCGTCCGTGTGTGATTAGATATTTTACCCTCCGGTGAACTTCCAATGTATTTTGTTTGAAAATAAAGCCAGGCTTTTAATGACGAGGATTACCTGATGATCCAGTATGATTATTGCCCATGCGACGAGTGCCTCTGGCTGAAATAATAACAATTAGAATAAGATAATCTAATTTTGGAATTGATAATGTCATTACAATTAGTTTAGCGAAACGATGTTAACTTTAGATATATAACTTCATATTGTAACTGTCACATTTAAACCTACATTTTTTGTATTTTATTGTTTATAATTCATTTTCATTTGTTGTTCTACTTCTTACCTTAAATTTACTGCATCATATATTGTCTTTATATATTTTTTCTGTGTTTTCGCGNAAAAAAACCATTTTCCTATTTTTGGCCAGCTTTTTTCGATTCTAGCCCACTGTGCGATGTTAACTTTAGATATATAGCTTCATATTGTAACTGTCACATTTAAACCTACATTTTTTGTATTGTATTGTTTATAATTCATTTTCATTTGTTGTTCTTATTCTTACCTTAAATTTACTGTATCATATATTGTCTTTATATACATGTACTGTGTTTTCGCGGGTTTTTTTCACCCCCCTTCTCCGTGGGTGTTTTCCCGCAACGTGGGTTTTTTCTTTGGCAACCTTCAGTTGCAATGTTTTTTCCCACACCGCATTCTTTCTTTTAGTTATAATTATATTCTGTATGTATCACAATGACATACGAGGTTAGGTGGAAGAGAGGCCCATATGGGCCTAACCTCGCCAATAAAGAGTCTATCTATCTGTTATTGAAGCTTGAAAATCAATTACTTAACTTTAATTGATTGTCAATCAGTTAATTTTCTTTGCATTATTTACAATTAGGATATGTGTTAACCAAGAACACTTACAACGTTTTGCTGCCAAAATTGCCAATTGTCAATCGTTTACATTCCGGAATTTGCACTAGCAATTGATAATACCGTAAATGTCTGCTAACTTCAAAACAAAAAATCGATTGAAGTTGGAGTTGTACGTTTGTGACCGCAAGAGTAACAGGAATACGAATTGGTACAGGAAAGTTATTAAAACATACATAGTAGCATATAACAATTGCATATTATATATTATGATATAAAAGCATATATCATTCAGCGAAATTGTTAACTAATAATATTCGTTTTAATGTCAGCATTCCGTTCAACTAATGCCCGAATTACTGCGTTAGAGAAAATAGTATTCAAATATTTGGCCTTCAAGAAATCAAATTGCCAGGTTGCAGTACAGTAACGGATACGTGGCTCTCATCCGGCGGTGTTCGCAGTAACGGCACCCGTTTGCGACTAAGAAAACGCGAAATCCGTTTTTAATTGCGATTGCTGGTTCTTTTGTTCGTGCGAAGGTTTCAAAGGGGGAGAAAGGCTTCCCTTCATGAATTTTGCATGGCGAGAAGATGGTAAGGAGGGAAGTGGGGGCAGATGAAATCGTGGCGCGGACACGGAAGAGTGGCGGCAGTCGCATTCGGCTGAATTAATCACTCGCAAGTCTTGAGGGAGAGGATTAAATCCGCCGACCGATTGTAAATGCTGAGAGAGAAATTGGTTTTCCGCGAGCGGATTTCAATGGGCGTGATAATGGAATCAGCAAATAATTGCCCAGAGTAAGTGATTTCCGTCTCCGTAACGCCGGTTATGGGAGTTTGGAGTAATTATCAGAAACTGTGTCTGTTTACTTGAAAATGTCTTTCCATTATTGACCGTTTCCAGAGAGAAATATTTCCTCTCGAGTTCTCTCATGATTTTAGAGTTGATTGAATAATCGCGATTGCCTTTCTACATAATTTCCTTCATTGCAGATCCATTTCCTTTGCTATAATCTTTACATTCATGTGTAATACTTCGGAATCCAAGTATTTCAGTTCTTAGTCGTTTTGTTTTCCATGAAGGAGTCGTTTGTTGACTGTCTCTTATTTTTTTTTCTATCATAAACGCTCTAGTTCCTTTGGTGGAGGCCGATTATCAGCCTTGAATTCAGAGGTTTTATACTTGTATAAATTCCTTTCTCGTATTTGGGTCACTGTATGTCAAAAGGCGGGAGCATTTTCAAACTAATAGATCGTCGTCAAAAACTTGAATTTTTTTCTGAGTGATTATCATCTATCATATATTATCATCGGTACCCTCTATAACACATTTGTCATTTTCTCTTGAAAATTTCATCTAACTTACCTCTCCATTTTAGTTAATTCGATTTTATATCTCTCAAGTATGCACATACTGGAAATTAATTTATATTCATGTCTCAATTGGGCATTAATTATGTTAACAATATTTGAAAGGTTTTAGTATTGATTCGGTAGAGATAGAATTAAAAATATTTAGTAGTTTCCACGCTTAAATTTTTCTAGAAATCGGTTTCAACTCTAGCTAGTCATCTGATATTATTTCATTCTGTATGACGTTCCACCAAGTAAGACTAAATCGCATTCATTACACTGAATGCGATAGCTCACTTCGCTAAGTAGAATTAACTATTCGTCAATCTGGAACTCTCCAAATAATTACTTTCCATTGAGAATGAGGAAATTTAGGAATAGAAATTAATAGATTGAAATTTGATAGAAGAATATTTTATTGAATTGCAGTTAAAAATAATCGACGAATTACTGAAAAAAATTTAAAATGTAGAAAAGAAGAACTTAGAGCGGATAACTACCTGAAAATATAGAAAAAACTGTCTTCTAAGAATGTTATTTAGTATTCCCCTCTCATATTTTCGTATTTAAATCGTTAATAAAGCATCATTTCCGTTTATTCTGCGTGGAAGACATTTAGATTTTTATTCGTCTTTGCAGCTTTGTCTTTATCCCCATTAAGTTTAACTAGTTTTAATTAAATAGTGTGGGTCCGTATGTACTCATTTAATAGTCGAAGGAAATGCGCCGCTTCTCTGTAAATCAACAAAGGACGAGTGTTGAAACAGCTGCCTAACAACAGGCGTCAATAAACAAACCAACTTAAACCAGGATGTTTTCGTTTTGCTTAAATTCACATCAAGCAGAGAGCTGCTTTAGGATTGCCACCCACTTAGCCGCTTCTATATTTTACGAAAGCTCATTCAGTCTTACAGCCTTATGGCATATTTTAGTAAAGAGTCATCAAAGAAAGCACTCATTCCCATACACATTTAAACTATTCTTTTGGCATTAACTTTATGCAATGTATTAATTAATAATATTATTTCATATTAGGTGGAAATCGCTTAAATTCTTGGCTACCCGAGGTCTTTTTTTCATGTTAGTTTATTTTTGTGATTCGTAGATGTAGCTTTCCTAATGCATATTGAAACATCAGCTGTTTCCTTTATTTTAAAGAAACGATTTTGAAGACCTTACTGACAAAATTTTCTTTGCTTCAAAAAATTTGGATTCAAAATGATAGTTACTTTTATATGAAAACTTTAAATTTAGCTCTAGAAATACGATCTGACTCAAATATTTATGTAATATTGACTCCCTCCTTTTAAAATTCATAGGCCAAAAATAAATTGTAGGTATTACACTTTAAAAATCGTAATAAAATCAAAATGAACTACCTAAAATTTATTGGTCGAACAGAATCTGGAGGGTTTAGAACTAAATCTCTGCATTATTCCATTGAATAACTTTTTCGTCGTTGGAAGACAAGTTGAGTAATATTCCTTTGTGCCAATTTTGCCTCCTGTTTATTCCTCATTTCGGAAGGAGTTTGTAAAGCTCTATAAAGTTGCATCATTTCGTTTCGCGCTATCACCTCCCGCAGAAAAGGCGAACGACGACGGCGGCATCCGCTTTTTTAAGGCAGCGAAATAAAGGAAGAGAAAGGCGAGAGATATAAAGATAGAAAGTAAAAGGGCACAAATAAAAAGAGAGGGTGAAAAAGAGATGGAGCGATAGATGTTTGCGCCTCGTGATACCATAGGGGAAGGAAAAGTTGAAAACTCGGAGAATTGCCCAATATAAAGAGGAGACAAAAGTGTTATCAAGTTGAGAATGCTTGCTTGCTTCTCTAGCGTACGTAGTATTCTCAAATGATTAAGGGTATTTAAAATGTAAGCGATGTTATTTTTGGGATATCATAGACATGTTTTTGTGCCGTATAGGTTAAAGGAAACTCGAACATTGGAAAGTACATGTAATGCATTCTTAGTCATATGTCATAAAATGTTTGTTTTTACTTATTGTCGATCTTGCTCAAAAGTAATAATAATTATTAAGTGTCTTTATTAAAGAGCGATATTGAGACTTCTTAGCCCCTTCTTAAGATTGACCTTCAACCTTCAAGTTCCCTATATATATGGTTAGCCTCATTGGTTGAGATATGTTAACTATAGTTGTTTAAATTTACCTCTCCTTTATCTTCAACCACCCTTTACTTAAGCGAGGAAAATTACTAATCCAGATTGATAATCCATGCTCATCTAGGCATTGTATTCGTTTGCATGTTTTCAATTGAATGCAGGAAATGTTACCCAAAATGAATTAATTGATATCGACAGAAAGGTCACAGGAAATGTTGTAAAAATTGAATTGATCATCATCGCTTTTGCGTCGTTAATCTGTCGCCATCGAGTCATACACGAAGCGCCCGGACATCTCCGCTCTACTTCAAATGTTCGTGTATGCTTTAAAAATCACATTTTTTATAAGAGTTGTCCAATTCATTTTTTAAGGCATATGAGGAAGCAAGGATTACAAATAGAAAATTTGAATTGAAAACATTAAAGAAAGCGCAGAGGAATCCGTTTGTGCACATATCCTTCTCAAGGACGTACACATTTAGTTTTACTACCTCAGTGAATTCAGAAGGAACGGTCGCTACAATTTTACATTTCTGTTTCTTTCGGGCGCTGTTGTTCCTCTTCGCTGCTCTCTTTTCGCAAGAAGCTTCGCATTTCTGCATACATGTTCGAAACTCGGAGGAGGGGCGTTACACGAAGATTTGCGAATTCCTAAAAGTCGACCTTTCCCTCGTCGCGCCGTAAGAAATGCAGCCACGCCCCGACATCTGGAGAAGCCAGAGGGGCAAAAGGGAAGGAAGTCTCGAGCATCTCAAAACACCGCTTTTTTCCTCTTCCTCCTTTCTCTTTCCGCTCCTTGCTCCTCTCTCTTCCATTCTTTCATTTCCTCCCCATTCCCCCGACGCCTCTCTCTCCGCGTCAGCGCGCGTGCATTGTTAAGCCCTGCGAGATAACGTCTCTTAGATTTGGAGACGTGAAAAATTGGTGGACGCTCGCGTTTATCTCATTCCTCGGCGTCCGTCGTGCCTCTTTCTTTCCCTCTAAGGGCGAAAGCTTTTATCTGAGATTGACGCGCGGTGAGCCGAGTGAGTTATCTGACCGATATTTTAAATGAATCGGTGGAAAAAAGGGTTGTGTTTTTGTCCGTCTGTCCAATCGCGAGGAAGATGGCCTTCCTCTCAAAGTGGGATTTTGATTGTTTTCTTGCATCCTCTCCCTTTTTAGATAGGGATGGATGTGTCTGGGTCCGTGTGCTCCACTTTCTCCGGGAATGTAAAGGGTTAGGTTTTTCTAATGTGAGTTTTTCTCCGTTCGAAAGATAAATCCTAGACTGGATGCACTGAGAGAGGTGCGCTTCATAGGTTTATGTGTAAACCTTCATCTTATGTAGTTGTTTTGGAAATAACTCAAATTGTTGGTTCCAGAAAACTAAATCATTTTGTTATCGCGGAATATTTTTATTTGTTTATTAAATTAGTAATCTATTATTACTTATTCGTAAGGAGAAAATATTGATGGTCGTTGTTAATATTATTAACATCGCAATGCTATAAAAATTATTTACGTCTGTTACGGTAAGAAAGATGTCTGGATATTACCGTTACTGTGCAATTACCCTAAATTCCTAGATCTCTACTATTCTATACAACACGTAAATTAAAATAAAATTAACATACCCAAGCGTGACTTTGTGGAACTTCACAAACATCGTAAAAGAAAGAACACTTCGTAATTTCCACCGTAGGTTTTTATTGACTAGTTTCGTCAATGAATGGACATATTCAGGTGGTGGTGACCAGAAAAAAACCGAAATTGTTGAATCAATAGAAACAAGGATAGAAAAATCTGCTGCGGAAATTAGGAAGTGTACCTTTGTTTAAGATAAATCCCTTTCCTTTATTTTGCTATCCAAACCGTCAAAAAATAGGCTTCGTACATTTTTTTTGTTATCGCAATTTTAAACACAAATCGAGGTATTATTCTACTAGAGGAACTATTGCATATCGTTGTAATTGTTAAAAGTGCCTCGACAACTAAGATAATTTCGCACGTCCTTGTGTTCCAACCGGGAATCGAACCCGGGACAACTACCGAAGGCGAACAAGCAGCGTACCATGTCACGCATAATTTTCACGAAGAAATATTGCGTAATACCTTTTTATTAAGATATCATGCGATTCATTATCTCTGCCTTCCTCTTTTACGTTTCCAAACGATGAATCCCTTAAAGATCTCAAGGTCCAGAGTAAAATATTCTCATTTCCAAGTCGTCATACCTCGCGGCTTCCCTTTGGTCTTTTTAGAGTTCTTTATGGAGGATCATTTTTCATCTTTAGAGATATCAATCTCTTCCATTTATGCGATCCAAAGCGATAAGTATAAATTTTCTGAGGTCGATTAGAGTCGCTTATGAATTATTTAATAGGTATGTGGCAGCCTGAACCCTCTGGTCCAGAAAAATCCCACATTCGTATTTTATTGGCGGTTAATTAATATGCCGTCAAATCATTAGAGCGCTAGAGGTGTCGCATATAACCGTATCCTTATATTGAGGTTACCGCCAATAGGAATGCGACTGATGTTTACCATCTCCAATTCTTTCCCTTCGGTGCGAGAGTTGTTTGCCTTGCTCCGAATGAAAATGCTGTTCTTCGCCACTCATCAGTATTTTATGAATTATCGGTTTTCCCGTTTTTCTTTTGAATTGATGGGGAAATGATTTCATCCCTCCAGACATCCTCGGGACACGATCATTTTTCCCTCGTACATCTCTTTCTCCTGCCCATTTTAGGGCAACGAAACGGGAGCCTTCCGACCGATGGGTATATTTACTCTCGATTCGGCGGCGTAGCCCTCAATTTTATTTAGTGTATTTGCTCTTCTTATTTGCTACGACAATTTTCTTCAATCGAATAATGCGGAAAGCTTCAGGAATTCGATTAAATGATCGGGTAGTACCTTCTTTCCGTACTAAAGTTATCTTGATTGCCGATCGTTTAATTGAAAAAGAAATGTTTAAATTTAGCAAAACCGTCTGGTGGTATTTAGTGAAGCTTCCCGGTGAAACATGTGATATAATATTAACCACATCATTATGCAACCGAAGTTTTTATCTATATGAGTATATGCAGTAGGTGTTTTTCCGCACAGTGGGGCTTCTTCAGTAGATCTTCCACAGTGAAAGTCTTCCTTGACCATCAGTGAGAAGATTTTTCCCCGCAAACCCAAATCTTTTTGTGTAGTTGTTGTATTTTTTCTTCTAACTTTAAACATTAAATTTAACTATGTATTTCCTTTTGAGGTTAAATGGAAGAGAGACTAACTCGACCTAACATTGCCTTAATAAAGAGTTTATTCATTCTTTAATTAAATTATCACATTACATGATTTTTATTTTTTAAATAATTTTGGATGATCATCACGAAAATAATAAATAAAATTCTTATGGTCAAGCTTGAATTCGTGAAATTTCAGACTATTTAAAAGAAAGCAGATTTTGCTGTGAAAGTTACGAAGTTCTTTCTTTTACTATAAAGGAAAACGTTGATTTTAAGAGTATATAAGAACATAGCCCTTTGTAGCAGCATATTTCTTTGTAATGAAATGGAATAATGTTTTAAATGGAAGATGTATAAAAGTTTCGAAGTCAAGTGATAATCCCTCTGTTTCTTTAATTGCCATAGTATAATATGTCATTTTAAAAGTTTCGAAGTTTTGTTATAGGAAACAGTTATTTAGGATTATTTTTGAATCCTGTGCACTGCGGAAAAAAGTCCACATTAAAAAACATTTTTGCCTTGCTTACTTAATTCTTCTTGATATGTCTTGGCTAACTCATGCAAGAAAGGGGCGATTGTGAAAGGATTTCACAAAAACTCGGAAGAAGTTTACCGTAGAGCAAAATATGAAATATGGGTGTAAAATGTCACCTTCTGTTGGATGGACAATAAAAGAGTTTAAAATTTTGTTTTATGTTACGGAGAAAGTGAGTCGAATGCATACAAAAATACTAGTGTGGAAAATAGTTGGAGAAACTACCAAGAAGAAACGGTCGTAAAAAAGTCTAACAGGGACCGAACCCGGATCTCTCAATAGCAGATTGTAGCAGAGCCATCCGGCTAAAGCATTAAGATGTGCCGTTCAAGATTAGTGGTTATAAAGTTTAATGGATAGAGAAACCAATAGGCAGTTGAGAAATCCGGATTCCGGTCCTGACGGACTTTTTCATGTTCGTTTCTCCTTGGGAATTTTTCCTAGCTGTATGCCTTTACAAGTCAAATCACCTTAATCCTATTGCTGGAGAACCTGTTTTGACTGAAAAAGGGGATTGGATAAAGTTTTGATATTAAGGGCTATTGAGAACGTGAAACCTTTACACAAAAAACAAAGGAAGATAACGATAACTTTAAAGAAGGTAAAATCTTGCTGGTGATTATCTGATGAGTTTTTTCCATATAACTGAAAATACAGTAGAAATATTTTGTCGTTGAATTCCGCGAGTTTTCACTGTTCATTTTAAGCCTTTGTTCACATTAGAAATTTCCTTCCTCAGCAATGCCCGGAAAGTTAGAATTCATCTTCTTTTCTCGCGTTTGTTGTTGAAACTGCTTCTGCACTAGAAGAAGATGAAATTTCTGGTCGTATTAAGAGGATGGTTTGCAATTCAAAAGAATGCTTGAAAAATCTCTTCTGTTGCTTTTTGGAGAGACGAATCCCGAGATACCGTAAGTAAAATAATGAATTTCTGCTATCTTCCTGCATAACAATGTCCTCGTCTTTTGTATACTTGAAGTTTATTCAGTAAAATATCAGGTTCAACTGCTTATATTTCGGAAAAAAGCTAGCATTTGAGCGAAAATGTGCATATTTCAAATGGAAAGTATTTTCGTACTATCATGTCGTGTCCAACGCGTCATTTCGAAGCAGTTGCTTTTAGAACTGCAAGCTGTTCGCTAGAATTGAGGTACATGCAATACGAGGGTTTATCGCGACTCTCAACCTGATAAAACGCCGGAAAGGCATGCTCCCCTTGCAGTAGAAGGAGGACATTTCTTCCGCCCCCGTTTTCAGAGATAAGAGGAGGAAGGGAATGAAGCCACTCCTCTCTGGATCCCTCCTATTGAGTCGGTAAACACGGTAATTGGTCGGTCTTCGCGAGACACATTCTTGCCTCGGTAAACGAGGCCCGCCTTCGAAAAGTGGGTGCGATTAAGGATCATTTGGTTATAGCCGCCACTCCTCTCGGGTTTCCTTATCCTCCTGGGGCGAAGGAGGGCCGTTACCAAAAGATATATTCATACGGCGGCAAGCATTGTGATCCCGGGTCGCCTTCCAGATCACCGCGTGAGGCCGATTGAGAGGGATAATCTGCATAGGACCAAGCACGACGGCTTGATATTTTTGAAGAGTGCGCAAAAACCTTCTAGCCGCGAAGGAGACAGTTTTTATCAATCATCGCTCTTTTGTTTTGTCTCGCCTTTGTTTTCTTCTACGGCGTCTGCGGATCACCGAGCGAAGACGCAATCGCGGAGACATTGCGTGGGTCGTCGTTTTTTCTGTCTGGCTCCGGGCAGATTTCGGAGATGGCGCGGTTTTGGCGTCCGCAAGACGAAACAAAGACGTGGGCGTCGAAGGCCGGTCGATGCGTCGATCTTTACCCGAAATGCGTTCTATGGATGAGATACGTAATGAAAGAGAAAGACTCGCCGGTGGAGAATTTCTCAAACGCATCGAGTATGAGAGCTTTAAAGACATTCCGTAAGCCGTACGTCGGCAGGCGGAACCTATTTCCTATTTGGAACCCTTAGGAATGGAGTTATTTTTTCCGAAATGCGCATAGGGTGATTCCCAGAAATCAGTAATTCAGAACTTCTCATTTGCCTCTAAACGCGAGTTCCGCCTGCCGACATACGGCTTACGGAGTGGTTTAAATCCGCTAATTCATTGTTAGCATTGTTCCAATTTTCTTTTCTTTTGGTCTGGGGACCCATGAATATTACTAAGCATTGATCTGATCGTACCAAAACACTTATTCCTTACTGAAGGTGTACACGAAAGTCTCTCTAATTATCTGCTGAGTAGGTCTCATATATATTCCGGCGTGTTTTACTGACGTGTATTCCTTATTTTATTATCGTATTCGGGATGTAGGATACCTAACTATCGCAGATGAAATGTAAGGAATGATTTTCTCACGAAATCTACATACTTTTTAGGATTCTACAAATCTTCATGCGCCATTGTAATTTGTTCTCACTCGATTCTAGCTGTCGAAGGTTTTGACGCTTGTTTAATGTTTATTTTGTCCCCTTGCTCACCCAAAGCTACACTTTTCACGTGTTTGAACTTTTCCGCCTACCACTTCGGTATGTTTTGCTTTTCCGAGTGAAGCTCCGGAGAAAGTCGACATTTTGGCGTTTTTGAGTTCCCGTCTGGGATGCTGCGAGAGGGTTTGGATCTCATTATTTTCCGTCCTGGTCAAAGAGTGGCGATGAAAAAAAAGGCAGGCGTCGCATCCGTAAACAATACGCGAAACGTGGAAGGGGCTTCTGCAAGCTCGAGAATCTTTCTTGGGTACCATAATTTTGCTTTGCCGTCAGGGTTGCCTCGTGGTGCGGGTTTGTTTTCGCCAACTTTCATCATCATTAAATTTATCCCGCGTTGTGCATGTTTATCTGTTGTCCTTTCGCTCCTTTCTCTTTATATTTGCAACTTTGTCATTAGTCACCGACAGATGGCTCTTCGGAATCCGCCTTTTCTTATGCACTGATCTGTTTTTTTTCTGTTTTTGCGTGAATGAAATCACGATAGTTATGGCTGAATTGGAGCTTTGGGAGTTCTGAAATTCGTAATTTCAATGTAGCATATAGGAAAGTGAAATTTGGAGTAGTAAGATTTTTATCAGACTTTTCTCGTTTTGAGGAATTAGGTTGGCCTCAAAACTTATGTTATATGGTTTCGACGCAAGATTGGAACGACTTCTGGCTCAATACTCAATAGTGTTTGAAGATTTGTGGTTAATTTTTTCCGGGGTATTAATGTCTGTTGTCAACTTCAACATGGTTCTCGGTTGCGGTGAAAAGTAAATTCCTGGCATGAAAGAGAGCGTTTGCTGGCTGCGGCCTTAGCATTAGAATAGCCTAAAATATAAGTTATTCAGCAAATTCATATGGCTTAGATGTCTCAAGTACCGTTTAATTAGAGCATCATGAAGGTGTAAGGGAGATAAAGAAACTTATTATTTAACGAAACTAGCTAAACACTCATAAAGATCTATAGTTGATTTGAAAAAGGCTCAAAGTTCGGGAAAAAGAAGTCTCAGAAACATGTTTCCGTTACCGTAACTTCTCAGGAACGTAACATCACTCCCTTTTTGGTCCTGCAGTTTCCGAAATCGTTAATATTTTCCCTCATATCTGTGATCCCCTTCCTACCGTTGATCTTAATCCTCCCAATTTATTTCCGCCCATCGTCATTCTATCCGTCCATTTATATTCGATCTCCTCCTCCGCCATCTTGCTCATTCCTTTTCTCCATTTCCTAACCGTAATCCTCCATGTGCACCTTGCCTAAGCCCCCCTCATTCACGCCTCCCTCATCCATTTACCCTAGTATCAAATCCTCTTTTCCCTTTGTACCACTCGTGGAGGACCCCCCAACATCCCCGCGGTGCTAGCTCCGTCTGGGTCACTCTTTTGATGCTCTCCATTATGGGCTTGATGTGGTTTGGGGTAGAGGGAGATGTCGTCTGCTTCCTCTTTTCCCCGCCCTCATTCAGACCGTGTAATGCTCGACTCCGCTCCTCGCATATATATATTTTTGGTCTCGGGGGAATGGCGTGCCTCGTGGAACACCCATTGTAGCTCGAAGGGCTCCGCTAAAGGGAGCGAGAATTGCCGAAATTTTCGAACAATAATATCGTTTCCTCGCCCTCCTCGTCCAAACTTTCAGCCCTCGGCGTTCATCGGTTGAATGAGCGTTTTTTTACGAAAAGGGAGTCATTCAACGGTTGATTTCGTGCTCAAATACATCGTGAAAAACGACGCAGGAGAGGAGGAAATGAGGTGTTTCTCTTTGTGTGTTTCCAGGGACTACGCACTTTCATTGACCCTTTTCTCAAAGGATTGACCTAACGAGGGTAATATTAATGCCAGCTAGAAAATGTGGGCTTATTTCTCTGACTAGCTCGTTGATGAAAGCTGAAATTGATTTTCGTCGTCCTACCTAATAGTTACCTACTTATAGGCGCGATTTTTCGATAATCGCTAAATCATGCCATAATACTGGTTTTGCTGGTACGGATGAATGTTCTCGAGTCTTAATTACCGTCTTCCTTTGACACATAATCCCTTAATCCCATAATATGAGTCTACGTTTTATGTTCGTACCAAATTTATCGGCAAATGACTTGCGCAGATTCTCAGCTATAAATCTTTAATACAGCCCTTAACCATTATAATACACCACTAGGATCGTTTATTAGATGAACAGCGGACTGTTTAGACTTGAATTATAATTAATTTTTGGTGCCTTTAATCTCATGATTAATAGCGTCGAGAAACAGGAAAGCTTTCTTTCTTGCCGAAAATTATACGTTGGAAGAGGCTTCAACACGTACAGAATGTTCTCTAGAGTTAATGCTTTCCTTTTAGGGAATGCTTTCGGATTTATGAGCAAGCCAAAATAATTAGCGCTCAAGAAATTGAATATGTTGCTTATAAATAAACCCATGGTAAACGCGCATGTGGAAAAAAAAGAGGACATGCGTTTAACATAAAGTGAAGCAGAGCTTTACGATCTCTATGCAAAGAATTTCTCGGTAAGCCGCGTAATTCAAGAGATTTCCAATTTTTTTTGTTGTAACGTATATATGGGTTTATTCTTGCAAGATAATTCCCCAATCAACGGATATCTTGATTACAATATTAAAGAGCATCATTCTGTATTCACTGTCTTATCTTCATATTTCCGGATCCAGGCTTGAAGTAAAATATCCATGATTGGAGGTACTTTGTAAATTCATGACATAGTGTGCCTAAAATAATATTTGAATATTTTGCGACATTAACATTTCTCACGTTGCTTGACGTATAGCTTAGCATGCAGTGACTGTTACAATTGTAAATAACCCATCTAGGCGAGGTATTTTCCTTACAATTAATTTGAATTCAAATTGGAAATAGCCTATATGGTCCAGCGCGTCTTTAAGGTTGGTGAGCGAGTCTGCTACGGAGGAAACAAGGCTGTAAAACTCTTTGTTCGTTTATTTACGGTATTGAATGATTGTGCAACTTCGGTTTTCCGACTTCCGAATGCTAAGAGCCGAGAACACTTCCGGAAGTTGTTTATTAGAATTTCCGTGAAGTCCAGGAACTTAAGTTTGCCTTATACGAATAGTTTCTAGTGTATACTTTACCCTAATCAGCAAAAATAAAATACAAAGAAAACTTATCACAACTCAAGAATAACTTAAGAATTCAGCTCCTAAATTATCAGGGTAGCGGTATTTATTTTCCACGTATTGGCGTATTATATATTTACAGAACATTGGTCCGGAAATATTGGGTTAGAGACCAAGTCACGTCGATATTCTTCGCCTTTATTTGTTGAAATAATATAGTCACAGCGAGCGGACTCACGTGAACATTTTAAGCACTAAATCAGGGGTCTCAATCGTTCATGGTTATGCAACCATTTTTCCATTTTTATTTGAAATGTGCTTTGCGATCTACAATAATTCCCCAAAAAATATAATAAATGTGTGCTCCAGAATTCAGTATCAGATTACGTTGTGTTTGTATGTGTATTTGTGTATATAATCGTAAATCGTGTAAGAAATTATTTTCTCTGCATTCAACGCCCTACCTACGATATTGTTAATGCGTCACTTTTGACGGATCCTTCTTAGGTTTGCCACTCCTACCCCTAAGTTCAGGAATCTTAGTTCTTCCAAAAAGAAAGGACGAAATACGTATTAACCTGATTGCTCACCTCAAGTGAATGCATCTGTACACAGACTTACACGAGCCTTTCACCCCCTAAGTGGTCAGAGAACTTGGTTCCACCAAAACCTATCCCTCCGCCAATTTTCCCCACTTGCTCCTTCTCCCTTCACCCCCTCGACGCTAAAAAGGCTTCCTTTCAACGCACCCCCTTTTCATCTATTTTTTCCTCTCATTTTTCACCCCTCAAATTTCTACCCTCAAATGTCCTCCCCCTCCGTCACACCGCACGCAGGAATATGGCGACCGAATCGGATCCCACGGTGAAAAAAAATTTGAATTTTTTTCTCTCGTCTCGCTTTTCTCACTCCCATTACCTACCAGAAGTCACCACGTGCGTGCGAATCTCCTCCCAGGGATCCCTTTCACCTTCCAAGCAAGAGTGGAAAAAAGCAAAGCGATGGAGATTTCTCAGAGCGTGAAACCACGGTCGAGCGCCTCCTAGGACGCTTATCCGCTCATCCTCCGTGAGATGGTGTTGTTCACTAGGAAAGAGCAAAGGGGGAAGGTTATAAGAAAAGGTAAAGAGGGAAATGAAGCAGGAATAATAATAAATCGTCTTTATTTATGGGCGAGATTGAAAGAGAAACGCAGTTATATTTACGCGGAGAGATGTGTTTTCGTAAAAAGATCAAGGAAGTACAAATGTACCAATGAAAATCATATTTCTGAAATTTCGTGTGTGCCTATTACGTACGATTAATCATTCCACAATATAATTCCCATGATTTTAAAAAATAAAATATTCTGCGTGACGATAGAGAATTGTCGAAGTCGATTATAGTAATTTGCAAGACATCCTGTTTCAATAAATTATTTTTCGTAGCGGATTATAAACATATTCGAGGCTAATAATTCTCATCTTTACGATTTCCGAGAAGAAAATATCTTAATATAAAGCTACAAAAGTATTTGGACGAGAAAATGCTAAAATTGCGATCATACTATTGTAAGCGCTCCATGTTTCGACCCCAAGTTTCTGATAGCTTTGAACGACGAAATACTATTGACCATCCATATGGCCTCCAATAGGCATGTTGCATATCCAGCACGCCTCCGAATTTAATAGAGAAAGTTTTCGTTATAGGATATGAAAGGGATTTTCCGTTTTTCTTCAAGTCTCTGAAACTTAAATTTTTGTTCATCCGATGTTGACAATTAATTCTATTAATTTGGTATTGTCCAACAAATACGTAAATTGCCGGATGCTCCTTTGAGACTCGCTTTGGAAGACTACATTAACACCCATGACGCAGACAAAAATCGAGCACTTAGCGTTTGTGAGCAAGCACATTCTTTCTCCACCGAGGCTACAACATTCAGGTAAAGTGAACCCAACTTACAACCGACAACACTGGTACATACTGTAAATCTGCATCATTTTCCGGCTACCCGGACTTTTTTAATATCCGCCCGGGTATCAAGTGCCGAAAATCGAGTTGCATATTCTTTAATGAAAATTTTCTTCGTACACTGGGTGGCGGAAATGAGCAGCGATAACCATGTCTTCGTAGGCTTTCTGCTCCCCTCATTTGTTCTCGTCTCTCTCAGGAACCTTCGTTTTGTTTGCAATTCTTCGATTATTCAATGTTTGACTTCATGTGTTACGGTTCAGTTGGAGTAGAGTGAAAGTGTTCTCTTAGTCTCTGTAAAGAGGCGTTTTTATTAGTGTTAATAGGAAAAGGGAAATATCGAAGAAATGGTTCAAGAGCATTTTTCACAATAAGTATACTTAAATGTTGTCGATTATTGCTGAGAGGAACGTCTTTGTCGGTGACCCGCTAACGAAAGTAGTAGAAAAGAGCTCGATAACCCGGGTGTTTCGTAAATTCGATTATCCGGACAGTTTAAAAGCAGAGTATCTTGGATCTCTAATCAGTTAGAAGAGTAAATAGGAGTGGCAAATGGTACGAAGGCGGAATAGGTGGCACGTGCTATAGCGAGAGAATGATGGGTAACGGAGTGGCGGTCATCCGGTTTCGAAGCAGCACAAGTGTGCGTACAAACAGGAGTCCTCTTCTGGCGAAACGTTAGCCAAGATGTGGATTTTCGGAAATTGCGAATGGACGTGCGGGTCTGGTTTTTCCAAAGGTAAGGAGAGGAAAGCTTTGTTTGGGAAAGGGTTAAAGTCATATATGTGTTGGTGCGTTTGTCTTCCACTTGTCCGGCTGCTTGTCCCTCGTTCGTCTTCGCCAACTGCCGCCGCGGGCATAAAAGGGTTCTCACGCAAAAATTCTCTCTTTTCCTTTCCCTTCCTCTTCTCTTTTTCTCCCTTCATCCGTGTATGAAGTCTGTTCCTTATATTAAGACCTCTTCTGTTGACTCACTTGGTATTACGAGAGGGGAAGAGCCTTATGGCGCTACGAGACTCGGAACTTTTGTACTCGGGATCGGCCAGTACAGAAGAGCGCTAAAAATAAGACATCTCTCGCGCGTTCGTGTTTAGTTTTCTTTTTCCGCCAGTCGTATTTTTCTTCCGCGCGCTGGAAGAATATGGATTGTGCTGTTGTTGATTTTTCCCCGTTTTATAGTCGGAGAGTCTTTTCCTCGGACCTTGTACTAAATTCTAAGATTACGTTGCGACATTATAAATAAAGGCGGAGTGTTGACTTTTAGATGAAATTTAGAGGAAGAGGTAAAGAGTATATTTCTTCGGGAAAATGGTTTGGCTGGCTCTATTTTCTTTTTTTTCCTCCCAAAATTTCGTTTGGGAAATCGGGGTATTTTCTTTGAGTCAGGTTCAGTGTGTCTGATTCGTTCCTTTTTGTGTTAACTATTTTCCTAGCGACGTAATCTTAAGAAGTTCAGTCTATAAATATGAATTGGATTTATCTTTAAGAATCCTTTATGATGGTCTTTATTCTTGATTTAATGGAATATAACCAAATATTAGATAGCGTACTTACCATTTATATTCGCAGTTCCTCTCTGAGATGTTGTACTGTACCCTTCTAAAAATAATATATATAAATTGATAATATTTTGGCTAAAAGAAAATTTGAAGCTTTAATCACTTTGATATAAAGTAAGCAAGGAACAGAACAGATGCTTGTTACTTAGGAGCTAGAAACCTTCCAATTGATAGATAAGCTACCATACATTGTATAATATAGGCAAGAGAACCTATCCAATATTTCTATTACGTAGCATTATCTCAATTTTTGTTTAAGTTTTTCTTTATTTAATAAACTCCTGGTTTCTAAATGTCTATAATCGATTAATTTCTATATCTACATGTATTATATATGTTTATATGTATCTCATATATTTATTTTATAGTTTCTATATTTGGCAAGCTTTAAACTACTTAAAGTCACGGTAAACAGTTCAAAAATATTTCATATCATACTATCCGAATATTAGATCGAAATTATAAGTCTTAGTTTAGTCCTTATCGCCGATGGATAATTTGTATTAGTACTCGCCCGCTTCCTTTCTTTCGTTCGTTCTAATGCCAATTTGTTCTATTTCCCTGAATTTTTCCCACTTTACATTCAGC
Organism: Ladona fulva; assembly: GCA_000376725.2. NCBI lineage: Eukaryota > Metazoa > Arthropoda > Insecta > Odonata > Libellulidae > Ladona > Ladona fulva. The sequence continues at coordinate 634,058 of KZ308477.1, read as the reverse complement.
CGGAATTTATCCAAACTTATTCGCGTCATACATGAATGTCATCGCACGTCAAGTCATTCCAATACAATCGTCAATCCTGCCGCCTGCATAATTTAACTTCCATTCTTCGCATTCGAATCTAGGAATTGTCTTTTGTCTTGCTCTAAAGGGCAGGTTTATTTCGAACGCTTTCCAGTAACAAGTGTGCATACACACCTCTTCCGGGAACCTCTCTTTGATAGGCAGATGCATTCCCGTTCGAATCCGTTCGGAAAATATGACATCAGCCGCAGCTGCGGCCGTTAGTCAGTTGTTTAAGAAGGACTCTTCACTGTCCATCCGCTTGCGCACTCACCCGAGGACGGACACATCCAATCTGAATCATTTCCACGCGCCCGAGATATTATGGAATCGCCTCCGGGTTACGATGTTTCTTCTCCGCTTAAAAATAGAACTTTCCGCTCACGCATTATTCAAATCGAGTCTCGATCCTATCTGCGAGGAATAAGGGGATCTTTTATTCGTGCGCTCGTCGAAGGCGCTTAAGGGAGTAAAATTAGCGCGACTGACTGTTCTTTTTTATGCCCCTCCGAGGATGGTATTTTGCGCAAAGTTATGCTCCTCGAGCCGATACGTCCGATTAACGATGCAAAAGGGAGATTCGGCGATGCACTGCGAGGGAAACGACGAAGTCAGATCATTATTAGCATTGCCTTTGGCATTTTTTGCTATTTCTAGATTCCTAACATTTCAAGCATGGTATTCGCGACGTTTATTTTAGTTAAGAATTCTTGCTTTATTTCTGGAGTATGACTTTCTCCATAAGAAATATCTCTAGTCTTCGTAGTATTATTACTTCCATCTTAATTTCAAACACTAGACTGGAAAACGTTCAATAGTTTCAGATTTTTTAATATTTTTGATTTTTTTCATTTGGTTGTATAACCCATTTCAACAATACCATTTCTATCGGCTATCAGCTTTCCGGTAGTTCCGTTAGTTTAAGACTTTAAACAACCAATGTTAATATCTGGTTATATATTATTAGTTCTAGCTTTGCATATGTCTTTCGAGAATCTTGCGAAAAACATGGTTAATATCATGTAAAATATTTATGATTTTATATAAAATGCTCCTCAGTCATTCAACCTCCAGAAAATTAGATACTTTTAAATTAAACCAAACCGCATCTAAATTGAGAGGGAAACAAAATAATAACTCCGACCCAAGGATAAACATAAACAGATGTGAAAAATCCTTGGGTTTCATTTATTATTTCATTTTAAATTTATCCTTGGGTTTTAAGCCCCCAATAAATAAACTCTTTGTCCTTCTCCTTAAAATAAAAACTTAAACGCTGCACCAAGTAGGTTTATCTCCGCGACCTGAGTTTCGACGCTTAAAATCATCAGAAAGAGCTACTACGAAGCTAAAACCAAAATGTTAGGTTTTCGGGTATAAAATCTTTTATACTGATGCAGACCAAGCTGATGACACACGAAAAATCAACAACTTCGAAATTAGTGCAGTAGCATCTCAAAGGCTTTGATAATGGTTCCGGATCTTATTCCGCTAGAATCTAAATTTATGCATCTTTGGGCAACGAGAAATGAAAGTTGTGAAAATTATCCCGTTTAATAATATCAGCCTTCTGTCATCAGTGATGCTCCATGTAGAGAGATCTAATACTCGAAGCTGGTTTAGAGAAATGAGGGTCAAATATGAATCATGAATAAGTCTTAAGTAGAACTCCTATGCGATGCAAACTTGTTTCAGATACGATCTGGACCTGTATTATTTCCGTTCCAGGCATCGGAGGTCCTCGCAGCATCCATGTGCCCCGTCTATAAATTGATCCCGTTCTTTTGGCTTGCTTCCTCATTATCACGGAAATGTTTTGGCAGGTTGCCCCGTTCGATTCCGACACGCTAGCCAACTCGCTTCGGACTGCGAATTGCCCCAATTAAATATCTCCCATCTTCTTCCATATTGGGTGGATCGACCTCCTCTCTCCTCTTCTACAATCCGGGGTAGCATCCCCTCATACCAAGCGAAACTCTCGTTGAAATTTTCCCGATGAAATTAACTCCAGCCTCAAGAGAATTATCTCACATAAAAAGTGAATTTAATATTATTGGTAATCGTAAAATTTAATACTATTGGTAGAATAGAATATTTCTTATCTAGTAAAGATTAATTTCGAAGAGTCTCTCACTAAGTCGTCTCCTTCGTAGTTTAGGATTTAAAATATTTATCTAACAATATTTGGTCCCCGGATAGCCCTATGGACGTTCGCCTACGATGAAAGTGGTCCGGGGTTCAATCTCCGGTGAGGGCCGACATTTACCGGTGTCCACCCAACATCATGATGAATATGGGTAGCTACCTGCGTTAAGAGGTAGCGGGTCCGGTCCAGTAAAAACCAAATATAGTGGCGTGGGAGTCTATACGCTGACCACGTGTCACCCACTGCAAATTCCGCCGGGCTAAGCCCTATTCCTCAAAGGGATGTTGCGCTAGGACTTTAATTTACTTTACTATTTATCTAGAAGAGAGAAAGATGTATAACATGTTTGGGATTCGATGTGGTGGAACAATAGAACTCAATGGCGGCCACTGGTCCATAGACACGCTTCCCTAGCAGAGTCGGGAATAAAGGAAACAGGATAATGATAATAATTCCAGAAATGTTTTAAAATGGGATTTATTGATTTCCCCTGCCATACGTCGTAAGACGGTTTGTAGGGTACTTACGTATATGTAGATTGATGGGTTGAAATAAAAGCGGAAGAAGCTATTTAGGGGTATATTCACACACACACTGATATCGTCCGCTCTTAATAAATCAGCGAACTCAGTATTACATTTTTTTCTTCCAACTTCCTTCTGCTGATAGTCATTGTGTATTCACCTTGTATGTAACCACCCATTTTTTTCTTTATCGTATGGCCCAATCTGCCTTCATTTTTTTATGATCCGCTACTCCTCTCCATAGGAAAGAGGAATTTGGCGTCTTCCTGGCGGACCAAGACCGGCATTTTTTCAGCATATCGTAACCTCTTTCTCTTCTAGGTATTTTCATTAACATCTTTTTTTCTCGTATTTCATATCGCTTCGGGTCCTTGATTTCCATAACAATACAGAGATATTTGGTAATCCACCAATTGGCATTGAAGTTTCACTTATTAATCACGGGATGAATTGCTTCGCAGTTCTGAAGATCTGTTAGTTCCGAAAGCCGAACAATATAATTCTTTGAGAAATATTCTTCCTAACTGTTACGTGTGATTCCTAAAATAACATTTTGCTATTGCGAATTTCTTCTCGCATAAGATGTTTCTAGATGCTATGGTAGCCATAACATGAAAGAGTTCACTTGGTCGTATGCTGTTAAAGGCATGATTGCTTTAGTTAGAATTGCTTTATTTATTTTTATCGACGTTTACTGTTTTTATATTGTTCAATGCTCGATTATCGAAATTAGCATTAAGAATAAATTAACGAAACAAACTACGAAGAACTTAGAATAAAATTTTTGTACATCTATAAATTTCCCTATTAGTCAGGAATTACTTTTATCCCATCTCTTACTCAGTAATAATAATCCCCTAACGAAGTGATATTTCTCGTAATGTTTTTCTGCCGTAATTTTTCTCATAATTTGCTATGTGTTGCTGTTTTAATTGGTATATTTGTTCGAAGTTACTCATGGCACGAAGTTAACATTGCATTTTTACCTTGCATTCATTTATCCCCTTCATTTTTGTTTTTGTTTGCATTTTATTAGTATACACTGCCAGCTCATTGCTCCAATGAATAATTGAAACGTGACTTTAAACTGCTGGTTTTCGCCCCGTTACCAAACAAGTTTTAATCGCCTCTTTCTACCTCAGGTACATTTTTCAACCCCGCACCATATCCTTTCCCCGGACGCCACTAACTTGACAGGATCTGGGCGTGGCCTATGAGTCGAAACGTCTCTCGATAAGAGAACCCGCTTTGGTCCATTTTGCTGTCTTTAATCTGGACGTTCAATCGCTAGCATTAAGGCAGCAAACTTCGGAAGGAGTGATGTTAATTGAAACCTTAAAGAATATCTCTCCCGCCTCGGATTGGCGTTCAATAGCCATGTTAGTTTTTGTCCGGTCGCCCTTTCTGAAAAGCCAACGTCGATATTAAATGCCTTTCCTTTTTTGGAGAACGATATCGCTACCGGGAGCCGATTCGAATGGTTCGGAAGGCCAATTTTTTAAGCCCGAACGACACGTCACCGTTTCTCAAAGTTTCGGGGGATGATAAATCGACCGTTTGGATTCGACGGGCGGGCTCTCGGTTGGAATCATTTATATGCATCTCTTTGGCTACAACAAGGGCACCGAGAGATACCGTTTGCAAGGTGGGTTTTTTTATGTAGCTTTCGCGCCTTGTAATTTTTTTTGTTGGTCTCTTTCTTCCTCCCTTAAGTTACGATTGATTGTTATCCCTCATAAGGTTCTGTTTCATGACTATTTTTAAGCGATAGAGATGGCCTTTTACTCCAAGTTTCTGCTTAATGTGATATACTTTATTTGACAGCTTTAATTAATTTTCGTGATTAGGTGGCTGAATTTTAATAAGGAAAGTGCCTCTGCATTATTGAGTAACCTATTTGCCTCCTTTAATAATTAATTTTGACTTCAGATTGATTAATTTTCAATCACATGAGTCAATATATTATATTTTGCAATTAGTCCAAGGTCCAATCGACTGCAGCAATTTCGGTGAGCGATGTGCTCTAACAATTTGGGTTTATTAGGTTGTCATTTTTTTTGACATTTTTTTGTAGTACACTATATAGGAACTCCTTAAAACCAAAATTTGTCACATTAATCCTAGCCAAGTACTCAAATGTTTAGGGTATTATAATTAAATAAAGTGGGCAGCAAAAACAAATAACTCAGATCTAGCCTCCAGTTCCCTGTTTAGGAATATTTAGGTATCCTAAGCGGAGAAGATACTTTTGGCACTTTTAAGTTTTTTTAAATGAAAGTAAGATTTGTTTCATTTAAGTTTCAAGCTGTTAAACTTTTTCAGCTGCTTTTTACCCGATAAATGCCCTCAGCACCGTAGAAATTTTCCCTTCAAATTTAAACCCTTGTTTTAATCCCGAGTAAACAGAAAACAAACATTTTAAAACGCTACCTCTCGTATGAACCCGTTCAATTTAAAACCCGCTAACATTTTCCGTTCCAATATTCCATTCCCGTATGCCAAACGAATCCCATTTACCTTTGACCGAAACAATTTTATCGGAATCATCGAAATTAAGCCGTATCTCTTCGTTCGGGAATGCAGTCCTCTTTAAACAAGACCTTCACGAGGATAAAATAATTACCGCTGCCAAATCCCGGTCGATTTCACCCTAGCTGGGAATTTCGGCATTTGCTCTCACTCGCGATAGAGCCAAAGATGAAGAGGGAAGGGGAATCGCGTCGTGATATCCTTTAAAATTGCGACTCTCTTTTCATTCGCTTCGTGCGCTCGCATTCTTTTGTTCTTTCCGCCCGCCACACCCCAATCCCCTCTCCGGATCGGATCCTAACAATGAATTCGTTTGATGACGCGTATCCATTACATTCCGAAGTGCAGAAAATGTTTTTTTCTCCCTCTCCATTATTCTTCTTCATCCTCGAACCATCCTACCCCTACGCCCACGCGTTTTTACCTCCCCCCTTGCGATTCGAAGCACGGGTTTGTACCCCTGTCTCCACACACTCTTTGTCTTTGCGAGAAGGCAAAGCTGCGCCAGACTCCACAGCAACGGGTGGCACGAAAGGGACTTGGAATTATAGAATGTAGAGAATCATGCGCATGCGATTTTTAAACATTTCCTTTCTTTCCCTTTAGGTTGGGAATCCTTGAAAGAAAGGAGATTAGAAGCTAGGCTGAGATTGTTATATAAATTCAGAGGAAATACATTTTTGGAAGACGTAATTGGTATTATGCGACCCCCCTGCTACTTTGGCCGATCCGACAGTGAGCGTAAAATAAGAGTAATAGACGCGAGGATAAGTCGTTTTAGGGACTCTTTTTTCCGCGAACGATACGCGACAATAATAAATTAAAGAAGTAATTCTACTCTTGGTGTTTACACCCCCTGCCACACGCCGGAAGGCGGCTTGCAGGGTACTTATGTAAATGTAGATGTTTCCCTTCGGTCATTTCCTTTCTTAGGTCATATGTTTAACTACCGATAGCAAAGATGGCTCAATTTCCTTTTTATGTGTTTATTTTATATATTTTTTTATATTTTCAATCAACACGGGAAGTATAAAGTAAGCTAAGCTTGATCACGAATCACTGTTCATTAACGGAAGCGAAAAATATAGACATGATTGGGACTCAAACCCAGGGGTGCGATATTTTTTGTAACTAGTGATATTTCCGAAATTTTCGATAAAGCCGCAATTTTTACATGGCGATTATTTGTAAACGCATGTAACATGATGGCTTTATCTCGAATTTCGGAGATATCACTTGTTACAAAAATGCGGAATCCGCCACCACAGGTCTCCCATTTTCCGGGCGTGTTTTCCTGATCGTTGTCAATGACGAGTTTTATAGGAGAAAAATTGCCTTCGCAAAATGATAATTTTATAAATTTTTATACTTCTGGTAATGCTTTCAACGTTCTACGTTCCCTTGATATAGGTGTTTTGATAAAAAAATTGACTTCTGCAGCCAAAGAAGGCAGTTTCCTGAAATAGTGGACACATCTTCGGTTAATGGTATTCGAACTCTAGACCACTGAACTCAATATTGAACTATTCTTTAGCCCTGAATATGTCCTGAAGATTGCGACTGGAATTTTTTTGGATCTATGGGTCTTAGGGGCCTCATTTCTGATTCATCCATATCAGGGCTCAGCTTAAAATCTTATAAAGGTATTGATAAACGAACAGGTATTATCTCCATTTTATTTTAAAGTTCAGGCGATGGTATTATTTAAAAAATCGTTTCGAAAATGGCAGTGTTACAAAGAATGTAGGAATAATCCAGAACCATCCGGGGGCCCATCTTTTCCTTATGACCCATGCCCGCAGCTGCTCTCGTCGCCCTTAATCCTGTTCGAGTAAAATTGATCCATAGCCTCATTGTTCGTTTCTCCTTCTTGTTTAGGAGCTTAAGTGTGAGTGGGATCGTTTCTTGTACTCGTTTTTATTTCCTACGTCTTTGTTTTTATAATCTATAACCTTTCCGTAAATTTTTATTTTATTATTCAAAAAGATTGAGGCGTATTCTCAATGCCACGATAATTCTCATGGTTTTCATCACTTCTCAAGGTTCTTGATTCCTTACTGGAATGTTTTTCCTATGGTTACGCTAACCTTCATTTTCCCGTAAATTTGCTCCGCTGTTTTTTGAGCGGATACCAATGCCGATTTTTAATTCGCAGATTTTCCGTGAAGGAATAGACCTTCTAGATTCAGTCGGTCGTCATTAAGCAATTTTAGGTTTCCCCGCTATATTTTCATTCCTCCTCACCCTTTTTCCCAGTTCTGCCTTTGTTTCGTTTCCTTCTCTCGTCGTGTATCTTTCGTGTCTTTGTCTCCATCTCTGACTTGGTCTCCCTTCGAGCACATAACGTTTTTGATCTTTATTAGTGTAGTGCATTTCAGTCTCTCTTCCCTTGACATATCTCGTTTTCTCCCTCTCATATCACTCTTCCATCTGTATTCATTCCTTTGTCTCCACTTACGGTCCCGTTTTCCCTTCTTCTCTTCCTCTTTGTCCCAACCCCATCATTTCTTCTCCCCAGATCCGTACGTTTAATACTTCAATGCTGCAATCTTCCACACACCTCAATATTTCCTCCTCTTCATTTCTCTCAGTCCACTCCATGTTTTTTCCCGTATTCAATCTCCAAAATCGTTTTATTACGGGTCGCTCGACTTGTAGTTACGTAGGGTTTTCCTCGTTGCGGAGTTTTTCCATCGTTTCCGAAGACTATCGCCGCAACCCTTCCTTTTCAGCCCTCTTCAATTCACTTCTCTCTTCATTTTCGCTGCCTTTGCGCCGGAATCGCTGTATTCCAGGAGATGGGCGAATTGGAGGGCGTCGAGAAAATTATTAAAATCTAGAGCGTTTTCGACTGAGATAGGTTCATCTCGAGTAATTGGTTTTCGTGCCCTTTGGGATCTCCGCTTCCGTACTCTTGTGAGTCCTTTCCAGAAAATCTGCTGGATTTTTGCGCGCCCACTTTCGCAATAGTTCGACAATGACATTACTTTCTGAAGCGCGAAGAGTAGCTATAACTGTTTTTGTTTTAATATTAGTGGGAGCCATCGGAGGTAATGGAACCTAGAGGATTACTTCGGGGTGAAAGCTAAAGTGTATATTAATCGGGATCGAATTCTGAAGTGCTTACACTCTTCTAATCTCCGAGTTTCATAAAATGGGATAGCTGTTGACTCACCAAAATTTCCATTTCTGGATTAGCTTTCGATCGCATCGAGCTGGTTAATTCGGAAATAATTCACTCACTGTGGTTTTTCTCTATCAGCGGATGAAATATTTTAATAACTNGTTTTTCTTTGTTTCCCGCTCCATTTGGAACGATATCCTTTTTTGGAACGAATGTTCCAAAGGCACCTGAAACACTCCTGGTTTTGCACGACACTGGCTCAAGTGAAACGGTCGCATCGCAATGAAAGAGTTCGTTTGTTTTTTTTTTTCATTTTTATCTTCCGTGGAGAATATGATAAAAGTATGGTTCCTCAAAAGATAGGAATTTTTTGTGCTTTGGATCGCTGGCTAACGGATGAAATACGTTTTTCGACCAATTTTCTTTTGCTGGTTTTGAACGCCATTTTGGAAATCGCCGGTTTCTCTATCTGACACGGAAACAAACTTATCATATCGTTACTTTTTCGCTCCAATATTTGTATATGAATACTCTGCCCACATTAGAGTATTTAATTTTTTTCTCTTAATATTATTAAATTAAAAATTAGTTTAAAATCTGGCGTTAGCTGGCATTAGTTCAATCTAGTAAATAATTTAATTTAAATATCTTTCTTCTGCCTATAATTTTTCTGGTGGCTTCGATGATTTGAAATATACTGATCGTAAAGGTAGCTACGTTTGGAGGTAAAGAGAATAGATGCAGTGAAACTAGAGTCCCAAACTTGCGACATAGTGTATGCGGGACCTGCTTTCCAGGATTTAATTTTTTTCAAAATATTTCATTCGTGTTACTATTGATAACTAAGTAGGAGCAACCTCAGATATTTTACAATTCACACGTCACTCGTATTTCGTGCGCTTAAACTTCTGTCCTCCTATAAGCCTGAATTCTAGTGTGCTAAATCATTTCTAAATTCTTTGGAATTTGAATTTGAAGGTTATGAATACAGCTGGAAAATTAAGAGTTACTAAAGTAAAAAAAATCATCGAGGGAGATATCCGGGACCCTCTAATTCTTCCAAAATGTTGAGCCTTGATATTAGAGGCGAGTCGAAGCGATACAGTCTTAAGTTTTCTTTTAGGCATTTAATTCGTAAATAAAGCAGTTTTCGTTTGGGTTCCATTTTCGTCAAACGAAGTAAAGCATTTTGTATCACCCAGCTAAAATGTTTGCAAGGGAAATCTCTTGACGATATTCACCAGTTGAAACTCTTTCGCGTAAAAAATGCTGGACATTAATCCCAATTCAGCTTAATTCGCCCAACATAAATCCAGCGTTCGTGACTAGCCTACGTTTTTATATTCCTGCAATTCTACTCAATAAAAACTCTCCAAAAGACTTTTATAACTTCGCATATCATCCTTCCATCGTAAAATGCGAAGTTCATATTAGACGTATTAATTCCGAAGGATAAGAGAAATCCCCGAGGCGAGATTATATACTCCATCCTCAAATGCAATCTTTGTTTGCCATCTGACACGTCGGTCGTGATTTATTTCTCGGGATGAAAATAGGAGCATCTCCCGCATTTCGATTTCCTTCGTGGAAGTGGCACGTTGATTCCAGTGCTCGCCGCTAGGATTCGTTCCGGAATTAAAACGCGATTGGCAGCCGAGAGAAAATGAAGTAGGTCACCAAGAGAGCGTGATAACAGTGCTTTCCAGCCATATTTTCATCCCATGTCAATTCAGCCTCTGTTTTTGCGGCTCTATCGCGAAATCTCGGATTTTTATTCAATGTCTCGAGAGTCCGCGCATTGCGAGCTTGTTCTGTGCGCCTTCTGTGATGCTTCTGTATGTTGGGTGGAAAAATAAACGACAATCGCAATGCGGGATGCATTTCTCGCAGCCTGCTACCCAGCTCGTCTGCCTCTTTCTCTCATCGCCTTTATACCCCGTATATCACTTCAGAACCCCTTTTCCCTATCTTTACCGGTGGTTTACGTCCATTTCCAGGAGGAAGTATAAAGAAGAGGGAAACATGCTGTAAGAATTACACGTTTATTTGATTTTCCTTCTACGATATTATTCATCATTTTGGGTTACCAATCTGAGGATTGGTTTGTTGTAATTCTCTAAGCCATTCTGTCTTCAGGTAACCGTTCCATTACCTCATAATATTGAACCCCACATTAACCGTTGCCAGCCTCTCATAATCTAACATTGGTGTTTCTCTACTTAATCTGAATTCAAAGTTGAATATAGCAGTGAATTCTCAGTTTTTAACATTTTTCGGTTAAAAACTACAGTTTTCTACCTTTGCAAAAGGAGGTGTGAATAACGATTTATGAACAGCTTAATTCCAAAATTCCGATGCAAAATTCGATAAATTCTAGAATAAGTATGACTCCATTCTGCTCAATTCTTGGATATAAGAAAATCAAAGCTTAGGGAGACTCCTTAATTATATTTTTCAACTTATTAGCCGATAGCAGAGTTGTCCAACGTTCTCTGGGGTAGGACCACATTAAAAATGTCTATATAATTGATTTCCTGGCTGTGAATAGCACACGGGCCAATGAGGATCCCTTAAAGTAGGCTACCATTCTCTCGCACAAGTATTCCGTATTTTCGCACAACTTTCCTTGTGAAGGATGTTTGCTCCCAAAGGAACTGGCACATCATAGCAAATATGTAATTATATCTTTAAACCATACACGCAAATAGAGTATCAAATTATCAGATACGTTATGTTTCAATTGAAAATTAGGTTTTTGCAAAAACAAGTATACTTTTAATGGGTGATTATGTAAGGTTTCCAATATGCTACTCATTTATGTTATACTTAAGACCCCCAGTACAACGTACATGTCTCTGAAATCTAATATATCTACTGAACTACCAGGTGTTTGGTGGACCGATTGAAATCCTTTTCGGGTCGTACGTCGGACAACCCTTATCTAAAATTTTGGGAACTAACACAGTCATGTTATTTCTAAGAAACTCAGTGTTTTATGTTCTATGATTAGATGTACAGGAAAATGATCTTCTTTCAAAATGCTGTGTCGTTCGCATATCTCAAAAATCTTCAAACCCTTTCCTCTTTCCAGTTTTGAATGAAAAGTGAGTTTGGGGAAATAAGGGAGGGCATTAAATTTCTCATCCCCCATTCGTTTGAAGTAAAAGAGATTTCCATTGCAAGAATCCACTTCCCTTCCTCACACAGCCCTCCCCATCCTCGCATCTCAGCCATCTGTTTATCCGACTTTTCCTTCTTTCTTTTGTACAACACCGACTCCTCTGTAATGCTTCCTCTCCGGTGCCTTTTCTGCCGTATCCGTTTCATTCCGTCCACTCGCCAGGTTTTTCTCACTGCTGTATTATCTACTGTTTTGTGTTGAATTTGAATGGTACACATTTGACATGAATTTGCCTATTTTATTCCTATTTTCACCTATGATCGTTGTCCATTTACATTAATCTGTTAATCAAATTAAATCGACCTTTCCGTCTTTTATTTCTTTCTTTATGTATAAATTCTCCCACAAACATCTATTCGCGGGACTGATGCATGAGGTATTCAACAAATGAGCAGAGGTATCAATACCCAAACCAGAAATACCCGGCTTAGCTAAGACTCGAACCCGGAACCTCATCGTTATTTTGGGTTAGTTCAGGTTAGCCTGCGAGTAGTTTAGTTTAGCATCCCCGAGGTCGGTATTTCTCTCTTTGATTTAAGCAGATGATATTTTTAAATTTAAATGCTTATTTTTGTTTCAATAAACGCGAATATGAAAGAGAAACTCCTATTTTTCTACTTGTGAATGATTACTGTCCTCAATTATTTTTCTTCTGGCCCTGTCCTTCCATTCTTTTTCAGTCCGCATCTTTACTTTTTACGTTTCGTCTCTCACAGTCCGCCATTCTGCCCATCTTCCTCACCGTTGCCACCCTCCAGCAGTTTTTGCTCGTCCCTGATGTACAGAAACTCGCGTTTTTCTTTGTTTCCCGCTCCATTTGGAACGATATCCTTTTTTGGAACGAATGTTCCAAAGGCACCTGAAACACTCCTGGTTTTGCACGACACTGGCTCAAGTGAAACGGTCGCATCGCAATGAAAGAGTTCGTTTGTTTTTTTTTTTCATTTTTATCTTCCGTGGAGAATATGATAAAAGTATGGTTCCTCAAAAGATAGGAATTTTTTGTGCTTTGGATCGCTGGCTAACGGATGAAATACGTTTTTCGACCAATTTTCTTTTGCTGGTTTTGAACGCCATTTTGGAAATCGCCGGTTTCTCTATCTGACACGGAAACAAACTTATCATATCGTTACTTTTTCGCTCCAATATTTGTATATGAATACTCTGCCCACATTAGAGTATTTAATTTTTTTCTCTTAATATTATTAAATTAAAAATTAGTTTAAAATCTGGCGTTAGCTGGCATTAGTTCCATCGACCTCTTCTGTTTTCTTGTCAAGTACATTATATCATCTTATTTTGAAAACTAATTTTTGTGGTCCTATTCACAGAAAGCACTTACATTGATTGCGAAAGAAAAGTGTTACATTTATTCACTTTTGCTGGAAAACTATATGTAATCTTTCATAGGTACCTTAGCCGCGCGAAGAGAGCCTCTATGTTTACATTAGCGTATGTAAATGCATTCGATCACCTTGAAATTAATTAAAATATTTATCCTTCTTAGTTAGGCCATCATACAATTTTAACATTTTCATTCTTTCCTTTATTCTTTCCTCTCTGTTTTCTCGAATAAATAAACAAGACAGGTTTATTCGTTTATTTGAGATTATTTGCCTGTAACTCATTTTTGTTACCATTATTACAGCTGTATTTATTTCAACATGCATAATTACTAACAGACTCCTAGTGATTCTTTTCATAAGCATAGGAAGCACTTTATCTGATCGTAGCTGTTTTTTTCTCCTATTAGCCCAAAAAACATCCTCAGGTCGTCAAGGTAAAATATGCTGCTTTTTTATTCGACTGCCAGTTATTTTCTCTCGTAGATTAACGAGATAGAGAAGCATTATAGACGGATTTTCCTGTTTGCCTATGTATCTTGGGGATCGTTTTGTGTTTACAAATGTTCGAATTGGAACATCAGGTAATTTTTATTACCATCGATTTCAGTACAAACTGATCGACATTCTTCGATAGAAATAAAAATCTTAAAATGTATTGTCAGAAACATTGTGAAGCCTCTGATAAGTTAAATTACACTTACACGTTAATTGGAATTAAAGTATTTAAACTCAATGAAGCTGTACAGTTTGAAAGCACCTTGACGATTAGTCTCGATCGATTGAAAGTAGTGCTTTGACTTGGATTTAATCTTTATTTATTCGTTTAAAATAAAAACATAAATAATACAAGCCCTTTAAATTGATTGAAAACCATAAAACTATGTAATAAAGTAAACATTTTAGCAAATTTTTAAAAATAAATAAAAAGACTGGCAGAAAGAAAGAACAAATGAAATTATACAGTTACGATTTTAAGTAAAAGTGCAGGTGACACCACTTGTACCTCTTCACGAAAGAGAAAAATCCACCGCGTTGTGATCACTGCAACACCCGTCTAACCACAAAACACTTCCTGACAGAATGTGGTAAATTCCAAGAAATTAGAGCAATATACCTCCAAGGCAATCTTAAGGACATTTGGGGTGATAGAACAGAGAAAATGGACAATGTCTTGAAGCTCCTCGCAGAAACTGAATTACTCAAAAAGATTTAAGAAAATAAGACAATGGGCAAATGTATTGACCCAGCTATTGTTTTTATAATAATCTGAGATCTGTAATTGGTGCAAAATGACCCAAGCTGTCGAGGCACCAATTTAAAAACTACTACTACTACTACTACAGGTGACAATGTAAGTCATACTTTAGTGAAAAATCATACAAATGGATCTGAAGAAGGAAAAATAGATGCTTGTAGAATCCCATAGAATTCTTAAAGATCTTCTTAGAATATTATGGTTATAATGGCATCATAATTGGAACTCATCTTCCATAGGTTGTGAATCGTTGTTTAATGATGCCATCGCATGATTTAGTGGTGAAATATTAATGGTGATAAAATTCGCGATTGACAGTTTTTTCTATAGAGTTTTGAGAGATTAGGTGTAGTGGAAATCTTTCTGCGTAATCTGTGCTTAGGAACTGCGCAATCCTCACACCCCAACGGTACTTCAATTTGCCAATCCAGTCAATGCCCTAGTAATTTGTAATTAAAGCCGAATAGAACTTTTGGAGTCCTATAGTTAGAAAATCTGATAGACTATGTGAGTGAAGGAGAGGAACCTGAATCCAATGTTTGCGCAGGACGCGTTGTCCCATAATGTGATCCTGAAAGGATGTATTGGTGAATGCAGTAGACACTGGCCCGTGAATCCATGCGAAAGGAGAATAGAGGATTGCCCGTGACGCATCCACGGGATTGAAACTCGAGAGTACTGTGCATCAGGGTTTCCCCGAGAGAAGACTGAGTCTGATAAAGCTTGTGGAGAGAGATGTAGGTTATGTGGGTTCCGAAAGGGGAGGCGAGGTAAATTGGGCTCTGTCCCTGCTCCGTCTGCCTCAGTCTCTCTCATATAGGACCCCTCTTAATCTCCTGCGATATCTTTTTCATTAGCTCGCCCTTCTCCGAGTTATTTTCGGTCCAGACACTATCACCTTAGTCCCAATTCTTCATTCCTGCATCTATTTATTCCGACTGTGATGCATTTGATTTTACACCCTTATCTTATACTACGGTGAACAACGTGATTCCTATTCGTGGATTTTAATGATTCGGAGGAGAGTTTCGTTCCACAGATTGGTTCAAAGAAGCGCTGAACCGAGTGGCATTTAAATTCTGTTCGCGAAAGATAAGAGGAACCTGTAACGAAAATCCAGTGAAATACGCGCTATTTATAATCCCGGTTGAGCTTTGATGGGAACCGTTTATGGTTTTATGTATCGCAACAATTTTCGCTTTGAAATTGAGTCATTGGCGTCTGCGTTGCATGCATATCGGTTTTAGCGGAAATTGCTAAAATAGTCAAATCTGTGACTCATGCGAAGCAGAAGAATTTCTGTTTGAACTTTTATTTGATGGAAAGAGCGATATTTTATGGGAGCATTTCCTGATTACGGTTGTGAAAATCAAAGTTCTCTCAGCTATGGAATTAGGCGCAGATATTTTTGATGCATTATGACGCAATTTGCGTGAGGTTCTTGCAGCGAATTGTTCTGAATTTATGTTTGGCAGTATTTTATCGAATTTGATTTTTTGAAATTTGATGACAGTTGATTATCTTTGACATGGCATCTGATACTTCTATTTCTGAATAATGGTTTGCAAAAAAATCTTTCTGTTTCATTATCATCTGTATACTTCAGATCTCTTGATTCACCTATGATTTATAATGTACTTAATTAATGCATTAATTATGTACTGTCTCTTTTCCTTGGTAGTACCTCAACCGCTTTATCCTTTCCTCTTTTTGTAATTTTTGTTCCCTTCATTCATTATGCTATCCGTACGAATACTTGAGGAAAGGAGCTACTAAATCTCTTGCATGTACAGAAATCATGCGAAAGTAATTTAAGTCGGCTTTTAATCACTTTCATTTCACAATTTTCATCACTTTCCCCTCCTTCTTTCGCTCGCATTTTCCTCGTTACTTCCGCCAACTGCATTATCCTTTTCTCCAACTCATCATGTCTGTGTTTCACTCCATCTCCGAAATTACCGAAATGTGATTAAAGAGGAGTCATCCAGGGAGTGCGTTGGTGGTCCTATCTCGCAGATGCACTCGGAGGCTTGAACGAGATTGATCTTTGCTGTCCCATATCCACTACATGCCCCCTTTCAACTGTTCTACCCCTATCACTTTTGCACTTTCCTCTCTCCAAACCCCTCTCACCCCTTCGATTCCCCGAAGAATTGCCGAGTCACATGTCTCGCGCGAATTTACATAAAAAGAGGACGCTTTCAAATGGGAGGAGGGATATGTCCTAATTTATTTCAAAGATAAGAAGACATAGACAGTCTAATTAATCAAATTTCAGAGTTCTCGGTTTTTTCCCAGGCCTGATCCTCTTGACATTGACGCAAGATATGTTCTATTATTATTTTTTTCTTGTTATTGCAAGATTTTTCCATCAGTACATATATGCTTTTCATGGTCAATCCATGCTCCACCGTTGTTCTTAATTGTATAACCGCATTATCATGATTTCTAACGAAATAAAAATCAAAACTAAGGAAGGTTCTTTTCTTAAACGAAAGGCTGTCATTTTTTCAGCACTGAGAAAAAATTAGGTCGTTTCTATTTTTTTCCAAATGCTTCGAATTGTCATAAATAAAGAATTATTACTCAATAACCATAAAAGGAAATGTGGCAATTATACACTTAATTACGTACATTCATATCAGGTTCTTTAACCAACCACTTTTACAAGGTTTGCGTCATGATATCAAAATGCCCTACGACACCATCAATAAGCAACAGAATTTTTAATTTTACAATCCACTTACATGTTGTATGCGGTATGTAAAATTAAACGTTCTGTTGTTTATTGATTTTATTTTAGTGATGAAATACGAGTGAAGGCCGAGAGGATCTTATTTATCAAAATGTCCTTTCATTTTGATTTCAATAGGTGTAGTAACTGTTAGCGTGATAGCAAACCAACTCTGGGGTCCCGTATCCATTTCAGTTCATGGTTTTTTATGTTGTTATTTGAAGGTCAATTGTAAGAATGGTCTTGTATTCGGCAAATTCGCCCAAATTAAAGTTGCAGTTGATTTTTAATTTCCATAAGAGTAAAATATTTGGGGAACGATAAAGTTTTCAAATTTATTGCACGATTAATGAAACGGAATTTTTCCCATTGGAAAAGAATTATGTATGAGTTACATTTCTCACAGCATTGTTTAACACACACGTTGTTGCATAGTTTGCAAAAACCAAAATTCTCCGGCATAAATTGTAACAGTGACAATTAATTTTCGAATGCATCGCTGAAAAATATCATTCTAACTAAAGGAATAAAACATGTATTCCTGCGGCCTATCACCTGGAAACACCAGCAGTTGCTTCATCTTTTTTTCTATTGCAGCTGTCCTCATACACCTTTCCTGTCCTACTTTCGTTCCCTTTCTTCATCTTGATTCCAAAAAATTAATTCCTCACTTCCTTTTGCTGTCAACATTCTCTCTTACTCTCTCATTTCTCTTTGAAAATTGAAAACACAATCGTATTCCATCTCGGTCTTTCCTTCCCCTCCTCATTTCCGGGACATTCTCAGGTCTCCTTTCTCTCCCTCCTCTTCTACTGATTCGGAATATACTCATTTTCTCTCCCCTTTCCTTCATTCATCTCCCTCCCCCACCGTCCTCGTTCCGCTTTGGTTGCACGAGGAAAATGCGGATGGCGGTGAAAACACACCGAGGGAAAGGGAAAGGTTATCTTCCTTTCCGGTGTCTCGAAAGCTCATTTCCTCTCCCTCTTCTTCCTCGGTGGCTTTTCTCTTTGTAAACGTTTGAGTGTGTAGTTACTTGTTAAATTTCTTCCCATACAGGTGTATCGTTTAAGATAGGTTTACGTGAGACGATTAATAGAAATTTTGTCGTGGTCTTTCTAACTCAATGTATCTTATAGATGTCATATATTTGAAGGTACCTTTTCCACTAATTTGTTCACACTTGGATCAGTTGATATCAACATGGAGAATTGTTTGCAATTTACAAAATTTTGCTTATTTGCATAGTAATAGTTAGTTATAAATTTGGGTTAGATATTCGATGAATTGGGGTATTTTTGTATTTCTTTAGGGGTTCTTAATGACTTTTGACGCAACAACGCATTAATTTGCCGTATTTCCGTGTAGTTTTTGTTTTTTTATCTTGTTTTCATATTTACTCTTGAGAATTTGCCTATCATGAAATCTTGGGCAAGGTACAGCAGTAGGTAATTTTTCCTACCAATCTTGTTTTATCTGTACATTCTCGAAAATTTCCTTGTATTATCCATATTTTTTTAAATCAATCTTTTTTTAATGTTAGGAATGTTTCCTATTATAATAGGAAACTGCAGTATTATAAACTATTATTTATTTCTCATTTCTGTTTCCTGTTCATTCCCCCCTATCATCGTTTTCGCTTACCGTACAATATCTCGTGTATTCACTGCGATTGGAAAGTGAATTAATTAACTCCGTCAGATTTTATGCCTCTGAATTAATTTCGAGGTTCTCGATCGTTAAAAGGAAAATTAACGGATGTTATTGCTCGCTCGAGTTGTGAATAAGGTCGAGCATTATCATTCATATTTAAGGACTTTTATCATTTTTGCGTTGCCTTTATTTCGTAAATAAATATTATATGGGTAGGTATCAACAGCCTGTGAAAACGAAAATCTTTCAGAACGTATGAAGTACATTCTAGAATAGTAAGGAAAGTATTGTTTGTTCTTTTCCTCTGCTTATAAGATTCCTTAAAATCTAGTTCTCTCTAAATGTGCTGATTAACTGAGCTGGTAACTACAATAAAATATTTACATTGTATCCAGTTTTCTGTTTAAATGTATCCGGCATAAAAGGATCACTTCAGGACATGTCTTTGTCGTAGTTATTCAGCCACATTTTTTCCTGTTAGAAAATGCTCATTCGTCAAAACACCCATTTGTCAAACATCAGCCTCTAAATATGTCGCATAGAAATGTCCACATATGTACCTTGCGAGGGGATATTTCTTGCCTAGGATTTGAAATTGCTCTCTTTTAATCTCTTCTATAAATAGCTTGAACATTCATTCGTTTCTGCTTGCAATGCAGTCCAAATATTATTTTTTCACTTGAATGATTTGATATCCTTCCGGAAGAGACTCGGTAGAGTAAATTATCAGAAAATGGAAAATTGGAAGATAAATATGCTGTTTCCGAGAAATTTATCCATGAATGAGTAACGGAAACATAATATAGGCATGGAAAATGTTGCTTTTATAGTTTTTATTTTAACTGTTTTCAGATGAAATTTATTTTCAATAAATTTTTTAATTACGCACAAATTTGCAGAATTTCATTCATCGTGACTCAAAGTGTAGTTTTTTATTCGTGTCGCGCTAAATTTTGTGAGCAGTACAGTAATGGAATTTAAGAAATTTTTTTTTCTCATATCTTGCTCCGTTTCACATCTGCTTAGGATATCTATCTCCGCAATGTTTTTACTTGCATTCCACTATCTATCAAAATTCTTCTTTCCCACCGCCGGGCTATTTTCTTCCTTACTTTATGTACCTCCTTATCACATCTCTCCATCTCCGTCTTCAACTTGTTCTGCTCCGCATTCCTGCAAAACTTTGGAAGAAAACTTTTGAGATGGATTCCGCCCGTTCTGATCCTTGGCGAGTCGACGAGAGCAGGCCTTAAAGGAGAAATCACTTTATCTCGAGCAGCAATCTTCAGCTCGATGATTAAGAGCAATTTTCGATGCTCTCTTTATAATTTTCATTTCATTTTATTCCACGGGAGCCGGAAAAATCGTGCCGCCCGTTATTTCGGCTGGTTCAGAAGGAACGGGTCTTGTTTTCCACGTGATTATCGTTAATTTTACGGCCATGACGCGTAGTTTATAGCTTATAGAATGAAGGGTAGGATTTCTTTCCCTTCAGCTCCTTTGAATACACTATCCATTCACCTGGTTAGATATTAGGGCGTAAATTTGCAATTATCCTAAGGGAATGTTTCCATAAGGAAATTTTTATGTTGGTGGAATGATTCAACCATCTATCAATACATAAGTATGTCAATGGTTTGTTTGTTCGCCTTTTAAATTCTTATTTGACTTCGAATTTTGATAAATTTACTTAAGAAATAGGTTTGAATGCTATTCAAAAACTTGAATTTTCCGCTGCTTTGGAATTCTTTATACCCTTGGGTAGCTGTTTAGATTAACCTATTTGACCTAGGCTATGTTTTTTATGGAAAGTACTTAGGGTATTAGTGATTTAAAATAGCTCCAAAATCGTAGATTTCGAGCCCTATAAATTACGGCCTTTTTAACGGTTTTTTTTATTATGATGTGTTTACACAGCCGTGTTCACATTTCTAATTTTAGATAAAAGTACACGATTTAAGAAAAGCTGAATCATTTTAATCGCTGAAATATTTAATGTAATATTTTTAACTCATAGGATTTTTTGTGTTATTTGCCTATTTAAATGCCATTCATAATGTTATATCATGTCTATGAACATATTGTAAAACGATTTTCTTTCTTTTTCAGGTGAGTATATTTATCTTACCGCTCCACATCATTCCCTCAGACAAACCTTGCCAGCTGTAAGTATATGATTATTTAATATACGTTTAATCAAAGCCATTCTGCGATTAGATAGTTCGCGAGATTTCGTAAAACTCTTAAGTTCGCGTTTACTGATTTGACAATGTTAACTCACGGTGATGAGTATCTTTGAATCCCGGTAACAGAATATGCCTTAAGCACGGTAATTACTTTGGTATTAGTGACCCATTTAATGGATATAGTTATTTCTCACTTTCATCACATTGTAAGTACCGCATCGCATTTAAAAATCACTCATTTTTTTAATGAGTTTTGAAACTTATTTAATAGTCGAATAGAAACAGTATTCACTGCGTATTATTCAGCATTATATTCTTGTATTTTTTCTTAAGGTTATTATTCCATACTGACCCATTTATTCAAGGCAGCTCATTTTGCGGCAATATTTTTGCGTATGCAGCGAAGAATATTTTAATGACCCCTGTCTTGAAGGATGAAAGAAACTTTGCCCAAAAGCGAAGTAAAAAATGTTCTCCGTGCGCGAAACTTATCTCTTAGCCCTCGACATAAATAATTCATCCAAAGGGTTAATAGCAGGATGTCAGATGGGCCCTTTAAAAATGCAGCGAATACAAAGTCGAAGGAAAAATCGAAAGCTTTCCGTCGTACCCTTCTGGATGGGTCCGAAAATCTTTTAAATAAAAAATGGCGACGGGAATTAAATTAGAAGCAGTTTGTTTGGGCAGACACTCACGCTATTGTGTTTTCGAGCTTTCCTCCTTCTTTAACCCGCTCGGATAAGTATGGGTTACGCGGCTCGCCAAAGAGAAGTAATGAAAGTGCGTGTTCTCCCTTCAACACCGAGAGGCCGCTTTAAAAACTCCCATAAAGCGATCGCCGATTTAAGATAAGCATTGAGAGGTGCGGGGTGTTTCACGTTTTGGCAGTCGGCAGCTGTTCACTTGAAAGATCGCGGAAATCGGTGCTGTGTTTTATGAGATGGTTACCAAAGAAAACCCGAGAGCTGATAAGAATTCCCTAGGGATTACAATAAAGCGACTGAAAATCATTTTAGGCCGTTAATAAAAAATATCTCATTCTAGTGAATGGATAAGAATTCTGAGCCTCTCTAAGAGTCACATTAACTATTTGTGTATCAGTTCTATCTGAATATGGCCGGTAATCTTTGGTTGTTATACACTATCAAAATACACCTTTTCGTATTTTTCGTAATTCGTATTTTTGGTATACTGCACAAAGTAAACCAATACTTTTCTACGAAGTTTTCCACTGTTTCCACGGAGCTAAGCAGCCGCTATCGCGAAATTAACGATAGTCTACCGTAGATGATGTTTTCGAGTGTGCCACATAAGTAACGTTGTAGAAAGTGTGCGCTACGTGTTTAGAATTGCAGTTATTACTTTGTAAATCTATATTTGCTTTTCCCGACGCTGGAAATCACATAGATATTACGTTTACATTAGATACATACATTATATACTTATAGACCTTTACTCTCTGGTTAACTCTCTCTCTAACTCTGATTGATATTTTAATCTCAGTTTTAGTAGATATTAGTATCCCATCATTTTTATACATTAGGGGTTTTATTTTCCTTTATTACTCTAAAAAAAATGGGAAACATTAATTTTAAACTGATCTGTCTTGCGTGGAAACTGTCAGAAATGCTCAAATGGTCAATTTGATGAAAAAATATTAGCATTGGAGGATTAGTGTGATATAATAAAGTTTAACAAGAGTAACAATAACCGTTGGAGTTTGAAATCATAAAACTTCTGTTTCTATTAATGGTAGTTTTTACCTGTATTTTTTGCTTATTAATTAACTTTAAGATAAACATAATTTGAATGATAAAACACTATGCACACACAGTCATAAATTCGTATTGTAATTAAAAATTAAATCCACTTCACTCCAGTTACCACCATATCCACGTTACTTGTTTTCCCGTTACTATTGATTATCATCATTCTTTCGGGAGAAAAATCTGGAATTATATAAACTGTATCACTCAAAGTTTAGTTAATAGCAGCGTAGAATCGGGTTGAAATTTTTTTAATCTAGGCGTCAACCTGAGGAGAAGACATAACAATAGAAAACTTTTAGGAAAGAGTTTGTGGAAAGTTATTTCTTACCATGAAATGATCAGTGCCCATGAATCGCGTAAAAGATTCCAGAAGGTAAATTTTAGCGGAACACTTGCAATCTATCCATTAGGCAATCGACGCGAAGAAATAGCGTATCTAATTGGCTTAAACCTTCTGAGAGAGGGGGAAGGTTATACTTTCCGAAATACTCTGAGAAAATTAATGCGAGATTGCGAATTCCCATCCGCAAATGGCACCTTAAAATGCTGCTCGTGAAAAGCATTTCTTTTCCTCCAGAGAAGGGGATTTCGTTAATCGGAAGCGAAGGTATCGGTGAAGGATAATGGTAGAGGCACCAGGGTTATGTTGAAATAATGCATTCGAAAACGAAATCCGATTGAAGGAAGGCCGCCATCCCACGAGCACAATCCATCTCGTGTTTTCCCGTCGTCCCTCGCCTGCGGTCTTCTGCTCACCGCTTTAGCCGTGGTGGTGTACCTGGCCATTCCTTCGGCGAACGAGGAAACAGGTGTACGGAAAGGTTGGGTGCAGGGAAGAAAAAAGAGGTTGAGAACATCACGACAATGATATCTTGTTTCCCAGCATGCCCTTGAGACTCGGATGTCGTTGGGCGGAATTCTTTTATCGCAACCTCTTGACCGACACCCTTGACACTGGTCACGGCGATGGGAAGGCGTCGGTCAACCAGTCGTCAAGAACTCTCCTCCGTTTTCTTTTGTTTCTCCTCATCGAAGCCGGGTTATAAATATATTTATCGAGGGAATCTGGATTGCTATTTCGGGAGTTGTTCTCTCATCCGAGAAGAGAGGGAAATTTATTCCTCACCAGAAGATTTCGATACGTCGTCGTCGATAAATGCTTGCAACACTCCGGGCGGAGCGCCAAGGTTGCGGTTTCAAATTTGATATCCGTCGAGGGCGATCACGGAAGCATGTTTGTTGCGCGGAGGGTAAACAAAAGGGGGCAGAATCGTTACGATTTATGTAGAAATGCCTGGTCGATGAGTGGGAGTGAAATATTTGGCAGACCACCGTCGGAGAATCAGGGGTGCAGCAAATTGTTACTTGTTTAGTCTAAGGGGCTGGAATTTTTCTGGTTTTGGTGTGTTTCCAGCTAAAATTGGTGTGAAGGTTGATTAAAATAGGAATTGATGCTGTTGTTATAAGGAAGAAGTATGTTTAAATATTTCTTGTTATAGCAGAT
This sequence comes from Ladona fulva, assembly GCA_000376725.2. Classification (NCBI taxonomy): domain Eukaryota; kingdom Metazoa; phylum Arthropoda; class Insecta; order Odonata; family Libellulidae; genus Ladona; species Ladona fulva. The sequence continues at coordinate 610,047 of KZ308477.1, read as the reverse complement.
GTTTAGCTTGCTAGTTGTTACGTTCAGACTCAGAAACCTGCTGTAAAATTCGGCTTGCTGGACGTTTCACGTCGTTTTCTATGATATTTATTAGTACTTAAAACACAGTATCTCAATAGGAATTTATTTTTTGAACACATTTATCAACTTGCTGTTTTTATTATTTCGTTGTTTCGCAACTTTCTTTCACAAGGCTCGAGCAGTAGGGAAGATTACTGCCATTGTTTTTCTATTTAGTGTAATAGGTAAATCTTTAAATATAGAATTGGATGCATTCTTAAAAGAATAATATTTGGGATTAATAAAATGGTTAATTTTTTTGAAAATTATGATAAAATATGTATCAAGTTTAATACTCCTAGCAGTAGCTAGTGAAGTATGGAAAAGATGTCAGTTCAGCTGCCATATTCTAAGATGAAAGTAAGTCATTCGAGTCCACAAAGCAATTATTTGAAGGAAAATGAATAATTCAGGTCATCACTATGGAATTTAGAAATTACCTTTGAAATCCGCTCTACCGCTAGACTACACCAAGAAAAACTGAATCGGGCTCCATTGAATTTAATAACTTGACTCAAATCTCATACTTCCGACGAAGAATCCTCTTTCTACATTTCCATTTGAAACGGAAAGAGCGCATCAATTTAAAGTTGAAGCGTCTCTTAAAAGTTTACGTCTCCCGATTTTCCGAATTGGGCAAACCCTGAAATACATGGAGCAGCTCCCAGTTATACCGCACTGCACATCCTCAGTGAATCTAGCAACTCTTCCTCTTTGCTCCGCTCTCCTTTTAGAGAGGTCCCTAAAGGAGCAGAGTGGAGGAGCGGTCGAATAAAAGGATAACGAGCATAAGAAAATCTCACAGGAGACCATTGCGGCAGAAGTTTTTGAGAGCAATCGCGGTTCCTGAAATAGGACCTATGGCGGCTTAGAAGTAGGAGGTTATAAGAAAGGGACGATCGCAGATAAAACTCTCGGGGGAATGAGGCGTCTTTTATAAAACTCGAAACCCTCTCCTTATCTCCCTTTCCTCCGCGAGTACCACCTTCCACAACAATTGGAGTGGGCGGGACGCGACCTTGTCCAGAACGCTGGGAATTCGACCTCAGCAAAGATGTGAGATTCTGGTTCGGTCGGTCACGCGAATGCCTCCAAACCATTTCTATCCTTCCATTTTCTCTGCTTTCTTCTCTCGTTTTCTTTCGTGTACTTATAACTTTTCCTATCTTTTTTTACTTGATTTACATTGCTATTTTTCGTGTTCAGTTCTCCTTTTACGACCATCCTCATAATTTTATCCCGGCGTCTTTCTTCTTGATCGCATTTCGTGTCTGCTTTCGTTGTTCGTCCTTATTCTTTCAAGGCAGCACACGACTTGCAATTCAGAATTGAGTTCTGATACGAGTTTATGCGATAAAATTCTGCGCAATACATTTAAGTCATAGAAGAGAAACTGGGGAAAACTACCTAAATGTAGGATCTGTGACTGTGATTAATTAGAGAAGCATTCCTCCCACCCAAATACCTGAGAGGTGTTTTCTACATTCAATAATAATAATTTCTATAATGAATCCCAATTATATCCATGTTATTAAATACTACAAACAATAGCAAAGGACGAACACACAATAACCATTCCCTAACCGGAAAAATCCGACTAGCCGGGATTCGAACCCGGGACCTTAGCCACCTTGGCCTGTTTTTACTCCATATTCAAAATATTTTTAAGAAACTGGATAGAAATCATTGTTAGCTCTGACAATAACTCTGAATCATTCATTTGTGTCTCTCGTTTCCATTCAGTGTAAATTCGTTACAATGATATAGTACAAGTTAATTGATTAAGTTCCTGGCCTCTATTCGTTAATTTGAGCATTCTAATGTTTGACGATCGCATTATTTCTTAAGTTATCCATATTTAAAAATCTTTAGTATACCATTTTTCAGTCGTATCATTTTCTTGTTTTACTTTTCAATGATACTCCTAGCGCTTCTTGTGAAATGAATAAACCACAGATATTGTCATTTTAATTTATAATTCTTAATTTCGGAATCCGGTCTGGTAGTGCTGCAATCGCGGGTTTTAGAAAGACCGGAAATGACGCTACGCGACCGAATAAACTTCTTTATATTATCATGTGTTACTCACTGCTTATACATATTAGTTTTTCGAAATCCTTCGTTCTACACTTGCGTCCGTTTAACTTTAGTTAGTATAAGGACTCATTCATTCTATAATATCCATATAGACACTTTTTCTTCAAACTAAAGCCTCATTATTATTTTAGCAAACATAGGCTCGGAAACATCCGCATATGTTTGATCGTGGTTCATATTTTCAGTAGCCACTTCCTCATACATCTTATGTATTCCCCTCGATATCTTTAACTCTTTCGTCAGCCGCCCTTACTTATTCCAACACTGTAATTCTTCCACGTCCTTTCTCCGAATCAATCGTATGCTCACGACTGTTCGGATGCGTTCACTGCGAAACCGCAGGAGAATGTGTTATGATTAAGCGGTCGGGAGAGCACGCTTTTTCGGATTACATCCTTGACCCAATCTCTTCTATTCCGTATCCGTCTCGGATTTCGTGTCTGTCAGCGCTCCGTCCCGACATGAGCAGCGAGAGTACAAAGTAATGTGAAGATTAAGGAGTAAGTCTTTCTTGCATCACCTTTACGTAGGATTACAAAACATACACCCTTTGTGCGAGTTCGAATCTTTAACGGCTAAAGCATTGCAATGAAAGAGATAGTCTAAAGGCGAAATTTTTATTTCTGTCGTGGGTGAATCACTATTTCTTTTATCATTGGTGTTCCTGGAGCTGCACTATTGGCTCCCTATGTGTGGTATGGTCTTAGCTGTGGCACTGGTAGTTTCTAGCACTAAAATGCCTTGCCACTTGCCTTTGTACCATTTTACTGGTTGAAATTAATGTTCATAATTTAATGTTCGTAATTTAAATCAAGTTAAATTTTTAAAAAATCACCATTCGTTGAAATCAATGTCAATTTGGTCAGACTAGCCGCAAAATTCTGTTATTTTATACGAATGAGAATGTGTTACTCTATATCTATCAATCCAAAGCCAATCCAGCATTGACCTTGCATTTATTTTCTTGCGAGAGATTCTAGTCTGTGATGGATGATAAAATGGCTAATTAGCGGATATCTCAAATCAAAGATTTGCAAAATGATCCAAAGAAAGATGCGTTAGCTTAATTTACTTTACTATTTTAGTTTCATCGATTTCTATAATGATATATCATTAAGCATTTCTTTTTTATATGGAATGTTTTAATCTTGAAATGCTACTTAAAGATGGATAAGGGAAATACTTTTTACAAAATAAAAAGGTGCGTAAAAACTTAAGTTGCATAAATGATTGTATACTCTTTAGCAATACTCAAATTAATGCTATCATTTTAGAAGACATTTAATGAATTGAATACATATGCCTTTAACAACAATCTATAACATTGTACGTAGAATTTTCATAACAAAATTATTGATGAAATTAGGAAGTGGAAATTCAATCTACGACGAAGCTTCTGTGAGTTGTCCCAGGCCCGTCGGCAGCATAATTTAGGCTAATCACTCTTGAATAGTAATTGTATAGTTTCAAGCTCTCGGGTTTCTTTCGAGCTTTCTACGCGATCTAAGATAGGCAATTTCGGAATAATAATGGGAAAGCCTATTTTCTACTGCGTCCACAGACACGAATGCGCATCACCATAAGGGAACCTGGAATGCGCTGAAAGCGTAGATTTCTCTGTGTTCCCATTAATCCTCCTCCGAAACAAAGGAGACTCTCTAACTTTAGGTCCTGCGGCCTATCTTCCCCTCTCATCTTGTCCATCCGCTTCCGTAAGTAATTTGTGGGGGACTATCATTCTTGGAAATGTATACTTGGATTCCTTCATCCAGACCCCGCCTCACAAGGAGGCCCACTGTGACGTTATTCTCCCCGGACGAATATTTTGGAGGTGATTTAATTCAGCGTTCACAAATGAGAAAATTCGTTTTCTTTTGAACTGCACCATATATCGAAAATTACTTTTCAATTTTGGTTATGCTGTCTAACTTCTTAAAGGTTTATATTCTTAAAACGAGGAGAATGAAATGGTAACGAACGAGTTCTGCTTTGGTTTTAACAGTTAAATCAATCTTAAATCCTCAATCAATAGCTAAATATTACTTATTTCTAATTTTTCGACTTATTTATCGATAAATGGAAATAAATTGATCAGACTAGTATGCTACTCTAAACCATAAAATTTATGAAAGTTTACGATACACAACTAGGCACAAAAAAGTCCACGATATTGTAGATTTTTGTACAATTATGGAGATGTTCCATCGAATATGGCTTGATATGTTTCACTACAAACCATAAAATTTAGGTAAACCATAGGTTTTGTTGCAACGTGAAATAACAGTATTTTAACCGCGATGTTATTATCAGATTTTAAGTACCTTTTATATGATTTTCCGTCTTTTATCGTCACTTATAGTTTGACCTTAAAGTATTCAAATTCTCATCCAGGCCAGGCAGTTTTGTTGGTAAAATTTTATTTCGTCACAATTGGTAATTAAATTTTTCTCGTTACGGAGAGTAACTCTGTGCTCCAAGTATGGTGCATATATTTTTCAATGAAGATTTTTTAAATACACCATTGAAACATTAATGCACAGTTTTCCAGATTTGTTTTTGTGATCAGAAAGGATTCAGCTAAAATTTTCAGTAATTATTTTGGCTCTAAATTGCGTATCAGAGAAACAGATGTCAATCGTCTAATTGCATTCGGTGCTTATTAGTGAAATTTTAATTGCTTTAACTCACCTACATGCATTTTGTAAAAAGCTAAAAGGTAATGTATAAAGATGGCTTATCATAACTATATTTGATCAATCTCGTTGAGATTCTTGAACTACCATCTTTGATTTCTGCTATCTTTTATTTCTGCATTTCTATCTTTTTTACTGCATCACAAATCTTCATCGGAACCCCATATCCTCTCAAGGAACACTCCTATAGAAAGACACATACTCCGCGAAGATAAATTTCCCGATAATTGGCAAATTCGGATCGCAGACAAATTCGATTCGCACGTTTCGCTCGTGAAGTGTCACGGCCCATTTGTTCACGCCTACCTCCCAACTTTGCTCCTCTCCCTTGTACCTTCGGCCTTGGATTCCCACCCTAGTTTCCTTACTTCCAAATTAGCGCGAGGAGAGGCGTAAGGAAATTCGAACGTTACCCAGTCTTTTTCTTTAATTATCGTCCCGAGCTAAGCTGAAAGAAAAAAGGAGTCCCCCTTCAATTTTCGCGTAATCACTGAACTCCTCCATTGGCGCCGAAATCTCTCCTCGCAGAGGAAGGAAAGTGTTAGATCCTCGAGAGTATGAGGTGGCATTTCCAAGATCCGCTTCCTCTTCAGGCGTGAGGGTTAAATTAGGACAGAGAGGATGTAATCGGCTATTTTGTTTGATCAAGAATGACATCAAACTCAAATCATGTGGGACTTTCTATCGGGAGTTCCATCTAATTCTTGTTTTGCTATCGTGGTTTTAGGAGATATTTCCCTGACTCCGTAGATCAATAAGGGTAACCGCAAGTGGAAATCCGGGTTTGAGCCCCGGCGACGTTTTTCCCGACGATCGTATTATTTAATGTTTACCATTCTCAGAATATATTTATAGAGTATTTATCTCATATAATTCCATATCGTTACGCAAAATCATTATGATTTTAACTCATCTCTCTATTACTACTAATACTACTACTACAATTACTAATTAATGTAGCAATTAATGCTCGTAAAGTATGGCCTTCATTTTCCAGTTAATCTGGTTGTGCTTTATGGAGTATATCTCCAATTTGAATAATTTAAGTTAGAATCTGCGGAAAGATTTCCTGGAATCCTTCGAGGAAAATTTTCTGTTTTTATTCAGGCTCACAACGTATGATTTCAAAGGTGAAATGTTATAGATATCAACCTTCATTCCTATATCTGCATCATTTTACTCCAAAAAGCTCTTTCTTTAAATCTTTTTTTAGGGTTAGGGGATTAGATGTAAGAAGAGACTAACTACTTTTCAATTCCCATATTTGTAACCGAATGTATATATAGAAGAATACGTTGATGATTAAAACATCCTAATTATATTGTACATATATCGTTCCTATAGTTAACCCAAAATCTCTTCGGAATGAGGGCTTGGAAAATTTGATTTTAGAGATTTAAAAGTGTGTTCATTGATTTTACATTTGAGTTAAAGGCTACACAAATGACAGCTGTTGTATAAAACCTGATTATAGAAACAAAATTTCATATCGCTTAAGGGTTTTCCATTTGCGTGATAGGTTATTCTTCACATAACTGTTTCAGCGGATTCCCAATCTGATGACTGGCAGTACGGCGTTGAAAAGTTTTTGCTCAGTTTTATCACATACCGCAACCACATAATAGCTGGTGAGCTTTCAGAGTAAAAAAGTGGCTCATTTTTATTCATGATTCAGTAGTTCTGTAAATTATCTTGAAAACCGCGAACATCAAGACACGGTAAAGCCACAATAATATTCACTATTGGAATGTAAACTTTTCGATTATACATAACGGTATACAATGAGAAGTAGAGATGAATCCTTTCCATAACATTTTTCATCTAATACCAGTTATTATTGTATCAAAATTATATGTTTTAATTCTGTAAAAGTCTTGTGCTCATATCGGAATAAAGAATTCCTAATATTTACCCACTTTTATTGTATGTACGAAAATTTATTTGACTCTAATGAAACAGGTTATTTGGTGTAAAATTTGGATTGTAACTCTTTAGTTAATCCTCCTAATTGTAAGAAAATATATGGCTGAGGCTTTCTTAAAGAATTCTTTTTCGGCATCTAAAGTTCCGGTTGGATAAGAATTCTTTTTCCAGAAACATTGTCAGAATAATTGAAGCTGCTTAGCAAACGCTATGTACAGGTGGTTTACTGAGTTTTCCAAGAATTACCGTTATGTAATAGAAATTGTGTATTTTTCGCCAAAATGTATTAATCATTCAAATACCCCGTGAAATTTCCGAGAAAAATGAGATTCTGGGATTACCCGGTTAGATTCCCAAGATTTCCCCATGTATTGATATCGCCAATTAGAAGGGGTGCCTCTAACTGAAGAAATATCACATCTACTGAGTCATTGACTTACGCCTTTCCCTAACAGGAAAGGAAAGGAAATGTAATCACAGAATAAATCAACTACCCTAAAAAGAGCATAGTTAAACAAACTTTATAGATGGAAAGCTCATTTGTAGATGGTGGATTTCTACCCTTGGGAAGAAGAATGAATGGATGGTTGGAGTCATTAATGTGAATCTTTCATGTTAAAAGTTTTCAGCGATTTAAAAATTGCCTAAGGTTATGGTTCAGAAAGTTAAATTATTACAAAGGAAATAGGATGCTATTAGAAAGCATCGGCGCAGATATTAGTTTCCTCCATTAGCGAGTGCTTATGAAAGATAAAATCTCAGTCATGGGTGAGCAGGCGAATTAAAAAGAATATTTGCCCCATTTATACCATAGGTATATATTTTCGTGTTCCTTTGTTTTACTTGGAGGATCTTCTCTATATATTTTCGTGTATGACGGGCGAATGACATTTGCGCTTTCTAAAGCTTGGGAATCTTTCAGTATTTTGAATATTCCACGGATTTGCAAATTGCATCCCTAACAGTTTGCATGAGAAGATTCTATTCTCTGAAAGGTTCGCTCAATTTACTCATTGTCGCATTAGACTATAAAGTTTTCTGTATTATAAAAATCCCCCATGAACGTCAAATTTTAATATAAGAAATTTTAGAGTATGGACGAGTTAGTCGGATATCACAAAATCTATTTATTAATTGTTAAATTTAACATCTCTCTTTCATGTTACAATACCTTTCTGTCATCGAATAATTTTGAATAGATGTAAGAAGAAATCCTGATCGACTTGCATCGCTCCTTGTCAGTTTCATCAGGTTTGATTTCCCTCGCAATCATTTAATAGAGTTTCAATCACGTGAACCTATTTGAGAAAATGAAAACATGTAATTGCTGTTTTGTAAATGCTATAGTGTCACTGAATGTAATAAACTCGATTCTGAGTACTTTGGTGAATTGACACAGTAGAAAATGAGGTTTATTCGAATGTGAAAAATGTTAATCGAGTGATGGCTGCGCTGTACGAATGATTTTTTTTCTGGTAGAACCTCTTAAACTAAAGTTTGTACAAGAGAGAAAACAGTGACCTGTCACAACATTTCGTCATCGAGGTGATTCTTCAAAGTTTTTCGCTTCCTTTTATTAGATATCGCGTATCATTCGCGAATTTTTCCAATTCTGTTGCAACGCCCTAAAGAAAAATAGCTGGGTATTTTTACTTCATTCCTTTTTTTATTATACCAGCTAAGATTGTTGTAATTTATTTTTCGACAAGTTACATCATACTTAACGTCTTTGTTATTCAGTTGATCAGTGACAATAACTACGTAGGTTTTAATTGCAATGTTTTGATTTCTTTATTATTAATAGCGTTATCATTACAAAAATCTTTAATTGTGATTTTTTTATGGACATACTTTCATATAATTAGTGAATCATTCACCTACGTTCTAATCGAATGTTTTACAAATTTACTTGAAATAAGCTTTCAGTTACATTAAATTTAATTTTATCTTTACACATTCCAGTCGTCCTAATTATATCTTCCCTTTCTTGGCTGCAGAAGCGCATCTAGAATTTTCATTTGGGGGATTGAACTTAAGGATCATAACCAACGTAATGAAGTCGTTACACCTAACGTTATTATTGATTCTCATCATAATAAATTGTTGCAAATGAATATATGTTGTAATCTTTCGACATATTTTTTGCTAATTTTTTTTAGAATTATGCTCTGAAGGAGGTACTTTTAGAATTTTAGGAGGGGCTAGTTCCCTTCAGCCACCCCACTGGGTGCACGCCTGCTTGGATGATAGAACTCGGTAACATTTCCACATGAGCGAGCCGAAAGAAACCTAGCTTTTTAGTGCATGGTACTCTGTTTCCTAAGCGACTCCTTCACTCAGTAAAATCATTTTAAGACTCCGAGATATGTAGTAAATTGTGCGAAAAATAGCGACTTGACTATCCCGGAAAGTGAAAGACCTGGGTTCGTGTCCCAGTCATGTCACTATTTTTCACACCTGTTATTCTATGGGATACAGCCGCACGGCTCCTCCTTGCTTAGCAATTTACCTTTCCTTATTCATAGTAAACTGTATTTTTCGCCATCTGGGTTTAAAACCGAATAAGGAAGGAAATACTGTACGCAGCAGTGACATTAAATTTATTCTGAGACCCGCTTTAATTCAGCACCAGCTCATTGAAATCGAAGTTTTCTTCTCTATAGCTCAACTTTTGAAGTTCAGGAATGTTTAGCTAGGGGTGGCATCGAGTGTACCCAAGATCGTGGCAAGTGGAACGGCTAAAAATAACGAGTGGTGGTCGGAAGTGCAGACGCATGTAGGTCAATTTTGCTGTCGCACCGCAGATGTTGATGTGGACCGGTTCCTCGCCGTCACCCGGTATGTAATCGGCTCGCTTTATCATCGTTTTCCCATCGAGGCGAGGAGATCAAGGAATAATCCATCTCCCGCAGAAATAAATAAACACGCGGTGAAAATTAAATTCCCCTTCTCGCTTTCTCTCATGCCTTCAACATGTCATTATTTCGGACGTCGGGCGTGCTTTTTATCGTATGAGGGTCAAACCTGTAGACTTGCTATCCAAGAAACAAGTGAATGAATATTCGGTGTTGGAGTAAATGTCGCAGAGTTTGCTACCGTAATGGTTGCTGCTATTTCCGACCATTAAGCGGGCCACATATAATTATTGCCATTATTATTATTATTATTATTTATTTTGGATGCTATTTTTGTAATAATAATAATTTAAAAATTGCTTTTATTTCGGCAAGATTGAAACTAAAAGCGTCCTCCTAGTCTAACCGATAATTGTGTATAATAAAATATCACCAATTTGATGATTAATATACGAAATAAAAGCACAAATTTCACGGTTACTATATCTCACCAGTTAATACGTTTCATTAGAATGGAATTAATTCTGGTGAGCGATGACTGGTGGAAATCTAGGGTCAAAGAAATCAAAGATGCATTTAATTTTGGATCTCTGGACTGGATTTCTAAGCCCTCGCAGGAAAAGGAAGACAATATCTTGATGTGTTAACGAATGATAAATATATTATGAGAATATTTAACGTTTTATGGTCTCCTTTTACCTCGGAATCTCTTGATTTCGCGATGTGTTTAATCTTTCAATTATAATTTTGATAAATTTAATTGCTTCGTCTTTATTTTTGAAAATATATTTTCAAAATTTTAACGGTATAAAAATTGATATTCAGTTCACATTTTGGAGTTTCTTTAGCGTTTGGAGATTTGATCTTTTATGTTGAACTAAATGGAAAGAATGTGTACTAAATATCAATTTTCATTCCGTTAATTTAAATCTTTAAATTGTACGGATCAGTTTCTTGTTCAATCCCTTGTTAGCGCACCGAGATTCGGTGACGTTTCTTAAGAACGAATATTCTCTTCAAAATACGCCCTTATTTACGGCCTAAGTAATCTCTATTCTCCTCCAGCGCTTCAATTACCCCTGGTTATTATAGGGGTGCTCAAAATATCGTATCCATATGCGCCTTCACGTGCCTTGATATGTAGATAGTTTAGGAGCATAATAATGGGTATGAATGTCTAGAGATGGAGTGATAAAATATCTCGCGTTACATCAATTTAAGCGGTTGAAGGTTCTCTCCGCAGATGGAAGACTGGATAAAGGATGCGTTTTTGTTTCCATGCGGGCACATAACCTCCCGGCTTTATCCTCAAAGATATTGATATCCGGCTGCAATTACCTGCATCTCTTTTAAGGAATCAAGTTGATGTAGCTGGAGGAAGTGTATTTTGAGCGAGTGGGCATTTCTATAGGACACTCTTCCTAAGGGTGTCGTCTTATGGGAATTGATCTTATCTTAATGAGTACTAATTGGAGGCTAATTCATAATTTTAAAAATTTTTTGTGAGTTGAGGTTATCATTGAGTGGAATAAATAAATAATAAATAAGTTACGTCTTTATTTTAGGTGAAATAGAGACTTAAGTTTCTCATCTTCCGTTTAACCCATAAAAATAAGAATACGCCGAACGCTTTAACTTGTAAGCAATGATCTCCGAAGTACAGGGCTATATGTTGGTGGCGAAGAGAATGAAGTCTTTGTTGAGAATTTTGCGATATCAACAGAAATATTTTGGAAGCTTTTTCAGTCTCAGATACAGGGGGATTAAAATATCAAATAATCAGTTTTACTTTTACTAAGTTATGCGTGCGAATATGCAATTATTAATATACATGTCAGTAAAAAGGTAGCTAATCAACTGAAAGAACCTTGACGACCGTGAAGATGAAGGAATGATAAGGAAGCTCTTTACTTGATTTAACTTTATGAAATAATGTATGAAACCGGTTCCACTTTGAAAAATTCTGACCCCTTAATACTCGGGTTGAAACCAGCTTTATTAGCTTTTTGGCTGAGAAATATTTCATTGTTGCATTTTATGATTATTCTGTAATTTAATGGGTTATTTCTCTCGTCTCACTGACTCACTCGTTTTAAAAGCTGAAATTCCGCATGGCTCTTTTTATTTTATGACTGTCTAATGGAAAGCTTTGCTTACTTGCCGATGAATAGGAATATAATTTTCTCACATGAAAAATCCGTCATTAAAGTTTCATTAGCCTCTTCTACCGAAGTAAATCAATTCTAACTTTTATAAGGTTATAAGAGGGCAAATAATTTGCGTATTCCGCTGGCAAGAACTTAAAAGTTGATAAAAGAAAGGAGAGAAATTTGGAAAACGGCTGTTAATGAATTAGAGATTTAAAACACTCCGTAAGCCGTATTTCCGTAAGCGGAATGGGAAGCTCCGGATTACCGATTTCTACCCCAGAAATCGATTCTTGAGTTCTGCGTGCCGAAATACGGCTTATGGAGTGTTTTAAACCTCTAAAAGTTGATGATTTGCGCGTGTGAATAAAAGTAATGCGAGGATTCGAAATGGAATAATGCGTATGAAGTCTCCCCTTTCTTATGCCGACAGAATAAAAAATACTTGGCCGTCTGCAGCCTAAGTTGGCGCGTCTGCAGTGTACGGATAAGTCTGCCTGTCAGTTCACCTAAGTCCAGACATGATCATAGCCGACTGCCGAAAACGAAGCGCATGAAAAACAATGGTTGTCATGCGTCGAGGATGTTGTGATTGGCGGGCATTGAGCACGAATAGAATGAGCGAAATGAAAAAAGAGGAATATCGGAAAGCTGCCTACCGTCTTGTACACCTTTTGCTCGCTTCTCGATCGGCGCCGGGCTTATCGAAAAGGCAATCGAAAGGCGTCGGCCTTGATTGCCTTACTACGTGAGAGGAGTGCTTGAGAAGAAAGTGTATGCTGGAGAAAGAGGAGGTGATAAGGAAGAGAGTGGAGATTCGTGAGGAGATGAATAATGGAGCCAGGGAGGGAAGAAACTTGGGTGAATGTATTTCAGCTCCGGGGGAAATTCGGATGTCCAAACTTTTTGAATAAGTTGGGGAAAATGAAGTGAAGGGATGAAGGACCGTCACGTAGTGTACGTCGCAGGACGTTCGTTGTCGGAATTCGAAACTTCCACTCCCCGAAACTGTTTACCGCACTCCACCAAGAGGCGGTAATTTTCTTGGAAGATCTTCTCTTGGAAACGATCGATTCGTTGCGAATTCCCGAAGGAACTTAAGCGCATCGCTCGATGACTTGGATGGACTGTTGGATATTTTGTTGAATAAATAACAAGAATTGATTGCTGTTTTGCTCCAGGAAGGCACATGTTTTGGCATTTGATGGTCCCAATCTCGCCGGCAATGCAGAATTTTTTATTCTGTTTCCTCATAATTCAGAAAATGACGTGCATATTTCTGATGTTGCCTTGAAGGTAAATAAAAATAATGATATAGCTAGTCTGTCATAAATTAACGAAATGCGTTAATAAATCCTTGGAAAGAATCAATTTTCTAGTACTAAAGTGGAACGATAGGGGATATTGATCTTATGTTCTAAGAGCAGAAAGCATGTTTTCTTATGTTGTCAATGATGCTCAATTCCTTAATTATCGTATAAGAATTAACACCAGTCACAGGCGAAGAAAGGGAACCTGGAACGCAGGTAATGATAAATAATAGATAATATTTCATCAAGTTTAATACACGTTATTTTCATCCATTAGAAATAAATATTAACGTTACGAAGTACGTTCATATCCATCATGGCGTCCCACCAAGTTAAACTAGAGTATATGTATTACATTCATCCATTAGCTTTCTATCATTCATGGACTCACGCATGGTTTTGCTCGTAATGTATAAAAATAAGCAAGCTCAGTCAAGATCTAAATCTATAAATATCACTAGTCATTTCTTGCCTAAAATACTACAATAAGACTGGTTTCAACTATTTATCATGATTAGACATCAGCAAATTTTGATCTGAAAAATCTAATCCTGTGAAGAATATTCGGTGTTGGAAATTGCCATTTCTTTCCCCTGGACTTTTCGGCCGGAATCAGTTGAGAAGTTTCAAGAAGTAATTCAATTACTCAATATTGGCCTTCCAAGAAACCGTCTATTTTTTGGAAACGGAAAATTCCCCAGAAAACTCGGATCGAAAAGTATCATTTTTGGAGAATGTTTCCTTTAGAGAGGAAATTCTGCAAGCGAGAAAGTCTCACGACGCGACGATGACGGCGACGAGGAAATATGTCCGAAAACGTCTCCTTACCGTAGATGGGAAAGAACCTTTGGGCAATCAAGATGAGGAAGTGCGAGAAAGAGTTGAGAGAGGATGGGAGAGAAAAACGAGAGTGTGAGTAAGAAGTTATCGGCGAGGATTTGCCAAGGGGAAGAAGGGTATAAGATGAGAAGAGAGTGATGGCGGTATTTGGAGTCCTGTTTACCAGGCAGATTGATAGCTAGATAATTTGACTTTATTTGCTCGACCAAACTCGCTTCGTTCCTTCGCGTTTCCCTCTTTCTCAACATCTCTTCCGCCCTTTCGTGTATCCTCTACCTCATCCGTCTCTTCCTCTTTCCACCACCTCTCTTTCATCTCTTAATGCGCATCTCCACTTCTACGAATCCACTTTCTCACAGTCTCATCCTCTAACATTCCCTTCCCCAATACTAATGGAGGTCTCGTTTCGTTTTTATTCCCATTCATTTGTAGCTTCCGAACTCTTCCGACTGACGGCACATTAAATCCATTCGACATATTACCAGGCCGCACTCGGTCTGCCCCGAAAGAAGGGAAATAAAATTCGTCGCGGCAGACTTAAATGTGTTCTCAAGTGATTGAATTTTTAAAGCTGGTATTTCAAACTATCGATCTTTTTTTCGCTGCATTCGGTTGGATTCACAATGCGGGATGGGCTAGTCCATTTTAGAAATATGACCGGGCTGCATCTTTATCGTTTTATGTTGACAATATTGACCTATAATCCGTTTACTGCGTCAAGTGTTTAGTACAAAATCAAATGTAAACTCTCCTTTCTAATCAATAATTTCCAGTTATGTACCTGATGTTCTGAGGTGGAATGAAGGAATTTACTAATTTAGACGAAAAAATTACTTAAATGTTGTAAAGCATTAGTTGCTTGCGATATAGTTTTTACTACTCGTTCTTTCCGCGAGCGTTCCAGTCTAGTAATAAGCAAAATAAATTGATTAATCTCTTTTTTACACCCAATACCACATCCTGATAGGTAGATAGGGCATGTAAAAGTAGATAGAATTGGCTTAAAAATAGTTCCTTTTCCTTTATTACAAGTCGCTGTTTTTGCTCACCCTTTTATGAGTTATGAGCTAATAGAATTTTGTTGCGTATGATTATCTAAGATAAGCTGAAGATATTTTTCTAAAAAAATCCAGTAAAGAAAAAAGTCATCGACTAACTTTTATTGAAGATCTAACTTTCTTGTTGTATTGATTGGTAAAATGCCTGAGGTCCTTAGTTTTTTACTGTGTTAAATGATAAGGTTTCATAGACAAATTAGATATAGAATTGTTTTCTTTTATCTTTTCAGTTTCTCATGTAAGAAATAGGTGAATGGTTTTGATCGTATTGCAAGTGCATTTTTATTGAAACCCAAAGAATCATAAATTTCTTTCGCTTTGTCATCATAAGGCTACTTCTACGAAACCCGTTGATTTTTTAATACTTTTAATGCTGTTAAGTTTAGCCTCGTAGATAATTGTATTTTGATTCGAGAAAACATGAATTCCCCATTAAAATGATCATCCAAAGTATGAAAAGCTGACAAGACCTCCTCTCGTCCATTCTTATGGACCTCCTCAGCGTCTACAAATGAAATTGTAATTAATTTTCGCGGAAAGAATAGTTACATTAGAACACCCGTGTACCATTCTCATTTATATTTTTATGCCCGTTTGTTTTTCCGTTTCCTTCCATTGACTCTTACATCCGTCGATGCGAGTCGCATTGTCCCTTTGTTTGTTTAGCGATGTCTTAATTGCTTACGGTGTTAATATGCAAATTTTTTCGCGGAATGACGAATCGGAATCGCCGCAGGAGGAGGTGGGAATGGAGGGAGGAACCTGAGAGGGGAGAAGTCCTTTTGTGTGACCTTAATTTGAAAGTTATTCCTTCGCGGTGAGTTCAACGGCCGTTAAAAACTCGGCGGATCATACCGTGGGTATTTCTCGCGACGTCCCAATTAAAAAAGGCTGCCGGCAGAGGGCATTCATTGTGTGCAGCCGTTGTAACTCCGCCCTCAACGTGCTTTATTTGTTGCGCCGGCTGTTTTCTTGATCTCTTTTACCCTTTCATCAGTTTTGAATTTCGAGCAATTGTAAGATCAAGCCATTCGTTCTCGATAGGTTTTTCTTATTGCTAAAATAAAAACTCGTATTAACTTCGGGCGAAAGACAAGTTACCAATCTCTATAGTTTCTATAAATATTCCTCGTCTTCGTGTGACATGAAAATTGTCGTAAGAGAAAGATTTTTTCTTATTAATTTGAACTGCGTTTTCTACGTTGATATACGCTAAATATTTCATAATATTTGCATTGATTCCCTCAAAATACATCAATAAAATATCGTAAAATTTTCATTAGTGCCCTCAAATTAAAAAAATAAAATTTCGTAAAACTTTTATTAATTCCCTCAAAATACATAATTTCACGCTGCCTGTGTTCGACCCTTTTAAATCTTCTTCGTGTATAAAGCAGAAAGAAAACGAGTCGGAGTATGCATAATGATTACCTCAGACATTCCTTCCTTAATTATGTTACGAAATAGACCCTGTAATTTTCATTCACGCAATAATTATTATTCATCAGCCGCAATGCTCTATACTCTTCGTGAATTTATGTAAAAATACGATGAATATATCTTCTCCATATGGTTACCATTTTCAGCTTCTCTTTATCCGGGCTGGGTTCTTTAAAATATGAATACGACATACGAACAATCGCTCCTGATTTTTAGCGATACAGTTTTCTCATGCCGTCCATCTCCCGTGCGAGCTATTTCTCATGGAAATGAATTTAAGTGTTCCTTTCCCTGGAATTTTAATCGCGCTTCATCTGGATGTTCATTAGAGAATTCCCAACTCGTAATCATACCGAATCTCGCCCACAGAAACTCTCACAGAGCAAATAACTAAACTACAACGTCTTCTGAATCGGAGAGTGAATTTGGTTAATGGGATTTGAATGTAGAAACGGCGTCAAATATTTATTTCCAGGTGGTTATTTTGTTTTTAGAATCTCTTCTCTTTGATGCTAGTCGTGAATTTTTGGTTGCGTGATGTTATTTAGAATGTCATATGGCGAAGTTACTTGATTAATTTGTTCGATAATGAGATAGTTTTAATTCAGAGTTTCGTGAGAATTCCTGAATTTCCTCCATGATAATGTGTGTAGTTTTTATATAGAAGGTGAAACGTGACTCTTCATGTCTTTTCAAATATGCACATTTCATCAATGAATCGTTCGTAAATTTTATGTCTACCACATCAGGACACATCAGCATTTCCCAAAATTTTTCTTTCCTTTTATCCTAAATATCATGGTACGCTTTAACCTTTCCTTTTGTTTCCGTTGGAAAACACCCTTGAAACATGTGAAGCATTAACTTAATGTTTGAATTAATTAAGGAAAATTACGTCAATTTATCTTGAACGCCCGTGTATTTGACGTGATATTACCATCATTAAGTATCCCTAGAAAACGTATGACGCACTCGTTTAGAACTGACTTCTACCATAGAAAAAATCGAGTGGTTCAGTTAAAAGATGCGTTTGATTGAAGAAGATAAACTGGCCTGCGATTCTAATGAACGAAAACTTGATTGATGAATTTTAATTCTTCACATTTATTAAATATTTCAGTTAAGCTATTAGAAAATAAAGTGTGAGATCCACAGAGATCCACTTCATTTATCGATAACTGTTCTTTTGATTTAAAACGTATTTCTCGATTACCTTAATATACTGTTGTCGACTTCATCGTTGGTCACAAACTGCAAGCACATATATTTATATGTATATCGTGGCTTATCTAAATAGATTTGTTTCCTATAGCGATTATTTAAAGGCCCCGCAGTGTTGCAATTAAATCCTCCATGTTCACACCATGATTTGAACCCGAAAATACGAAACCACTTGTAATCCTGCCTTGATGAATCCTCAAGTGGTGAATAGTGTCACGAAATCTTTAGCAATTTCCGTTACCCAATCTTGAAATCCATTATTGTCTCTGAGACGTTGGGCAATCCCTCCAAGTCCTTCGAGCTCCACACTTGGACCCTTATCTACTCCTCATTCAATCCGAATTTCGCGGAGATTTCCATCCTTGAACGAGGCACGGAACGGAGCGACCACTTCGAAATGTAATCTCATAAATTGCGCTCCGCCCATTCCCCGCCCTCTCCGCGGAATTATACGAACGAAACGGATAAATCGCTTTGTTCGTTTTTTCTCTCTCGCAAAATGGCGCTTCGTCCGATCTCACTCTCGTCGCCATTCCCTTTCCGCAGTGGAACGCTATGCGTCACGGTCGGCGAACTCTTTAGCACCTGTTTTGTTATTTTTTGTTCCCTTCGCTAATGACGGCGACGGCTGCGGGGCCCTTCGGCATATACGGAGGCGCGTGCGTGGCTCTCTGCGAGGAATGATTGCGAAAAAAAATGCGATTTGGGACCGCGATGTCGTTCGTCTCTGACCCCACCAACGTCACTCGTATTTCTGCCGTTTTTACTCACTTGCTCGAACGCTTACGTGTGGCACCCACGCCTTTTAACGGCTACTGCAATCACTCACTCGTTAGTATCGTTCTCGATCGTTAAAATCTCTCACGCTAAGTCTGATTTACCTGCAGCCTTGTCCGCCAACATCTCCCGCTACTTCGCCATCGATTTTCTTTTCCATCTCCGCAGTTCCCTGACCACTTTCGGTTTTATTTTTTAGGCTCGCGTCACCTTTACGTCATTTCTTTCTTAACAGGCGCGTGTTCACTTAGTCACTCTTTCATAATTTTTACCTCTCTTTCTTCATTCATATGTCACATGTTTAAGATCGTAAGTTTTATCAAACTAAGCCCTCTATTTGTCTCTTGTAAGCACATTTACCATCTATTTACCATTGTAAGCAAACATAATGTTGAATTACTTACCTGGCCATCCTCCTTAAATAAGTTGCCTTGGTCAGCCTATGATCATATGGACAATACGGATACTTCAGTGAGACATGGCATAGCTTGAAACCGGGTTCCTTTTCTTTACTGAACATGAAATAATATTTAAACATTCTTCGATTATTTAGGTTTTGAAAAGTAAGTTTGGTCTATGAATGTATAAATTTTAGATGAACTTACTTGTAATTTACATTTAACTTGATCTTGTGATCGAGGATAATTTTGTGATGCCCATTTACACATATTAATTTCACACATTGAATGTACACAGATCGATGTCACAGAATTCCCTATGTCCTTATTTGTTTTAGTCCAGAACATCCTTTCTCTCCCCCTTGATGCTACCGAAGTTCCCACTAGGAAGCACTCATACCTGTGGTGGTAATTACTTCTTAAACCATATTATATTTGGTATTATGTTTACATCTGCTCATTCTCTACCCGACGTTTATAATAGCTTTTTGATTTTCAGTACATGTCTCATTTCATAGAGACAGTGAGAAAAACAACCGTTTACGAAAGTATTTAACAGAGTGATTGGTATCCCATCTAGCTAAGATACGTGCCGCGCGATTGCAAAACACTAGAAAATAAATCGGAATTACTCTCGACACGCGTAGATACAGTATCGGGAACTTTCCAGAAACGAAGAGTTGGCGCTGAAGGAGTTAGTTTTCTTTATTTCGCGGTGTGATGTCGCCAACGTCTGCTCTCCATCTTCATCTTTGCTTCAGAATGTATCATAACTCCTATCCTTTTGTATCTGAACCTAGTATCTCCCTAACAGGTATCTCGATGACTCTCTCCTCTTTGACATTGCCTCATCACTTCTCTTCGGCTCCACCCATTTCCTTTTCCATTCTCTCCCCCACTCAAGTCTTTCATTTTTTGCATCCCCCTTTCGCAACCTCGCACCTCGTGTCTCTTTCACTATCGCCCGTATCTGTCGTCCTTTTCCCCGTTCCCTCACGCCCAAGTACACCCTCTCGCAAATCCTGCAGGATTTACCTTGTCTCCAGGGCCCTGTCCGAGAGATCCTGATCGATTGCTTCTCCCCTCCCGTATTTTCTTCTATAGAAATTTGGCAAATACCCTCCGGGACGGTATCAAACCTTTGGACGCGTAATTGTTATCGCGACGAAACAGATATCCGTTCTAATTTCCTCAGACTTTATTCCGAACCCAATTTCAGTATTTTCCGTAAAGCTTTCAGAACCCCGGATTGCTACCGATGTAAATGATTTTATCTCGATGTTGTTCGCGCCAAAAGAAAGGCTTGCGTATGTAAATTTCGGTTTCCATCAATCAGATTTAGGCAATATGTCAGTCAGTCTGGAATATTAAGAGAATTTTTTCCTTAATTCGTCCACCTTGTCCCAACTGAAGCTACAAGGACAAAAATCGTGTATCTTTCCCACATCACCCTTTTTTGTCCTTCATAAGTAACCTTTATGTTCTCCCATCCCCAGTTCTGAGTTTCTGGGTCTTAAAATTACAGCTTCACACTCTCCGTATGTTCTTGAGATATTTTCAAGTAAGAACTTTTGTCGATAAAAATTTCGCTTACACATTGCAATGCGTGAATGTACTCTCAAATACATGCAGTTTTCTCTTGTCGTTTTATTCGCTTATGTTAATATCGGATCGAATCAAGGTATGTTGGCATCCCAGGCGATGATCACCTTTCCGCTTGTCTTATCTCGGATTTCTTGCTGATACCTTTCGAACGTGTCAACTTTTGATTTGTGTAACAGCGTTGAGAGCTGGTGAAATGTCTCATGTGATTAATCAACTTTGAATAATTCAACCATCAATTAATCATATTCCATGTTATAGTTAATATAGTAGGATTTGTTAACGCATTTTTAGTGTGAGGGATTAGATCTATTGAACGTTTAAAAAAGCTACTTCAGTTCAAAGTATCTCAAATCGCAGACTTTGTGTCTTGAAAAAGAATCTGGTTGTTTTCGTCTTCTTGGGCGTTTTTGGGCAGTATGTGTTGCCGTTTAAGCTTGTTACTCGTGAAAATGGATGGCTTTAGGAACGAATATGAAATCGGAAAGAAAATGCTGCAATTTTCGGTGTTTTCAACCTTTGCATGATCTATAGTCCAGCATCCCCTGTAAATTATGCCAAAAAATCTCATGATAAGATAACTTAGTTTAAATTCTGAATGAAAAGAGGTTAAGGAATAGCTGTCGCTCATTTATCAAGACTTACGTTTCAATCGCTGTACAAATGTATGTGTTTGCTTAATAATTTTCGTTTTTACACTAAAAGCAGCTAAATGAAGCAAATTCTCAAATTTTAGCAATTCAGATGAAATCACTGTCCCTCAGGTTTCAGCGACTTGGCGGAACTTTGGAAGCTTTATCGTAAGGGAATTCATTACAATTTATTTCGACAGTTTCTGGGAACGAGTGTAGGATTAATTCATTCATTAAGGACTGATAATATACTAGTTTTAAGTATTCACCAATATTTGTAATTATAAATTGTTAAAATGTTTCTACATTCGCTCTTTGCATACATTCTAAAGAAGATCACTTCGGAATTTTTTCATGAAACGTACTCGTACACATACATTTGGCCGTTTTGTAATTGTAATGAATTTTTCAGATCCCTTACGAAAACGATGAATTGCAGGCAAATATTCACAAGGTATGCACACCATAATTACTTATCCTGATATTATCCCCAAATGTCCCGTTCAGATTCTAGTTACATTTTCCAAGTTGGAAATGTGACTGTGGAATTATTTTGGCTGGCAGTAAAGCACTTTTTGGACGAGTTTAAGCATATAAACTTTTTGGCACCTCCCAGTTGCATATCACGCTGACAAACGACCCCTGACCTTCTCTGATAATCAGGCTCTCTTTGACTTATTCAGTCTCCGAGATAATCCCTGGAGCACGTATTGTCGTTGCTTGTCGTGGACCACGGTAAGGGCGTTCCTCCAACGACCCATATTTATTCACTTTTGACTTTTTCGCTGGCGATGCTTATCTACATCAAGTCTGACGCTCTCTCGTAATATTTTTTGTAGCTCCATTCAAAATAATCACCGCGAACATGCCCTTATCTCCACACCGCAAGCACACCCTTTTGATTCAGCCGCCGTCTGCTCCTTTGTGCATTGACTGTACGTAAATCTCTAACGTTGTGTAGGCAATGGTCCTCCTGCACAAAGGGGGCGTGTCGACTGACTTTTGTCCCTTGCAGTGATGCGAAGGGACGGTGAACATGAGAAAGGAAGGGAAGGGCTAAGGCGAGAGAATTTCGGGTTCCAAACTTTCACACGTCCGATAATGAAAGCAGAGGTCCCCACGCCCTAAGGGTATAGCACTCTTCGGAATCCCTCTCCCATGGTTTTCATTCATCATGCAGCCTGAATTTCCATGGTTTTCCCCAAACAAACAACCTTCCTCTCGACGATGCTCTCTTTAATGATCCAAAACGAGAAGTCGATAAGAATGAAATTAAATTTTAACGGTGTTAAAGTTGGCTTTTTCTCGATCGAAGTTATGTTCTGTACAACATTAAGGTTTATTGCGCGTGAGGTAAGAGGCAACGAATGTTAAATGTCATAGTTATTCAATTATACCATTTTAAGTCGTACATCCTTGTACAGAATTGCGAAAAAAGGGAGATAATAAGATAGGAACGTGAGTTGTCGGAGCAAGTAATTGCAGACTATTTCCACTACAATTTTAACGAGGGATTATCTGGATTTTTGCTGTCAGTTGGTCTTCTTCTGAACACAGGGTCTTTAGTTATCGGGATCAATTTGACGCCAAAATACCTTGACTGTATCTATTCGCTTCGCATCGCAGTTTGCGTTGTGTTGAAGCTAATCTGCCCATGGTTCTCGTTGATGATGAAAAAGAGATTCCAAAGAATATTGAAAAAAAATACATCAGAACGATTTTTGAATCGTTTGAAAGCCAAATTTGTATAAATTATAAATCATAAAACAGCTTTTTTAAGATTATCAATGTCTGTTAGTCACGAAGAATAAAGTGGAGATCAAGCTACGACCTGTATAAGTAGCAATAACACAGCACCAGGTGAAAACTCTTGGTTCACCTCTGAGGATGGCAGCTTAGCTGCCGAAATACGTACGAGGTTTTTACACTGGGACGGAGTTCTTGCTCCACTGGTTTTTACGGCTTTTAGGAGTTTTTAACGTGTCATTAGTACACATTTTACACAGTTGTGGTTGGGGTGTGTGCTGTGCTATTGCTCTGTTAGTCATGTTAGAGCGTATTTTTAATTAAGATGCGTCCTTCTTAAAAAATACCCAGAGTGAATTCGCGTCTGAATTACATTAACTTTTTATTCATTAAGCTTCCATTGCTTCACCAAACGGATACTTTATATATTTACTCCATTAACAAGGCATCGAAACAAACCTAATTTCTCTTTAGCGATTACTTTTACCTTTTCCTTGCTATTCTACTTGTGGAGTTTATTCTTCATTAATGAGAGGTTTAAATTTTCGTTATTTTATTAATTGCCCCTATATATTGTTGAATATTTTCGAAATTCTGATTTATCTGTTGCAAGCTTGCCTTACTCAAGTTCTTCTTGCGGCTTAGAAGTATGCTTCACGCAGTTTTTTGGAATGATTTTAATTAACTTGAACTTATAAAATCAACTTCTCGAGTCTAAATAATCTAAAACATTTAAATTGTTGCAATTTTGGGTATTTAAATTAGAAAACAGAAATATTTGTAAAATTATAACTTCATTTATTGCCAAATAAAACAACTACGATTTTAGGTTATCGTGTTCCTGGGACTTTGATTTCTGATCATTAGTTATTGAGGGCAGAGGTTTTTTTGTACGTGTTCCAACATTTACTTAAATCGACCGAAATATATTTATAACGACATCAATCGTAATTTTCTCGCAAACATCTCGGAGAAAGAGAAACGGTTTATTTTATTCCTTCTTCCAATTATCATCAATTTTCGTACCTCGTATATTGATTTCCAATATTATGTTTCATTAGGTCTAATTCGCGCTATAATCTGATCGACGTGCTCATTCAAATGAGAACATTCGTCGGTTGTAGTCACGAGAGTAATTTTCTCGATTCCACAGAATCACTTAAAACGGCGGAAAGGCCAGATTATATCTTTCGTATCACCTACATCTTCCGTATAAAATCGTCCAGAAAGTCGTTTTGCATCACAAAACCCCTTTACTTTGCATACAACAAAGATCGCGCTGCGCATTTAAGTAAGGTCGATTTACAGAAGACTCGTAATTGGCACGTTTAACTTCTTTAAATTGGCGCCTCCTGAGTGGATATTAAGTGTAATGAGGGTCAAGGTGGCTGTAACTTCTCTCTGAAAATTCACGATATGAATCCAGAATGATATCAAAATTAGGCAATATTGTGAAAGAGAGTGAATGAGTTAATGTCGTTGAGAATTTTTAGCTGATCGTAGTGCGTATGGAGAAAATCTTTCAAATCCGCTGAGAAAATGGTTCATTATATCCATAGGCTCATGAAACACCTGAGAAAGACGCGGTGGAGCTTAGTTTAATCTTATTGGCTGAATTTACATTATCGATAAATAAGTTTCGTATCAACGTCTTTATATCTCTTTATTGTCCTCCATTTTCGCTGTGAAGGATTCCTAATTGTGTGCTTATTTATTCTTGGTGAGCCTACTCTTTGATGATGACAGAGGTTTTTGAAATATTTTCGACAGTTTTGAGCAATTGTGGTTGGGTTGGAAATTTCACAGAAATATTGTTATTATCCTCACTGTTTTTGTTTAATAATTTTAATTATGGTTCTCGATTAATCTTTAAAATTTAAACACGATATTTGAAGGGATTGTTCGAGCATTTGCAACTTTGTGAGTGGTGAAAATTCATTGAAAATTCTTTTTCATTTCCTTTTATATGTACTCTACGTGATATTCGTTTTTTAAAGTTGTATCGAGTAAAGAAACAATGTATTACTGATGTTTTCGCCTTGCAGATTCAGCTCAAAATACTGAAATGTTGAATCGGAAGCTGTGAGATTAGTGTCGAATGTATTTCCAGCGTCGTATCAGGGTTGGTTAAACAGTGACAAGTTTGGTGATATTTTTGCTCTTCGATAAAATATTCCCTTTGTTAATAATCTTTTTTCCGGATATTTCGGCTGTCATCTTATTCGAATCGCCTCTCAATTCTCAGCCTATTTTCCTTTTCCCTCTGTCACCGGAAATGAAATGCGATGGGACTCGATATGTGGTCCAAGCGACTGTATGGTAAACAGTCAAGTATCGTGAGTGACAGGTGGTGAATTGAGAATAGAGGAAAAAAATAACAGAGAGATAGGAGAAAAGGATGGGTATGAATGAACTTGGGATATGTGTTGGCATCACTGAACTCCTACTGTAATAGGGGTCTTTCCTTTCTGAGTTTCCTGGAGGTTAGCTCAGGATGAGGGATATCTTTGAAAATTCTTCTGCGAATTATTTCTTTTCTTTTTGGCGTAATTTATCATTATGTTAAGAATTAAACACAAATAAAACGAAGATAAAACTATTATTTACGCTGAATATGATGTACAAAACATTCATGTTTCAGTGAAGTACTTGTCAATGTAATATTTCGATCTCCTTGTTTGGATTCAATTATTTTTTTCTTTATAGTTTTGCTAAGCTTCAAATCTGTGGTATAAGTAACATAAATTTTACGTCTTCAAACTATATTAAGAAAAAGATTGGAAAACTGAATATCAACCGAAGAATTTCTATATAAAAATAGAATATTCTGCACCCCCCGCCATTTCATAAATATAACTAAAGTAACTGTGGATCGCAAAAGTCTAATTAAGATCTTTTTAAGAATACGAAGATATTTAACAGAAGATATAATTGTGAAGATATATATTGGAACATTTTAAGAAAGAACTTTAACTAATTTAAATTTTTGGAAAGACGTAATTATTATAAGGTATCTTAAGTCTACCCACAGTAATTTATTACGCTGTAATTTATTTCACCAACTGAATACAGCGAAATAAATCTCTGAGAACAGAATTAAGCTTTCATCTTGATTGTTTCTCTAGAAGAAGGAGTTTATTATCGGAGGGTTAAGGTAATAATAAGAAGTGTCACTTTTATTGAAATTATGAGAGAATATCCAAAAGTATACAAAACAATAGCTTTAATTTTGTGACTTGCTTTTCCAATAAAAGATTGTCGTTCAAATGGAATTGGAAAACCACCTCGATAATGTCATTTCGTTTCCTCCAAATTTTCATTCTTTGTTTCTCTAGCAAATCTAAGAACTATTGAGTTATGTAAGACTTATTTCTTAATATTTCGTCCTTCTAATCCTATGCATGCGATGCTCTTAAAGAAGTGTTTTCTTTGGGTATCGATTTGGGTTGAAATTCAATTCAAAGTCGTATCCTCCTTTTGGGTCAAATTTTTGTTGCGTTTTTATGTCCGTAAATTTCGCTATTTGTCTCCGTCTGAAAGCTGAATGGAGAAAGTCTTTGGAGGAACGGCTTCTGTTGCGTCTTAGGCTGGGTAGCTGTCGCGTCTAGTTAAAGCAGCGTCGTCCTCAGATGCCCCTGACAGCATAAGTAGAGGAAGCGTTGGTAGTCACAAAAGGAAGTCCTCCGGAGAGGCGTCGTCGTACCTCGAGGCGCCTTTCCCACTGACCTACGTCACGCCGAGGTCCGCATTCCAACAGAAGGAATTGCTGCGGTAACTCCTTCACCCCACAGCTAATCGATAAGTCATCATGTGTGGAAATTTCTTGACCCAGAATAGTTGTTGCGATAGGTACAAGTAAATTACAGGTGTAACTCTGGTCTTCGGAAGAGAATTCGAGGTTTTCTTGTGCACAAGAAGTAGATTCCATTGCTTCCGAGTGAACTTTTTTTGCGTCTTTCTCTCTCTCTCTCTCTGGTAAGAGCGATCTTAAAGAGGACGGTTTTTATAATTTTTCACGTTGGAGGAACTGATTGTTATCACTTGTGACCCTAATGATAGGTTCGTAGTTATGTTTTTTCTCTTAGTTAGGGGTTTGGTTTTGTTTGGGACCGTTTTCTTCTCTTCATCGAGTAATAAAATTTCAGATCGAAGAATAAAAAGACACGATTCTATCTAAACCAATACTTAGAGATTTTTTTGAAAGGACCCGATAGCGACGCGTCGCGCGACCTTCAGGTTTTTCATTTGAAATGTATTTGTTTATAAATACTTATTGATCTTATTTTGTTCATGTTTAATCAAAAATCTAGTTGATAAACATTATAAACGCGTTTCATCTTTTTTTAAGGTATGTTTCTATCCACTTAAAAAAGTTGTGGTTTAGAGATATAGCCAATGGACCGTGAAATTTATAAGAAAAAAAAATTAACACCCATCTAGGGAAGACCTACCATGTGAGCTAAATAAGATAATTTTAATGGTTTATGCATTTTTTACTAACTGTAGTGATATTAACTTTGGTAGTACTACTATTAGCCACTAAAATGTGTTTAATACTTATATTTGTGTAAGCTATAAACTAAAACCACTTCTCAAGGTTAAACAGATAAGAAAAACAGTCACATGACTGAGACTCGAACCCAGGTCTCCCACTTTCCGGGCAGAATACGTGCCCGGTACCTGGAAAGTCCGGGGTTCGTGTCTCAGTCATGTCGCTCTTTTTGGCATCTGCTTATCCATGGCTTATAAGACGCACTCCTCTATGCACAAAGTAAAACACCTTTTGCTTTCCCTTAAAATTACTTTCAGTAGCCCTGGTGTCTAATTTCAGCTGATTGAATTGTATCGTATCAACCCCCAGTTTCAACGCTAAACCGTTTACCGACTGAGCGACTAATATTTTGCCAACTATTTAGGTGATTATTGAAGCATTTTAATCGCTATGAAGATATTGACGTGAAACAATCATACGTACAAGTGAACACAGCTCCGCCTATTTTTACTTCTCCCAAAACAAGACACATTTCGTTATTTTTCTTTGATTTATCCATTTTAAATATTTATTCAGTGACGCTAGTTATGGGGAAACACGGCGGTGGTGTCGTCCCTTTCCAATAAAATCCGAATGTAGCGCTCTAAATTATCGTCGGAATTGAATACCGATGAATGTGTATATTGGACGTGACATTACTTTTACTTATCTACGGTCGATAGATAGCACATTTCTCTAAGAGCGGAAATGTCGCGACGACGGCACATGTCGAAGAAACAATTTTTCCCGTAATCTTCTCTTTTTCGCGCGGGTAAGCGAGGCATAAACTATTGAGAGACAAGTTACAACTTGAGCGCACGTGACGACTATTCGTTTATACGGCTGGATGGCGAGTTTTGCCTCCTTTTCTTCCGCTTGTTAGCTCTTTCGGTTTTGTCAGTCCTCACAATAACGTATTGTAATGTTTTGGATTGGAGAAGGGCCGGAATATCAACGCAGTTCCGCTGTGAAGGACGTGAGGATTTACCCTGTTTTCAAAGGACATCAATACCACTCCTTATACGTTTTCTCTTTCTCTGTCCGATTCTTCGCCAATTTTTCCAACTCATTCCTCTTTTATGTATCTTCTATTTTATCCTTGTTGGATAATATTAAATAAATTTTCGTTTTTTCTTCTCTCTGCGTGTATTTCCCCTTTTCAACGGCGATAAATGCCATCCATTTTGATTAACGATATGGTTATATATAAATAGTTTTGGAAAATGTATTATTATTTAGGAATTTTGTGTCCATTTGTATAGATATGTATTTGAAACCTATTTTGGGTTCAAGTACTGCGCGGAGGAATTATTTTCATTCATCTTTTTACATTGAACACTGTAAAAGTATAAAAAAACTTCAATTACAATCCATAATATAGTTGTGGATGGTACTTATATTGCTTTTTACACTTTCACTGTATTACTACAATGGAATTCCACCAGATACCCACAATACAGTCTGGTGGATTGCATTTATATCGTACTTATAATTTTACTGCGTTTCATTGGAATTCTACCAGATATTGCTACCTTAAATTCATTTTCTCTTACGTTGATATTTCTATTTCGAAACCGGCGTTCCTTATTTTTCAGTTTCATTTCAATTTGCATACAATAATGAAGTCGATGATCATATTTTATCTTTGCCAAATCACTTGAACACAGCTCTTTTACCAATCAATTCCTTACGTGAAAGTTGAATAATTATGAGTTGTTATAATTTACATCGGAAAACTACGTCATAACAGTATATTTTTTTTGTTGTCAGCCTCGCTGGCGGGGTGGTTAGTATGTTACCCTACCAACAACAAGATCCCGCCGAGAGTTTGAGTTCCGGCTTACCGGATTTTTCTAATGAAGGTATGGGTGTTTCTCATCGTCCCTTGTTGTTGTCACTATGTTCACTGTAAACTGGTGAATTTGGTGTCGCAGAATTAATGAGTAAAGAATTATAACGGTTGATCTCTAAGAGAATTTTGCTCCCCGTACCTTGCTATCACTCTTACCTAGGAACCGCTATACATTAAGGTATTCATCTCTACTTCTACATCCTGCATTATCTCTCCACTGTCTTTCTCCAACTTTCTGCCATCTACCGCTTATCTCGTACATCCCTCTTACACTTTCTAATCCTACCCTCTTTGCCTCTGCCCTTTGCATAAATCTCTCTCCTTCCACCTACAAACTCTCATCCTGCCTTCCCAGTCTCCCTTAATATCCTGCCCCCTCGTAAGATACACCATCCATCTCACCTCTTATTTTCTCCTCCATCCCGTCCCCTTTTCCCCACCTCCAGTCACTTAAACTCCCTCTCACGTTTCTCCCAGTTTCCTCTCGCATCCCCCATGTTTCTCCCCCTATTTTAATTCCTCTCTTTTCCACTCCGTCTCTCATTACACGTATTCTTATCTCTTAAGATTCCACATTCGGCTTCCCTCTCGTTCTCCATCCAACTTTCGCTCTGCCCACCCGCTCTTCATCTCATTGCCCTGCCCCCCAATGGCCTCTTGCCCCCTGTCCGTCTTCTCGAGCAATTTCCGCATTGTTTCAGCTGGTTTTACCTCTTTCGCCGCCCTCTATAAGAAGGCAGAAGATTGACGATCCATTTCGCCTCTCCTTACGAACCGCATCGAATCCCTGCCTCTCCCGTCGTTCGTCTTTTGCTCGACGTTTTCGTTCCTCTGTTTTTTCCCGCCGGCGCATTTTTCCGGTATGTAAAGTCGATCTCGTGCCTGTTATTGTTTGGACTCCTCGTCGTCAATAGCGTTACGAAAAATCGTTTTTCGTTAACTGATGGAATCACTCGGTTGTCCAAATTTGGCGTGGCTTGCTCAGGTTGCCGTTTGATGAATTGAACGGTTGCACCTGTTAGCCGTTGTTTCTCCCGCGTTGTTTCCTCCGCGTCTTGTTCGTTTCTTGTTATTACGTTGCCCTTCGTGTCATCAGCTGTTGATATTTATGGATTCTAAGACGTTCAGACTCGTTGATATAAATCTTAGAATAACTGCTGTTTGGCTATTGCTCTAGGAAACCCAAGAATTAACAAAAGTGTGTAAGGAAATCTACATCTACATATGTATGTACCCTGCAAACCGCTTTTCGACCAAGGAGTACATGTACCTTGACTCCACTTATCTAATCGATTAATTTCGCGTGTCGTTCGCTGAAGAAATTAAAATTTTTGTATCGAGTTGTTCTAGGGTCTATCTCTCTGACTTTTCTCTCAGAATCAGAACGGCGTATGTAAAGGTGATACCAATCACGAAAAGTTATAAATATCGACGAAGCAGGGACTCGAACCCAGGTCTCCAAGTTTCTGGATTTTCTAATCGCTGAACTACCACGTATAGAGCTTGCTCCCAACCAACATCAGCTCTTAAAGTAACAGACTTTGGACCGAGTCGCGCCGATAATTTTCACCACCGATTCTCCCAAGTTTTTAGGGTCTCTGCGAAGTGTTCCCTTCCTACCCTGACATTTGAGGTCGTTCAAAGTTTAAATTTGTTTTTTTGTAGCTTAATCTTTAATTGAATTAATTTGGCATCAAATGGCCTGCTTGTTCACTTCACCGACGATGTTTTGTGATTATTTTTCGCTTCTACGTCAATGCCTCCCAACCTCAGCAGTACACACTTAACAGCAATAAAAACATCACGGAGCACTTTACCAAATGTCTAATAGCTTCTGTTTAAAAATGCATTTACAAATAAACGAAGTTCGGATGATACTATAATTGGAATGCTATTGCGTATCTCCATTAACTGAGAATATGTGCGCAGATTCATGTGCGTATATGATGCAACTCCTCAAACGATAAAAACTATGGGAAATCCTGCGGCGCATCTAGAACTTTCTTGTGGCGCAGCAGTTGGGAAGCTCTCTTCTTCGTTGTATAATTTTCCAGAATAGTACAGGTTTTGACGAATCTCCCATCATCTCTAAATTAATCTACGATGCCCAACCATTCACCTTTGAACTGTATGGTAGGGGTGTGATTCACTAAACGTGACGCTGAGTAGTTCACTTTGCTAATTTTTCTCTGGTGAAAAGATCGATCAAACTTACCCCTTCTATAAATATTTCACTTATTCTTTTCGAGATGATCCGGCTCGCCCCCTTTACAGACCCTCGAGCTATTTTAATTAACATCGTGAACTTTACCCTAAATAAACAATACTTAGCTCTTTTACGCCTCTTTTCCATCCTTGATCATTTCAAGAGGGGTTTTTACTCTATTAAGTACCTTGCTCTTGCATAACGGAATTGGTTCCTATGCTTTAGACTTCAAAATTGCTTATTAGGCTTACAGTGTTGAGATCTTAAGGGTAAATTTGGCTAAAGTGAAGCGTTAATGGATAATATCTTCGCTCTACTTTTTTAATTTATTGTTAGTACTACTTCTAAGACGAAACTTTGTGGCTAGATTTTAAATTATGCACGTTGTGCCAATCGGGAGATATTTAAGTTTTACAGATTTAGCTAAATCTGCGACATGAATGTTTTTATGATTTGTTCTTCCTCAGAATAAGTATTAAAAATTCTCGGGTGTTAAAACTAAGATAGATCCATTCCGGGAACGCCTCAAATTCCTATCGAAGAACATTAGATCGTCTGGAATTCACAGCGTAACTTGGGGATTTGTTTGGCTGAATTCTTTTTCACCGACATGGAACACTTAATCTATCAGCATCAATACCGCACTCTTCCCAATCCAAAATTTCCTCTTCCTACGGTAATGCGGTTGTTAACCCGCATAAGCAGAGCTGTCGTTGATTATCCGTGTAAGTATGTTTTCGAACCACATTCTCGAAAGTTTGAAGATCGAATTCCAGATGGAGGTAATAAGGCCAGCCCAGCCTCTTGGCCTTTCCACGTAAGCGATCCGAAATATTCAGCGTATGTGTAATGGGACTGCGCCAACCCTCACCAGCCCGCGTACGCATCAACAAAAAACACCCATCAATTCTGTCGCCAGTTTTATTTTCCCTTATTTATCCGTCCGTTTCGAATCCGTTTCCGATTATTTCCAACGCCTCCGCGAGCGGCCACAGAACTAGTTTCTTTCATCTACAGTATCCTCGGGGGGATATGAACTCTTGACCTCATTATCGGAAAGCCACCCATCGCCAAGAAGTCGGTGAACTCTTTTCGCCGCCTTTTTCTCTCATTTTTCGCCCCCTCCTCTTCGATTGTTTTTCGTGAATTCCAGCAAAGCCGCTGATTTCTCTGCCGCTCGGTTGGCCATCGCCTCGATTGCCTTGCTCTCTAATGCCGATAATAACCAGCATCCGTTCTCTCTGGCAGCATTCCATGCGCTTTGCATACTCTTTTATCAAACGTCGCGTGATGTTTGCCGTTTTGTCTCTTTTACAACCTCCCACCGCGATTTTTTGCGCCATCCCTCTCAATGTGCAACTCTGTTCGTCATCTTCGTGGATTTGAGGCTTGATTCAATTTTGCTTAAGAGTGAGCTTTGTTCTAAATGAGCATATTTATGCATCATAAATAACTAATATCTTACGAAATGATGCCATTCTTTTAATTTTTACTACGACGAAAAGAAAGCGCGTATGAGAAATTGTGTGATGCATATGCCAAACTACTCGTTTATTTTTGGATACTTAATTACTTACTTACTCTACGTCGATATTTATTTCTTGGTAGCTCATAGGCAAGAATTCAATTGAGGATAGAATACAAGGGAAAAAGCGGAGGGAAAGACCAATACCAAAGTTGTTAGATGACATAAAGGGCGGGGTAAGTTTCCAGGAAGCGAAAGAAATGGCGTTGAGTAGAACACATGTATGGTATGTAACTCACAGACGTACCGTTTTACCCTTACACATCGAAATATTGCCACATATTATCAGTAGATTTGCTGTATTTATGTGTAATAACAATATTAATCTTCCATTCATAGCGTATTAACAGCTTAGCTATGATCGGGTTAAGGTTGCCAACACTATGACCAAAAGGACTGAAGTGGCGAAAAATTAGTCATTTGAAATACACGGTTAATTCTGAAAAAAGCTTCGGCTAAACTTTCGGTAGTTATCGCTGAGCAAATTTTTTTAATGAGCGAATTAGTAGAGTGCCACATGTATTCATACTTCGATAGTTTACATATTTAAAGCTACTCGGGGCAGGAAAACCCAAATCCGTGTTTGCGCCTTACGCAACCAAAGAAAAATTGACTTCGAATTCGTGACGAGGGAATTACGCGAATAGAGATTATCTTTAAAGCAGCTCGATCAATTCTTTCGTTCTTTTTTAGTCAAGTTCTCTTTTACTGTGATCACGTTGCATCAGTTCACTGTCTGTTTCGGTCGAAACGGTATATCACGTTAGATTTCTTTGGGAGAAACCCCTCACGTCTTGTTGACCATCGATGGCATTGTCTTTCAGATGTTAACGCACGTCGCCCTGGCTACGCTGTATTCCGATCACAATTCCCCTCTCCTCTTTTAATTCGTTTGAGACGTTTCAGGAATCACCATATGGTGCTCAAACACCTCTCATTTTCCCACGAGAGAGTCGTCGACAATTATTCTTTTTCATTCCTTCTTTAAATGGGAAACACTGTGGTGTAAGTGGCGCCATTCTCATTGTAAAAATCTCATTAGGCTCTAAGGGCTGCACGGACCACTTCGTTCTCCTGTTTAGTTTTTGCAGATGATTTTTTCCTTTTCTCCTCCTACGTCAAACATCTTTACGACCATACCATTTGAAGCTTCTGACTAGATTTCACAACACGTGCAGTCATTTTTTACTCAATGGAAACTATGTTATTCGTGCGGTATGATTGAACGGTTAAGGCTTCTTTTCGTGGTGTATTTTTCTGTAACTAGCTCCTTTTGTGATTTTAACATGCCAATATTAGAAAGACCCAAATATGTCCTGTCAAAAATGGAAATTAGATAGTGCCTTGTAAGTATTGGTTTATAGTATGTGTGTACGACTGCGTGATAAAGTTCATGCATTGCGTAGCGATCTTAAGTAAAAAGGAAAATGTGTGTTTTTTCTCTGAAACGTACTATTCTATGAAAAATTACTTCAATAAGTCAAGGTTGTGTTTTTTTGTTATAGAAGAAAAACTGTCTGGCAAAGGTAATATTGCTTTCCATAATGCATATAGATGTTCATTGTTTCAGAGTTGTATCGAAGAAATGGCCAATTTTGAAGAGATATTTAGATTTAGATTTTGTCCTTCGATGGCTATCTCGTTAAACAATTCCAGCAGCTTTATATCATCTTTACGCACTTTTTCTCGCATTACGGATGCGTCCTATCACTTCATTTGATGAAATGTTTCGTCCATCCATTTTGCTTAATGCCGCTATCGGAGAGCTTTATTTGTATTCCACTGTTCTCGTCTGTCAGTCATTGTAATGACTCTCTATTTACAGAATCAGCTGATACTGCTGCGTTCGATCTTTATTATGCAAAATGTGCTTACATAATGGAAGATAATTTGAGTGTATTCAATCTCTTTATTTTATCACCCTTCCTCGACAAGGCCGTCTGGTTGAAGTAAATAATTGATGGAACTGAGAAAATAGAAGGTGATAATTCTACGTCATTCATTCAAACCCACGTAAAACTCTCGTTTCCCTTTTTTCGATATTCACTGAATTTTATAAGAATGCATTCCTTAATTATTGCCATCATCTGTTTTATTCAGATATTGATGGAAATGCTACGTTGTTGAAAATTCAAGTCAGTTTGCTTTTATGCAAAATATTTTGAAAGAAAGAAGAGCTACTGTTTAAGATTGGTACTTTTTAAACTTTCTTTCATTAGTTAATTTAAACCGAAGATTTTCCTCTGTATTTTTTATTACTCTGTATTTATCGCGACGTTGTGTTTCATCTCAGTCGTGTGATTTTTAATTTTTTGATGTCTTCAGCGAATCGTCGATTCACTCAGAAACTATTCAGCGTTGAGAAAACGATCGTAAAAGTACCATCTCTTAGAATCGAATTCCACCTCATATCAATAAAATACATTCCCCTATTTATTTAGACAAGTTCCATCCGAACGCAATCTCCTCGAAAGTAATCTTCCCCAGCAATCCGTTACGGGATATCGGCGCAGCTAAAATGCGTCCAAGCACTTATTTAGGAGATTTACGAACATTTTTGGGAATTTATACACAACTCAGTTATTGGCATGGAAGTAAAACACCAAGAGGATAGAGGAATGTATCGAAGGATTCTACTATACTTTTGATGTGTTGCAAAAGCTGGCAATTAGATCATTCTCAGGAGGAAACTGATATCATTTGTCAACCCTGTTACATAGACCGATGAGATATCCCAAAAAAGATCAGGGAAATATATGCAAGAATTTGCAGATTTAGAAATTGCTTTTCAAGAAAAAAATGCGGCATTAGTAGAATAGTAAAAAAGTGTTCTTCTAATTCCTGAAACTAATAGATTGATTAGCTTCTGAAATATGTATTGGATGCTCTTCTCCGAATAGTGCTATTTCCAGGGTGCCTGTTTCCTTGATCTGACAAGGGTGACCACGAGAGTTGCTCCGCCGATTAAACGAAATCTTTTTCTCGCGTTAGAGGAGATGAAATTAATCGAAATTGAACCGGGGTCTGTCTAAATGGGGCTTAGTTTTTTAGTAATAATTAATTTTTTTCGAATTTATCAGCCTGATAAGCCCGTAGTGGTTTGGGTTGGTGTAGTGGTAAGAATGCTAGCCTCCCAAGCAGAGGGTCGGGGTTTGAGTCCGATTCGTGACGTTTTTTCACTCTTATTCATTTCCATTGCATTCAGATGTTTATTCAGCTTTATGAAATCATTCACTGACAGACTAAAAAACATTCTTTTGAAGAAAACGAACTGCAACTTTGTCTCCACCTCTCCAAGCACATAATTGCCGTTTCGATCGAACACATTAATCAAAATGGAACAATGGGACAGCCCCCTATGGCTCAAGAAATATTTTAAATCAATAAGATTTGCTGCTTTCCCGGTGAATAATGAAAAAGAATTTTTCACGGGTTATCATCCGGGTAAGTTCGTGGTTATTCACCGACGTTTCGGCATCGACCACTGATTCCTTGAAAATGGCATCAGTGGTCGATGCCGAAACGTCGGTGAATAACCACGAACTTATCCGGATGATAACCCGTGAAGAATTCCTTTTTAAATCAATAGTTTAAATTGTACATGCACTCCCAGCCACACACCGATAGGCAGCTAGCTAATAGTTACCTACGAGATGTATTCACTACTATCCAACTACACCATTAAAAAAATCTTCTTCCTCCGGATATTACCGATGCTAGAGTGTTAATTGGCTCTCGATTGTCGGTAAAAGAATTAAAAATAAAACAAAATTGGAAGGATCTACAATTCTAATGCGCTCTATCTGCGAATAGCAAATTTCTCAGCCGTCTTTACGCCGCATGGCAGGTCCCTCTCCCCATCTCTTCTCATCTTCTTCCCTCTGATTCACCAGCAGAGGGACTGATTGATGTTCTCTGTCTCATTCATATTCCCCGCATCCCCCCCTCTTCGTCCTTTAATCGCCATTCCTCAGATCCCACCGAATTAGTACATTACCATATCTCCTCTCCCAGGCTCTCGTGACGTCACGTGATTATCACGGATGCCCCTCACGCCTCTCACTCCATCTCCTAGACCCTTCGTTATCTTTACCCCTTTATCTGCATCCCCGTCTGTTTTCATCTCTGCCTTTCAAGTTATAGCCTTTAAGGAATTCTCTTCTGCCCGTCGCTAATTGAACACCCTCGACATCTGAGGAAAAGATAATCTTCTGGGCTGTCTCTGAGATACCTTTACCTTTTTACTTGCTGATGTTTAGAAGCAGAACCAGGGGAGTGTATCTGAAAAGGTTAAAGGTTTTTACGGCAATATCCGGTAATATTATTATTATTTATTCTAACGGCGAGGTTAGGTCAAAATGACCTCTCTTTCGCCTAACCTCTGGAGAAATTGCATCGTATTACTAATAATATTACATTGATAACTAAAAATAATTGACTAAAATTAACTTAAATCTTAAAAACAAAATCAAAAAATCTGACAAACGTACAAGGAAAATATTCAAATAGTACATAGAAAATTGCAAATATAGACTAATACATATAGATAGGTATCGATACATATAAATACAGTGGGTGATGCAGGTGATGTTCAACAAATTT
This sequence comes from Ladona fulva, assembly GCA_000376725.2. Classification (NCBI taxonomy): domain Eukaryota; kingdom Metazoa; phylum Arthropoda; class Insecta; order Odonata; family Libellulidae; genus Ladona; species Ladona fulva. The sequence goes on along the minus strand of KZ308477.1, from coordinate 572,532 downwards.
GTATCGTCGCGCGAATATAACTCAAGTTATTGACATAAAAATGCTGTTGATTCCTTAGGGTAGGTCCTTTTTTTCTTGAAAGAGACTTTTGTGGGTGTAAATTATAGGTTTAGCTATAAGTGAACTTTTTATTTTCGTTCCGAATGAGACCGAATACTCGAACGTGACTGTCTATATCGGCTTATTCACGCCTTCTCTCGAGGGGAGAAATTTCCAGAAGGGTGACTATCAAAAAAGGCGTGTATGAAATCTTATGAAACGGCTTCCTATCATTTTTCCTGATATTTTACTTGTTCTAGGAATGATTAAAAATATTTTCCCGCCTACGTATGACTTCAGATTCCTCCTTGCTTGTATAGGACCGACAGTAGGTTGGTCAGTGGAACATTTGTTATACAGATGTCCCGCTTTCTACGTTAGCATTATGTAAGTAACGGTTGTCTATCTTAGAAATCGAAGAAATTTTAAAATAATGTTAAATCCAAGGTATGACCTAGCCGTTACGTTTTCTTAATATTTTGCAGTATTAATTTCGATATTTTGTACTTGGATGTCTTAATTCTACTTTCCATCATATCATCATGTGCTAACTTACTTATGTACCTGATCTCCAAATGATGTAGTACTTTAAAAGGAAATGATTCTTTAAATATGTCAGCCACTGTATTACATAGGCTGCTTTATGTATAAGGGCCCTTAATATTTCACATTTTCTGTCGCGATCTTACTCAATTAATTTTACGCCGAATCCGAAAGCAGGATTTCAATTAGTCATTTTCGTGACGAAGATTTATGCGCATCAAATCATACTTATTTCCGTACTCTGATCTGGAATCCTTACGAGGTAATCTGCTAATTGGTTGGTGCCAATTCTTGTTCCAATGAAACTGTAATTGCTCCAGTTTACCCCTCGCATAATTAACATTCAGCGCCAAGTCTCATATTTCACTGGCATCTGGATGCGATCAGCTAGTCTGATTATTTCACTGTTGAATTCTCTCCCGGATCTGAATATCAGCCTCCATTTGAAATTTAAATTTCAATTAGGAGAGCACATTCCTTTCATCCTTTCTCTTTCGCCATCCTTTTATGAATGCTCTTCCTCCTTTTAAGAATGCATAAGAAGAGTGGTCAACTCCGGGAATCGGGCGGTTCATCTCTTATGCTCCATATCTGGGAAACTATTCCGCGGTCGACATTTCTCCTCAATCTGTCTATGCTAGAAGAGATAAATAAACCTTATAGGATTTTCCAGGAAAAAATTCCGCAAGAGGAAACTTGAGGAAGGGTTGTTGATGAAGCATTCTCTATTGATTTCTTCGTATTGCCGATGCCTCGTTACTACTCCGGAAAATGAGATTAATTGGTGCAAGAATTCTGATTGAAATTTATAGCGAAAATATACTGATTGCATTAAGGGTATTTGATGGTTTTTTTAGTCATATTCCATGAGCTTATATGCAAGCGTCGTTGACCTTTTTTATTCAAGTAAAATGAGGATATCAATTAATTTGTAATGGTAAGTAGCTTATGGAAGCATTGTGAGTTTTGCAGTGTCGTTTGGCGTATAAAATACATTTCTAATCCTAACTTCCTGTCTAGAATTGGCATCAATTAACCGATTATTGACACCTGTTTGAAACCTTTTTGTAAAAGTGATTCCGTACTTAATAGAGGATCCTGTTAGCACAATGTAATTATTAAGTTATGTTTTAAAGTTTTCTTTATTTGGCAATGATTAGCTCAAAAGTTTCTAATTAATGGTTTGCATAGTTACCTAGTTGCAGTAATTTTTTTACAATGTTGATAGTCACCGATATTACTCTGAGATGTCAGCATGGTCTTTTAATAAGTATAATTACTTTCAGCAAATTTTTTGAATGAAAATATGTACGTATATGTAGTTGGTTCTCAAAATTTCCCTTACACAGCTTCATTAGACGTAAAAACAATCATTTACAATGTTTCAATTTATTTGATTAATACCTAAGGAGGATATTTCATCTCTTTACTGCTAAAAGACGCTCTTAAGAAGAAGATTTTTACAGCATTGAGGATTTCAGTTCTGAGACCAAAACTTACTTCTCATTTCAACAGCAGCCAGTGTCCCCACAAATTTATAATTGCATTCACAATAATTTTTCCATAATCATTTGTCATTCAATCGGATGAATGCATATTTCGCTACATACTGTAACACAATGTCTATGTATATGACAGGTAATCAGTTTTATATATATGGATTTTGAAAGTTTCTCCTCATGAACTTCCCTTTAAAAATATTTTAAGAACGAAATTAATAGCATCTACGTGTGTTTCTTATTCAGCTGTAAGCTTTGGGAGTACGAGTAAGTTCCATTACCCAATGAGGTTAGATTAACAGCTTATTAAATCCAGGCAAGGCGCAGATATAATTTTATGTATTTAATAACTCGAATGTTGTAAATTATTAATGGAATAATAAAGGAAAAAATATTTTCGAGTAGGGGAAGAAAACGTGATAATGAAGATTCTCAGCTCTCTTGAGCCTCCAAGGTCATTTCTTCTTTTTACACACATATATATATAATCGTCTCCGGAGTGGTTCTACATATTTTTTGCCTCGCAACCTTTATATCGTACTCTTTAATTAGTCATCCTGTATTTTCACCCGAACCCCCAATTAGCGTCCCTCCATATAGGTAGCAAGGGAAACAAGTAAATTGCCGCTCGAATTAACAAACCTTCATTAATTTATCGAAAAGATTTTTTTTTTAGTTTTTCGGCTCCTTATCGTCCTATACTCTTTTCGTCTCGGAGCTTACCCCAATGGCCGTTACGCGCGCTTTCATCCTACCTCGCCAGCCCAACCCGCTGTCAGTACCATTTATGTCCTTACTCACCCACCCCTTACCATTCCCTTAGTAGGTAAAAGGGTGTGTGTACGGTGTTGAGTGCCTTCCTCTTTGGCGAGCGTGGGAACTCCGCGAAAGCCATGCTCAAGAACGTGGAGACCACCTTTTTACCCACCACTCACGCCGTCGACCCCCATCTCTCCCCCGCGGAGTTGCAGTGACTGACTCCACTGAAAAAGGTAGTAAAAGAGGGACTATTTTCAGGAGAGAGTTCGTTCTTAGTAGAGCCTTTTCATCCTGCACCGCTCCGATAAATTTTTACTTCCTCCGCGGTATATGTCGCGGAAGAGAATGACGTTTCTCGGGACGTGAGGAGAAATGGGTTTCTTTCGCCTACTTCGTGGTTTTGTGTGGCGGATTGGCATAAACTTTCTGAGGGAATGGCGCTGTTTGATTTTCGTAAGAGAGCTGCCGTTAGGATTGAATTGGAATCCGCGGTGTCTATCATGTCACACATGGCTTTTATCAAAGAAAAGTTTCTTATTGAGGAATGAAACATATGTAAGGAATGTTGGACAATCAACTCGTTGCAGTAATTTTATCGTAACATTGGTAGTTATTGAGTTTACTCTGAGATTTTAGTTTGGTATTTTAATCAGTACAGCGGTACATACTTCGACTTACGTCCCCAATTTTGTGGAAGTTTAATTTCTATTTAAATTGAAAGGTCTCTCATTAAATTCGATGCCTTATATTAATTAATGAAACATTTAACTCCAAAACATATTATTCTGTAATATTATTATGAATATAGGCGCAAAGGATTATTCAAGTCGGAGAACAAAATAACAACAGTGATGATTCCATTGTATTTCCTAAATTAAACTTCACAGATTCGGGCGTAGTATTGTGGAAATCCAAAATAGGAAGACACTTAGAAAAATGGTACTTTTTACACAAAATTATTTATTAAATAAATAATAAATAACACAAGACCGGTTTCGACGACTTATGACTTGATGACGGCGATACCAGACCAGATGATGGCGATAAATTGTCGTGTTATATATTATTTGTTTAATAAATAATTGCGTGGATAAAGTACCATTTTTCTAAGTGACTTCCTTTCTTAAAGTATTTTTAAGTGATCAATTCTCCGCTGCAGTGCATTTAATTGTAATTTATTGGTTTGAAAGATTAATATGAAACAACACCTGGGTTTTGGATCGTTGTTCCATAGCAAAGCAGTGGAGTCTAGGAATAAACTGTTCGTTTCTGTTATGTTTGCCTTATTTAATTTATAATTACTGTAGAAAATGCGGTTTGACGAGATGTTTTTGTTTGTAAAAAAGGTATATTTGGAACGAATTCATGAGGGTCGTACACTCATTTCGCCAACTCTAGAAAGTTCGTCTTGAAATTACCACCTCAAAGTATTCCCATTGGTTCATTTAACGCATCAATTTATTCGAAGTAGATTTTTATAATCTATATTAATCTTACATTTAACACGTAATGGCTCACGATTAAAATCGCATTGCCGATCCCATTCGATTGTACCGTCATTTTTCATGTGGACAGACAGCTCACCTGTTCGGCAACATTCACGAACACGAGTTTTCCTCAGTATCTCTTCGGCGAAACTCAGCCTTTTACATCCAGACTACCGACTTTAGTTTTGTCTGCGAAAGAGCATAAATTATTAACGGCTTCATCGAACCCAAGCTTTAATGATTCGACGCCATATTTCTTCTCTTTTTCACCCAATCTCGTCTCGAATAACAAATCAATCCTTTGGTCTTTTCCCCCTTAACGAGAAGGAAGATGAGGTTTCCCGTTATCAGCGGCATAACCCCCAGAAACTGTGTTCTCTGTTTGCCGTAAAACACGCAAATTTACGCCGTAGGCGTTCGGTTTCCATGGTCGGAACGCGTGCGCTTCCACAAAGTCCCTTTACGATCAGAAAGCTGCTTCCTCGCTTGTATTATTTATTAAGGGCTTTCCGTGCCGGTGATTAAAGTGCGAAATAAAACGAAAGGCGTGCGTGAGCCCCCGTGCCGGGTTTCTCTCACGGTTTTGATTCGACGAAAGCCGATGAATTTTGACGGGTCGTAAAATCCACCGTTTATACGGTTGATATACATAGATGCGGAAGGGCTCTTTTTAGATCTTTCGAAATATTCCGATGTCGCACTTGTGGATATTTTGGTTTTGATTCGCTAAGAGATGCGCGTATGTTCGCGATTAATGTAGGAAACATGACTCGCTCGCTCATGGCACTTCTTTAGATTCAGATCGTGTGATTCAATTCGACAACCTTTCCGTTTCGTGTGCCGTTATTCTCTCGATATTGTTTAGTTTTCTCTCTCCGCGTGTTTTATTTTCGCCGGAGCTGTTTTTGAGGCGTTAAACATTACGTAGACCAATCCAAATGATAATATTCTTAAATTATTGCCAATCAATCTTATCTTTTTACGGCTTAAATCGGTGCGGATGACGCAGAGTCATATTTTTAAGACGTGTTTTCCCCGAGGGTTTCTTTGTCTCAAACTCCTATTAGGAATCGTCCATAAATAAGAATGTCTTGCGAAGCTGTATGACCTAACCAGCTGTATTCTTTGATATCATCTGTTGCGGTAGTACTTATGATAATACTGTTAATCCCATTGTTAACTTCTTACTTGCTTATATTCGGGAATTTCAACCGTTATTGTCAGACTTTGAGATGCTATCCATTTTTTTCTCTTGAATAATGTTAAGAAATATACTAAAAGGAGACAGTTAAAACTATAAACTGCGACTAATGCATAATATACAGCGGCGTGTTGAATGTAAAAGTACACTCCCAAGATAATAATAGGTTGTGTTACATTTTGTTTAATTAGAAAAGGGAATGTCCATTCTTACCATTCGATTATGGAATTTTTCGATCCACTGATTGATAACTTTGAATATATTTGCGTGTATATATGCCCGAATTTTTCTCGGTATTTGAATTTTGCTATTTTCTTCAAGTAAAAAAAAGAGGAATTGGGCGATTCTTGAGGAAAATAGGTATGGCTTCATGTTCGTTAATAATGCGGGTTAATATAATTTTGCGTGTAGTCAAAGTGCTTGCATATGCTACCCGTGGTGATGTCTCCTGCAACACTAGCTCTTATAAAAGAATCTTGAAAATTATTTGTGTCATTATTTTAGCTCAGATGATTACGGAAATTATATTATTGTATCTTTCATCTTATCACGTATTATGTACATAATAGTGATAATATTCTAATTCCTGCAAACATAGAATTCGTATTTGTAATTTGTAAAGGTATAAACTCATTTTTAACGGTATTCTGATTTTAAACCTAACGTTCTCAATAGATGGAATGAAGCTTTAAGTTCCTTAGCTTTACATATGTAACGTATGTGCCTGAATGAAGCTGATTTGACCTAACAGATAAATATCGATCTCGTAATATTTATTTCATAAAAATCGTATCAATCCACGTTTCCTCCTTTCTTCACTCCCTCCAGTTTTTCACCCTCCGTGACTTTTTCAAGTAATCAATTTTATAGATCGCAGTTCCTTTGAAACACATACACGCTCTCTCGAATTGATCGCTTGATAATCCAATATTCCGTATTTGAAAAGTAGGCCGCAAATTTTTCTCCCGGGACGGACTTATTTTAGCGTCGAACAGGGGTAAATGGGAACGTTCTGAATTGGGATGGTTTTCATGACCGTCCACATCCTCTTCCGTGTCCTCTATCCACTCAGGCTGACGCTGACCAGCGCTCTGCTCATTCTGTGGCGCCTCTTCGTTTTCGATGCCATAAAGTGTCACAAGGCGATCACTGCCCAAACTGTTTCCAGTAACCGATCCTCGTCCCTCTTTCTACACCGCTTTAATGGTCTTTGAATAAAAGATGGTTTTGGACCGCTTCCAGAATTTTTCTTTCCGGCCTCCCCCGTTTCTGCGGGAAAAGTTGTCTTTTTTTATATTCTTCCCTTTCTTTTTCAACACTTTACCCTTAGAACGGAATAGGAAACGTAATAAAAAGTATGAAATATGTAGATGAAGGCGTCGGATCCCCTAATACGCGCACCAATTCTGCAACTTTAAAAATGTTTAGGAGTTCGTAAATAATAAATTATTAATCTCTATGATACAGTAAAAGGGCAAAATTTCCATGGATGTAATCCTCTTGAGCACTTAAAGCGGGGATTTTCAACCGGAATATCAATATTCACCATTTTTGGTGCTAACAACTGTTGGTATGCCGTGTACATTACGATTATTTCTATTGTTTTTCGTATCACATTATACAAGAGCTTAAATCAGCCCTATATTTTATAGTTCACGGTAATTCGTAATGATTATATTCTATATTTTACTTTTATATTTATTAATTCTTTTACATGATCTAAAACAAATAGAGTATAGTGTGCCATGAAAGAGTAAAGGCTAAGAAGCTATACTTGGATGAATAGAAATTGTTCTAAATTTCATGTCCTTTGGTACATTATTGCCATTTATCCTGATGTCGCCGGTAAGAATCTTTGAGAGCTACAAACTGTTGGTTTGTTGATAGTTGCTTACTATGAAAGGCTAACTTTCTGCTTTAAAGATAAACGAAGAAATTTAGCTTCGCTGAATTGCTTTAAAAGCCCTCACGGAATGCGAGGAACTTAAACGTACACTATATAAGAAAAGTACAATTAATGGAATCTTTTTTCATTTATTAAAAAAAGCTTTAGAAGTGCAGCTGATATTTTTCTCACTGATTTATTCATAGTGTTCAATGTAATATGAGGGGTCAAGGCTTTACTTTTTCGTCAAAGAATTACTTGAAAAACGCGTCGTAAACACGCGATGGATCATCTGTTTGACCTCCGAAGAGTTGATGCGTTGTGCATGAGCACAGGACGTCGACCGAGGAAAACAAACGATGGCGGTTTGGCGCTATATGAAAAGCATCGCTTTTTTGTTTCCGTTGAAAAGTGCCGCCCCTTAGTCGGTTCTCGGTTTTTCGCTGTGTGCGATCGCGGCTTTCTTTTAGTGCTTCATCTCTTTCTCTGTCTAAAGATGGCCTGTGACTCGGTAGCATTCATTGCGGCTCAAGTTCACTCACTTCGCGTCTAATAAAAAGAATCGGTTTCATTACTACCCATGTTCATGCGATCGTCATCTAAACTTCTCTAGAATCCGGGTGTTGGAGTGGATTGAAAAATAGCGTCGGTATTTTAAGAAGGATCTGTTTTCCTCGGTGAAAAATATTTGCAGCTTTTTCTTGCTTTCGATCGTCTTTAGGAATGAGTTGTTTTCTCAGTCTAAGTTTTAAACTCAAGGCGATCTGCTTGTATGTTAAGCTTAAATATTCTTGCAACTTTTTCAGTGGCGAAAGATTTCCATTACTAAGGTAAGAATTTTACTTTCAGCTTCATTTTCTTTTTCTTCGTTCCTTTTATAATCCATTGAATACTCACGGACTTTTTATCATTTCTTTAAGTGCGTAACAGCATCATTTGATGATTGTATCAAAATGAATGATAGGAAAATATACGAGCATGATGTGGGTATAACCGCATGATTTCCTATCTGACTTCATCTCTATTTCATGTAACTAGGTGAAGAGGTACTGCTTAATGAAATCATTTTGCATAGAACGAGGCATAGAAGCGAACTTCTTAGTTCGGAAAATTGCGGAAAATGTTAAGTGATAAATAGATGTCTCCTTAAATATTTGATTAGTTATTTTTTCTATACGTTCTTCGTAGATTTTTAGTGTTTCATTTTTTATACAATAACTTTGATATTACATTTACTTGTCCCCACTTGATCGTAGGTGATATGATAGAAATTATTCTTGCCGAATATTAAGATATAGCTGCTAAGGAAAAGACATAATTTACTTATATTTTATTTGGACTCGAGGGGTGTACTTAATTAGTTCACTAAGATATAGTAATAGTTTTGTGTGCTTTTTGAGCTTTATTAATCTTCATTGGTTTTTCCAGAATAAGTATCAGTAATTTATATCGGATTTTACTCAAGAATCCTAATAATCTTTGTAGGCTTCATCGTTCTTTGGCCTGACCCTATTTAGGAATTGCTTTCCTTAGCAGAAAGATGTTTTCACGTCCACTATATATTCGCATTGCAGTGCGTGGTTGGCTTCCTGCCCAAATCGATCCTCTTCCGCTAATTGCCAGAGGTGTAACTCAGTCGTGTTAGTGCTCAATGGCCTTATCGGAAAGAAAGCTACCGGCGGAGGGATAAAATATCTCTCGGGTTTGTTTTATCTCATTACCAACCAATTTCTCTAGCTCTCTTTATGACCAGCTATTCCATCGTAGTCTGGCTTTTATCTTTTTTTCTTTTCATCTATTTCTCATCCCTCCAATTTTCCCTTTTTCCCTCACTCACCATTTATTGTTAATGTCCCCTCCATTCAATACACGTACTTTCTTCTTTCTCTTATTTCTCATTTTTCATAATTTGAGATGTACAAATTCCTCTTTCAAGGATTCTCTAAATCAATTTAATTAGAAGCGCCCCTAACGTAATCGGCTTAATAAATGATACGGATTAGTTTTATTGCGTTGTACCGCTTTACGATCTTTCTCTCGAAAATGGATTTTTAATATATAGCATCATGAAGGTCGATCACAAATTATGCTGATTACATTAACATGATGTGAAACTTGTGGAAGGCGTTAAATTCCTGTCAGATCTTGCAGTAACTTTTAAAATTGTGAAAATAAATATCAAAAAAATCTTTAAATAGTATTTATTAATAAATCAGACTAAAATTATCACTGAAAGAAAATTTTTCTTTTTCATTTTTTCCCTTTGTGGAACCCTTGATAATGGAGACCTAGTTTCCGAAATGCGCTCAGGGTGTTTACAGAAATCGGTAATCCGGAACTTCCCGTTTGCCTCCAAACGCGAGTTCCATCAGCCGACGTACAGCTTTCGGAGTGTTTTTAAACCTCTAAAATTATCGCCTTAGGCCACAGCCGGCAGTGGACAGTTTAAAATTTTGAATTCCCAAATCTAGTTCACTGCACGGATTGTCTTAATTTCCTCGGATCCTTGAGAAAATTAAATAATCGAAAGTTCCATCTAAATATACCACTTGATACAGCAAGCATTAATAATAACTCCCTTTCGATTTAAAAATCCACCCACTCTTCACTCTTATTTTGTTCGTAGAGCCTTTTGCTGTGTTTTGGAAGCGACTTATTTCGGTAACCCGTAGGATAACAAAATTATCGCGGTGTCCAGAACAGGGCAGTTCTTCCTTTTCTTCTCAGCAGCTTTGGATATTTCTTTCTTCTGTGCAGAACAAATTGACTTCTCTAGGACAGGCGGAAACACGTGATAGGCTAAAAACTCTTCTATCTATTCCAGGCCCCTTGACCCTTCTCATCTCCTTTCTCTCGCTCACTTCTCCTCCAATTTTCCCGATCCCCTTTCACTCCAACATTTCCCAAAATCATCCCATAGATATCCCTCTTCCACTTTTATTAAGAGCTTAATTGGGCGGTGCCGAAGGGGACGATGACCCCGTCGAAAATTATATTTTCCATCCTCCCCTCCTCTTCTCTTCTTTTAATTCTCTTTCATTCCATTAAAGCTCCATAAAATTGGTACAGAAATGTACATGTATATAACTCCCAGCAGTTTTCATTCACTCCCATTTTCTATTCATTTTCACTTCCAGCATTGTTTTTTCGTTTTCCACATTTTATTCAAACTATTGCTTCTAAACGACCCAGAATTAGGCCCGACTTTGTTTTTATAAGTAGTTTAGTAAATTATTTCTCTCGTGCCGCGCTACTTCTTCTTTTTCATAATCGCCTACTATCTGAATAAGAATATATGTGAAGCGTTACAGTATTGCTTTTACCTCTTGAACATTTTACGTAGAGGTTTATAAACGTTGGCCCTATTAAACATGGAAAAAATCATTTACAATAAAAATAATCTCTCGTTCTTTTGTGTATGATTTCTAATACTCTTCAGCTAAAAACCTAACCGTTGAAATTTCGGTTAGTATAATCGTTGGATTTACATTGATACCCTGCAAGCCGCCTATTGGCGTATGTCAGGGGGGACATTAATTTTAAGAGCAATTCTATTCTCCAGAACTTGAGCACCAGTGAAATGTATTATTAAAAGGTTATCGGGGTGTCTCATTTTATACCATGCATTTTATTACAAATCTATATCTTTTGCAATGAAATGATTTTCATGTTTTGTATTCACAGAAACCGTGGTCTCCGAAGTTTTTGTCGTGCATACTCATAAATTGTTACCTTAGTTCTTCTAATTTGTTCGAATATACTCAGAAATAAGACGAAAGACTCATTTCACTCAACAGAAACGTTTGAGAAGTCAATGAAGCAAATCGAATGTGAGAGTACAGGAAATGAATTGAGAAAAATAATCTGCAAATATAAATGTCTAAGAATATCTTTCCATAACATCCGATGGAGATATTTTTCCTTGTGTTTATTAGCGTTTATAAATGTACGATATAAATTCAAAACATAATTTAAAAAATGAATTTTTATGCGGCCTTGTCTATGACATTCAGCGAATTGAAAATTCAAGGGCGAATTCTCGCGTATAGCGCGTGCAGTTCGAGGAGGAAGAATCCGCGAATCCATCGAAGGCACGTCTGTAAGGAAAGGTCATAAGTTTCCTCCTCTTTAGAGACCGTAAGAGACTTTTAACCCGGTTTCTTCCAATTTATGACGAGTAGAATGAAACGGCAATCAAAGTCGCTGGCAGTAGGTCATGGAAAAAGGCGTTTTTTTGCACTACTGGCATTTAAGCGCTGATGAGGGGAAAATTGATGATTTCTTTAAATTTCCAGTTCGTAGCAAGCGTCAAAAAAAAGTTGTCGAAGGCACCCGCATGTGAGGCAAACTTCGTTTTCTCCCGTGCTTTTAATGAGAAGGGAGAAATTTATCTATAGAAGGAATGATGACCGGGCGGCGGGAAAGTACATACTTTGAGGATGGGTAAAAGATAGGGCTGATGTGTTTGTGAAAATGAGTTATGGCGTTTAACAAGTCGGCTTAGATAAAAAGAATTGAAGCGGATGTAGTTAAAGTGATGGTTGAAAGACTTATTAAAATTATCTCTGAAAGACGTGATAACTGATCGAAGAGGAAACCGGCCTTCCTGTAAAGGAAATAGAAAGTGAATGAAATCCTCTGGTCAGCTGTGCTGAGAAATTTTCGAGACGTCATGGGTTATTGTGGAAAGCTGACCAGGGAGTATTGAGTTAATCACGACAATTGTCACCCATATATGCTTAATGTCGTACGATTTCTATTGTAGATGGGATCCTGAAGGGATAGCCTGAAATTTCTCATAAGGATTGAATGATTGTTCATACTTTTATAGTTGTGTAATAATTCATACGCAATTTCACCCGCTGAAACATACATACATCGTAATTGTGAGACTCAGATTTCCACGTATTTCATTTATAAAATAAAAATTCAAAATTAATGTAACTATCTCTGCTATTTAAATAATTTCAGTTTTCTCGACAAATCATGCTATAATCCCCTCACATTATGATGCCGTATTTCGATGTTTCCGCTCAAATTATTTTAAATTTCCTCAATGTAGAATTTTTTGGAATGGAAAAATATCTTTTGTTATTTTTTTCAGGTACAATGAAATATTAAATTTCAGCATTTGTAGGTTTCATTTTGGGTTCATGACCTTTTGTTCCGATGTAATCCGTAATCATTTCAGCGAAATATATTTTTATGACGAATGACAAGCACACATCTGCTATTGATGACATTGAATAAAATTTTAAATTTTTTACCGAAATGAGTTTTGGACAGCCCGAAATTTTTTTTCGTTTCTTACGTTGTCTATTATGGCTTAATGACTAATGAATGTTTATCACTCTAACCTGTGCATCTCCTGCGGACAAATATCAGAATAACGTGATAATTTCATACGGCTCACTAGACATAGTCAAATTGTTCTTCAAAGTATGTACTTACCTTACCTGATATGTGGTACATCATTCTACTGTTTATTTTCAGTATTGCAGGTTTTTCTCACCCCATCCCCTTCGTAAATGCTCTTCTGTAGGAAATAAATACATTTTCCATAATAGATCTGAGTCTTTCCTGCTCCTCTAAAGTTAATCATATTTCTTAATATTTCAATGCTGTTTTTATGCTTCTCTTTATTTGCATTTCTGTATCGTCTTATCTAACGTATGAATCACTTAACATATTTATTTTCTGTAGCAGATTTAATGAAAGACGAGATTATAAGTCTCAATTTGTCCTGAAATAAACACGTTAACATTGACATGTTTACCATGAAATCTCTCCGTTGGTATTTTGGAGAGGGGTCTCCAGCGTAAGAAGCTAGCTTACAAATTCTGTCGACTTGCTAGAATACAAAAATGACCAGAGGTTCGGTGACGAAATGGTTAGCATACTAGTCTAAAAACAGCTCAACGGGTTTGAATCCCTGCGAAACGGATCTTAACAGACTTTAAGTTCTTCTCTGTAATTATACAATAAATGAATGTTTGTGGATGCTTTGGGAAATAAGTAAATAAACCTTCATACCAGTCATCCTCTTGTAACGTTTTTTTTTTAAGATTCACGGATTCATTGATTAGGAATCTTTAAGTCATCTATCTCACCGTTTTTTTGGTACACACGTTTGAATGAATAAGTATAGGGTACGTTTAATGTTTACTACACGAATACCGCAGCTATAGTCGGTTCCGCATGAGAAATATCCCGAAATCGTCCATTTACCCTTGACTTAGAGGCCTCCAAATATAGGTAACGATGTCTTCAGTCGACTAGAGCGAGAAAGAAAAAGAGAACGCTAGACGTTCACGCTTTTCTTTCCCCCTTCCTGTCCTTGCCAGCCCTCCCACTGGGATGCCATAGGAGTTGGAATGTAGAGAAGAAAGGGGAGGAATCGTCTGGAGAGGGAGCAATGAGTCACTCCATCGGCTTAAGTTTTGAAGCAGGGGTTCCCGCTCTCCCTCACTCATTTTTTCATAATAACGCCTTCCATAACTTCCTCTTCAAGCTCCCCTTTGCCTCCACCCCTACTATGTCGTTCATAAGGTGAGGCAGTAAAAAAGGTGGCCGAGGATACCGTTTTCGTTGAAAAGCCCCACTGGTCCAGACGTTCATTGCAGACGTAAGAACCTTCGCATTCAGAGCGAGCGTGTTTTATTCCCGCTGATGTATATCCGAGATCTACACGTACTTCGGACGGCGTACGCTCGTTCCATTGTCTTCAAAAGTTCCCTCCAAGGATCCGTATGTTTCGGGTGATGGGTAAGTGGGAGGGGAGTTTTTTTTCATTCCGGGAAGCCCCAGTAAGGATGAAATGGATGAGTGAGGAAAATATCACGTACACGGTCGTGGCCTTCACGTGATCTAGTCTCGTAACCACGGGATCTACTTCATGCCCCTACGTAAGCTTGATTTATTTGGAGTGATTTGGAGATGAACTGGAAAGATTTTACGTCACCCGAAGTCCGGATGGGAAAACCACGGGGAAATTCATTCTACTCGAACGTTTGGAATCCTTTTAGGTTCTCCATAGGGCCTAATGTTAGAAAATTCAGGATGGTTTATGTTGATTCTGCTTTGAAATTTTCTTGAAGTTAACTATTAAATAGAAATCAGAAAATAGCTTCAACTCTATATTTCATTTCTATGATCACATTCATGATTATACTAAATCAATAGCCTACCAAACTCTTTGTCAAGGGCACCAGGCTTAGAAAAGTAGCTAAAAAGTCGCTAAAATAAGTAAAGATAAACCACGAAAAAGTAATTTAAAATGAAATGATTTAAATACGCCTTTGCAGAGGTATAAGTTAAGGAATTGCTTAATTATGACCTTTGTCTTTTATCGCTAAACGTACTATTTTGATTTATAAGTCAAGCATTTCTTGTTACAATTACAAGTCTTATCTTTGTAACACATACTACCGTTTTGTTTTCATTGAACTATATTAGAATAATTCCCACCTATTATCGTCAGTATTAATTAATTAATTAGACCGTACTGAATGGAGTGCAAGATGTCGTTCGTTAGAACAGAAAAGGGTCCATAAATGAAAAGAAAAATCGCTATCTCTAGTGACAAAATCGCTGTATTGCCAACTACGATTTCCTCACATTCTGGAATGGATTGATTTCAAGGAAGATAAATATTTGTTCCACGAGCCCTTATCGATCTTATTAATTCCTGTGGCCTTCTTAATTCCAGTCGCGGACTCGAACCTCTCAGTTGAGAGCGATGATCACGGTGATTAGTTCCAAGTGCAACGAAGGTCGGCAATTGGAGATTCCGCCTTCAGGGCCAAGCATAAAACCCCTCTCAACGTCTTCCTTTTGCGTCCCGGGGAAAACATTGCGAAGAACAGAAGCCGCCCAAGCATTTATATTTTTCGATGGCCAAGGAAAAAAATAATTAAAGGTTACTTTTCCTTTAACGTGCTAAGTATCGACTTCTCTCTCCAAACTTGGAGGTGTCTGCGTGCATCCGCTTGTCGCCGTCAATTATTCCCTCACGTGATAGCCCGTCGTGTTCCCCAACCGGTCACGCTTTTAATATTTCACCTCCCTTCGTGTTCCTCTCTTTGGTTTCAGCGTCGTCGGGTTTTTATCCTTCTGTTTCGCACACGGGAATGAAAGGTTTTGAGGGTGTAAAAGATTCGTCTCTTCGATTGCGACTCGGAAAACGATTCCGTACTCGGTTATCGTCGCCGTTGCAGTGACGCTATCGTGAGATGGCGCTCTTGCGATACGCACCTCGTGACTTATTATGCTGAATGCCGGCCTCGAACATTGTTGCGAATAAAGGCGGGAAGTAAAGGGGGGTGGATGGGGTAAACAATGGAGTTTAGAAAAGTTGACTCGGAGTGATGGAGTTTCAGATAAATTTTTACGTTGTAGCGGGTTAAAAACGTTATGGCTGGAAAGGTCGATGGTAATGTATTCTTGTGTAGCGTAGACGGTTGATTTCTTAAATGGCTATTAGCGCTGGATAGAAAAGGTTATCTCCAAGAATTTGCTTTTTACTGGTAGAGAAGAAAATTTAAGCATTCGATAAGGATCTTTCGCATCGATATCTTAGTTCAAATCTACGCAAAACCGTCAGTTGTGGATTGTCTAGAAGATTAAGAAGTCGCGGCTCTGACTTTAGAAGAATCTAAAGGTCAGATCTTCATTCTGAATCTCAGTAATTATCATTCACTATATCATTTAGTGTAATGTACCTCTAAGACTCAATTTTTAATTTTCAAAAGACTAGTCGCAATTCTTTAATGCTCTATAAAGGTGATCGTTTTTACTGGTTACTCATTAAATTTTTAACCGTTAACGTAATTCCTTTATTAATCAATTCCTGAGGTAGATAGTCGTTACATTTTTTTAATAAATACGAAATTTCTTGTACCTGCCATAGACCATGTATGCATATGAAGTTAAAAGGAAAAGTTCTTGCTACGTACTTTAAATAGCTCAAAATCTTCAATTCGGCACGAGCCTGTTATCTTCGTCAAAATATTCTGCACTTCCAATTTAAATAGTTATTTGCATTCCTCTGTACACTGATGTAATGAAATAAATAATTGAAATAATACTTTAAGTTCTACATTAACTTGAAGTGTTAATGAAGTTCACGGTTTAGTCTTCAGTCACAAAGATCAGAAGGCGATATCTTTTTAACAATAAATGAAACGATACTTAAAGCGATAATCAGTCATCGACGTCTACGATTCTTTGATTGAGGCCAATCGTCGGATCTTAAGTTATCTTCTCAATCAGCCGGGATTGTTTTGAAGGCTTTCCTGTTATTGTTGTGAAACAGCATTTCTGCGAGGGGACGCAATGGAAGACAATCACGATCGTGCTTATCAAAACACGCGATGCGTCTGGTCTCCGAAGGAAACTACCAATTATTAAAAGCTTCCGCGTGTATTTCGAAATCTACGAAGAAATTTTTCCAATTTAACCCTTGCCTATCTCAGAATGTGCTGGGGAAGTCCTTCCAGTCTGCCGTTAAGCAGTAAATGAATATGCTTTCAACGCCAGTGAGGCTGATTGTTTTTGGAGACAGTGGAAAAGGATGGATTGAAATCAGAAGGAAAAGTCTTTCCATTTAGAAATACAAGAGCGGACCTTGAGGAGGGAAGGAAAGATTTTCCCTGCGCCAATGATTATTTCCTCCAGTAAGACTATGTCTTTCCGTTCGATCTCCAACTACGGGGAGATGTCTTTCCTCACCTCCTTTGTTCCAACAATTTTTCAAGGTCTTTTTTTTGGCCAGAGACTGGTTCATCTGCTAGATACTCGTAAAAAATTGTTTTCCCGAGGTGCTGAGCGATATTCCATTGTCCAGCACACGGACTATTAAGGATCTTCTCTCACCTTTTTCCTTCTCATCTTCTCTTTCGTCTTCTTTACTTCTTCCTTATTCTCTCTCTCTCTCTAACCGAGCACTCATTTTCATACCTTGTGGAATCCTCCATTGGTTCCGTTTTCTCATCTCTCCATCATCATCTTATTTACGTTGACGGGATTATGTCCGATATAAGGTCTAGTTTTCTGAGTTTGTCTCTCTTTTTCTCATTCTCCTTTTCTCTCGATGTTTCTACTATTTATGACTCAGTTTTCATCAGAAAGCTGTAAAAAAAATCTTACACTATAGTATTTCCAACTCTTCAGTGGTGCAACCAGAAAGAGCTGCTAAGCGCTTTGTACAACTCAAAATAGAAGAGAAATAGTGCATGCTTTATCATATAGGGGTATGTTGCACATATTTTGAAAATTCTAAATGCTAAAGATATAAATATGGAAACCGTTTATACTTTCTGGGCAGGGTTTTCATAAATTTGTTCTAGCCTTCTCCGATAATAATTTTCTATCACCTTATTTCAGGGAAGTTCCCGGTATAAATTCACCCCTCTTACATTATTTTATCCTCATGTCGGTATGCTTCCAGTTTTTCAACCTCAATTAGAGTCTGATAAGTTTTACTTGCATAATTGAATAATGTCATTGGGTGAGGTTGGCCGAGTTGTTCATCGGGACTGTTCTGATTGTGTTTCTGAGCTCGTCTTCTTCCTCCGTAGCCTTATGTTTGCCCTTCTCTTTTCCCTTCCCTATAAGAGCCTCTGCTAAGTCTAAAGTTTACCTTGTCTGTTTCCGTATCAGCCTAAGTCATCTTGTATATCTCCCCGTACATCTGTCCTTAACCTACGCCCTTTCTCATTATTCCACTAGCCTCCTTTCTTTTTCTTCTACTTTACTACGGGGCCTATCTCTTTCTCTGTGGAAAACTATTCTCGTTGAAACTCGAAAAGGTATGGTAAAGGTTGAGAGTAAAATTTTCTTTTGGAAAACCCTAACCTTTTGAAACATCAACCTTAACCTTAGCTTCTTACTTTCCTTTGGAATAAAGGTATGTATCAAATTATTGAATTAAGAACGTCTAAAAGAATCGTATAATATGGGGAAGAATGAGAGGAAAACTGGCATTAACATGGTAAAATATAGCTACAGACCTTGAAGATTTGGGTTTGAAAGATGAAGATTAAGCATAACAGACGGTGGTGAATAAATTAAACGACAGACTATGATTCTGAAGAAAGAACATCTCTACCTCTTTCTCTGCTTTCCCTTGAATCTAATTTCCTTTAAACCGTCTTTACATCCTGCTTGGTCACCATTTTCTCTCTTTCTATTCTGGTCTCTTCCCTTGCTCTGGTTTTTCCGCAAGTCGACCTTTTCAGGAATGTTTTTCCGCATCGAATGGCCAAGTAGCAAAGGAGAAGCAAGAGGCGTGTAGGGCGTAACCTCGAAATTCGTCAAAAGATAAATAAGCCAAAAAAGGCGCAGTTGTTTACGGGCGTGTCTTAATTGGAAGGGAAAATAAATGTAGGACTCTTTGCCACCTCGCCATTGGCACGCAAGATTTCGACGTGGTTTTTTAATTGCATTCCGTCGATCGCTTTATTAATGATCGTCGAAAAATGAGTTAAGTGACGCTCGAAAAAAATTTGCGCGAGAAATTAATTCGTATCTCCCTTTTTAAAAGTGCCACGTGTTATTTTGACGCCTGAAAATTGATCATTACTTACAGCTAATGAGAATATTTCTTGCTTTAATGCTTCGCGACGTATAGCGTGTGAAATTCGAAGTCTGCTCTCATGAATTGAATTGGTAAATTGGCCTGGAATCGCTTTCGATTTCGCCCGCTGTGGTTTTTTTATCGAATTTTTGGACATATCTTTAAATTATCGCAGACTTCAACTCTAAGATTGATGTGGATAATTGGCGTTCGCCATTGTTTATTAGATTAATTAGCGACCAGTCGTGATAGCGGAATGGTTAGCGTGCTAGAGCTCCAAACCAAAGGCCCCGGGTTCACGTCCCGGCTAATCGTATTTTTCTGGTTAAGGAATGCGTTTGTGTGTTTTGCGTCCGATTTTCCATATAAGGGATGGCGGCAGGAAGGGCATCTGGTCGTAATGACCAGCGCTAAAACCAAATTAATCGTCATCGTTCCCTATCTTCTTGTAAGTGATGGAGTTGAGGCTAAGAAAGAAGATCAATTGGTTAATGACTTCGCTTTTCAGCAGTATTCGAAGTATTATCTTGTTAGAGCAGAAGATATGTTCTTCTGTACATACATAGCGTATTCTTCATATTAACATGAAGTATTTTTTATGAAATTCTTACATTCAATTCCTGTTATAATTTCAAGGCGCCCATGGCTTACCTTCTTAGCGCTCCAAATAATATCCAATTATTCAATTTCAAATTTCACTTTCACCTAATATTTCCGTAATTGAAATAAGATATACTTATTAGTTACGCCTGCAATTCTTTGACTATTCTGTGATTCACGTGTTGAGAATGGTTGTAGGTCATTTAAACCCTAATCTCTAGGACAAATTGAGTTTTGGTTATCTTAGAAAGAATAATTCTAATGCGTTAAGTGCACTATCACTATTCAATTACATTATTTTTTGCTTTTTCGCTTTGTGTAAATTTAAAATCTATCGTTGAAAGATTAGTCTTTTTAGCTATTTTCAGCATTGAACTCTAAATACATAGTACCCTGCTGAAATTAAGTTTATGGAGGCTTCTTGTTATCCATTCCATATTTTGGTATTGAGTCGTAGATAGGCTACATTTCTCTGATGTTTTTGTTCAATTTTACCCTCGTATCCCAAGCATTCTGGAACGGATAGAAAGATAAGTCTTCATGACTATTTCTTAACACTCTTTGGGCAAAAAAGCATTCGGTGTTTAGCAATTTTCAACTCTTTTAAAGAAGTAGGTCGCAGAAACGTAGCTTAGTTACATCTCGCAAATTATTGCATTCCAACTTGCAATTACACCTCAGATCCGGAGGGTTGAAAAAATTATCTTACAAGGCCGTGAAATTCTTTGGGGAGCACGCATTTTGCTCAGGAACTTCCCCCTTTTGGCGGAATGTGGGTCAGTATCTAAGCGATGAAGCAGATAAGGCAATTTTCCTAATTCAACAGCTTACTCTCCCACGGCCATAATTTGCCCGAGGTGTTGTGCGGATATTCATTCGAAACATTCCGTAGCCTCGAGAGGTCGCGGAGAGTGTTTATTACGCTCTCGCTAAAAATACTACCTTTACATAGCGCGGAAGAATTTGCCTTCCGATTTTCATTTGTCGTTTTTTAGCCTTTATAATTACGGAGCACACCTCTGGGAGGCAGCCGTTACCTTATTGTTTCAACGATTTGGATTGCGTGCCATTTACTTTTCCTTCTAACAGTCGGAGCCAAGCTTTCATCAGCGTATCTCCAAGGAGGCATAAAAACAAACCTCAAACGTTTAATCACACTTTATCGCATTGAACGCGTTAAACTGGTATTGATACGTTAACTTTCCTGTGTCATTTTCGAAGAAAAACTGAGAGTAATCGCATTTCCCACTACCTCCAGCTGGAATGATTGGAGAATTACATAAAGTTGGCAATACTCATGGAATATTCCTGTTTAAGGGGCGAAACTGTCTCCTTGTTTGGATTAAATATTTTCCCCTTGGTAATACAATATCGTTTATCTACAATTTAATCCGATGTAAATATTTTTCCATACCAGCAGGATTTATCACATGCAGCCTATCAACAATTTATATTTTCCTCTTCTTTCGTTGAAGGATCGGAATTCGAAAATGATTAGTGCACAAGGAAAACCTACTTTAATTCGACTAGACGAAATTCTTTTGTGTATGAAATTATTTTATTTAACTGTCTAATAATTTTGTTCGTTTAATTTTTGCAGTCGAATCTGAGGTTCCCGTGTTTTAACTTGATCAAAGAGGCAATGCAAATATATTGCTATCACCCTAAATATATTACAATGTCTTTACATTACTACATTACCTTACAATAATTAATGCCATCATAAAATCGCGATTTTTTAAATTTTATTAGTAAGATGGTGAACACGTTCTTCTACTACCAATATATGTTCGAATAGAGGTAAAAAATGTTATTCATAAACCATTAGTGGAGTTATTCTTAAACCTTAAATTAGGCTGGTACTGAATGGCTTGTCATTTTTATTTCCGTAGATTATTGATGAATTCCAATTACTGAATCATCTGACAGAAGGGAGCAAATGATTTACTGCGTATTGGCGAAAGGAAGAAGCTGTTATATATAATGTGTCTTGTATCTTATTGGAAAAATAAACCAACATTGAGGAGGCACTTCTTGAGATCGATTTCTCACTCCAAGTCAGGCATTACCTTATTGCGAGACCTCTTCTTAAAACACTGAAAATCTCATTCGCATTTCAACTGCGACGGATAAGGCTATCTCGCCCCGCTCCTCTCCAAATACCAGTTTAGCGTTCGCATTATTAAATCAGGGAACAAATGGAGGCGTAGTACAAGATACTTCACTCAGCGAGGCGCAAGCTTATTCCGCCCATCGAATGGCAATTTACGATTTTTTAATCTTGCGATATCTCTCTCGCGAGATAACATTCCCATTGCGATCGCGGCTGAATCGAGGGAAAAATAAAAAATCCGCTCCCGTCCAAGCAGTCATTACCTGAAGGTAATTGCAAGGCGTTGCTTGATGGGATCCCGACTTCTCCACCGAGAAGAGGGCTGGAAATAATATAAAAAGATAGCAGAAGACCGCATTCCGAGGACGGGCTTGCTCTTTCGAAGGGGAGGCTGCGCACGGCGCTTGTCTTCTTTTTTGCGGAATGAAGATGGGACAAGATATGTACTTCAAGTTGGGATGAGGATTAATAGGAAGTCGGTCCGAATTTTATTTTCTGAAAACGAGGAGAATTGAGCTTATCTACAGTTAAAGGTCATATTTTTAACGAAAAGTTTTGGTCTTCTCCGGGTATGTGAGTGAAAAACAAGGTGGTATAATTAGCCCGGAATTCTATTGTCATAAAAAATTTGTTAAAAATAAACATTGTAAACATGTTTTAAACTGTTTTTGTACATTATCTTTGTAACTCCTTCATACCTTGATCTGGGTAATATTTTAGAGATACTCGCTGTTTTATTTGATTAGATTTTCAACCGGTTCAAATCTCCGTTATGGGTACTCATTACGGTTTACTATTACTTTAAGTTCCCAAGGTATTACTGACAGCATAATAGCATTTTCTCCCTACTTAGTGGTTTATAGGAAGGCAGAAAATAAGACGTGTATCAATATACCTAACTTAACTTTTTTGTCTTTTATATTAATTGCTTTTACCTTAAAAAATGCGCTCATGGTTCAGAAAAGTTTCGAGCATATTAACGAAGTTAACTTTGAAATGTGGAGAGAATCACGTGATCATCTGGTTATTTTTATTTTTATCCCCGATCACTTGAAATTGGCTTGAGTTTTTCTCGAGTGCATGATTTGATTATTTTTAGTTTCCTCTATCCTATGAAAACCAGTTTGCAGTCTTATTAAAAATTTAGCTTACAAGTTTGTCTCATCTTGAGGAATTTTAATGGTAACCCTTCTCTAACTTTGCCCTTAGGTAATCTATATACTTTAGCGGTACTTCGAGGGATGCCTTACGGAATTAAATGAAAATATATTCGATTTTTTCTCATAAAATTCAAGGCGACCGGTTTGGATGATGACTCGTTAGATAAAATACCAGTAAACGATAAAAATTTACCGTGGAAACTAAGAAATATTTTTCATTTAATTTTGCCCTCCGGGCTCTCTCTTTGCATTGCATATATCTGTATCAAGTATTGGCAAAGTATAATCTATATACAGGGCTTGGTTGGTGTTTTAAACTTTCACATTAAGTCATTTTATGTAAGTATACAGATTTTAAATGACAAGAAGTAAAGATTAAGGAAGAATAAATTTGCGCGTGAGAGCAGCGTAGGTTCGTGACGCAGAACCTTTCTCGCAACCCTCCAAAAGTGAGGTATTTTCTCAAATCTTGAGTAGAGCGTCATTCTTTTTTCTCCTGCATGAGTTGCCGTCCATCGTTAGCGGTATGTCTCAATCTCATCTTTTTTCCGAGTCGACGCTGCCTCCAAGACATTTGAGCGCGCTGGGAACGAGCATCGAGTATTAAAATGTCGGCTTCCTGGCGGGATATCGCGGAAAAAAAATGAGGGACATGTGCTTCTTGGGGATGGAGAAGAAATGATTGCGACAGATTCTCCGAATAGGTTGGCGCCATCTCCGAATCCATCTCCTTCTCTATTTCCTTTAATTTCTGACGGATTCGTTCTTCTCGTATTCAACAATGATATGGATAGAATTAAAGTTGGCTAACGCCCCTACTTTTAAGCGCCAAGTAAGATGTCTCTATCGGTACATCCATGGTTATTAATTCTATACGGATATCTCTCTCCATCTCTCCGATCTTCTTGCTAATCCGTTCTTCACGCTTCCATGTTTTTTACAAGAAAATATTCAAGAGGCAGATAGAGATTCAAATCGGGATTCTCGAAATTGCCCGCACGAATTTCCAGGGTGTGGGGATTTAATTTTGTAATTTTTAGGCCCGGTATTATAATGTTTACTTATAACGGACGTTAACTCATATTAAATGTGAGGCCTGCGCTTCTATAATGGTTTGTTAGCGTTAAAGTAAAGATCATAGTCATTCTCCCAGATATATGATGAATTAGAATGAATACATCTATATCTACATAAGTACCCCGCAAGCCGCTTTCCGGCGTGTGGCAGGGGGGGGAATATAAACTATAATCCTCACTTTAGCTCTAACGAATCATTTTAATATTAGGCCTTTGTGATTTTCGATTTTCATAAACTGACGGCTTATTAAAATCCCGTTTATAATGTTCTGTTTAAATATTTAATGTTAATATATCGTGTATCATGACAAAATATGCTAATTTATAGATATTATCAAGTTTAATTGCTAATAACTGAGGGGTTGATGTTGTTGATATTAAGAGAAACTACCTAAAATCAAGTGATTGTCAAATTAAACACTTTAGATATTTTTTACGAAATCTTTACGCGGAAGCTAATACACCCCCTGTGTTCTAATGCTGTATTCATGTAATAACTTTTTTGTAGCTTAATATTTTGTAATAATTAAACAATAAATCACTAGGATGTATTTTGGTCTTATAAAACGTAGCTCGCCAAATTTCCGAGTGGGTTGTTTGTAGGTAGGGTTATCTATTGCATCATTATATTTCATTCAGTTAACTTATGAGGTGCACTTTGAGTTGCAGATGTAACAGTAAATTAGTGCTTCTCTAAAGTCCTCTGATTAATTGGTTTTTTTAATGGAAATATTTTATTCCACATTCAAACCTTAAGATCGTTTACTGCCATTGTAATTATAGTACAAGATCATTGAATAGTAAACTCTTGATAGTAAGATTTCGTATCTCTTGTCACTGTAGCCAAGACTAAATTTTTTATCAATTAATGTATTATTTCATCAATTTATTATCTTTTTCGAAGGAATTCATTCATAGGTGACTATCTTATACATCCGAATTAGGATTACCTCTCATTTATATTCCTGAAACCCTTCAGAGATGGTGTTTAAAATGAACGGGTATACCCGAATCCGATTCGCAGTCCTGATAAGTCATTGGAAAAATGCCTCCCTCGTGGATTCCAACCAAGCAAGCTGTTTTTTCTTTGTGCGTAACGAATATCGGTTGCTTGGATTAAAAATCGAGATGAATGAGCGGAAAAAAGAGACTGGAAAGAAGGCACCTTATTACCATATTAGAAAGTAGGTTGATAAACGATACTAAATAATAATTATTCAGTTTCAAGTTATTGCCTCGGTCAAGGGGAGATTTTTTTGCCTTGAGTTTCTCTTGTCACTTTTCCTTACCTCCATCTCATTTTCAATACCTCAACTCTTTTTTGTTATGTCATGCCCTTATCGTATATCCTTAGTGACCTTTCTGTATGTGAAGAATTTTTCATTTAGATTAGGAACAGTTCCACATTCCTGAAGAGTCGTAATTTCCCTATTCCTCTCTCTCCGAATTCCTTTATCGTGCAAAGTATACTCCCATTCAAGTTTATGCTGCTTTCCCTCTTTTATATTTCATCTAGAGATTCCGCAAAATTTTCAATTTCCTAGCTTCTTCTCCCATCCCAGACCTGGTTTCTCCTAGACCTGGCGGATCTAGAATCTTGCCAGGAGACGAATTGAGACAATTTCCTGATGAACTTATCTCCAATTAATATTTAAAACACTATTTTTTCATGCTTCACGTGGTAGTTGTATTGTGACCCTGGAAAAACATAGTAATCTTATTTTAATTCAAGCTCCTCTCTAAGGAGAAGATTGTAAGCAAATCGCTAGTACTACAGTGCTATACAGAGGGTAAACGATCGCCCTTCCCCTGGATCCGCTAATGCTAGCGTACGTAGTAGAAATTCACCACAAAATTCTCTAATCGCACAAGTTCATTTCCTACAAAATTTTTACCATCTTAGATTTTTTAGACTGTCATCATCATGTTTAGCTCTCTGCCCACCAGTTTCTTCTCCGTTCCTTCAATTCTATCTACATTTCTTCCCAGTCCTCATTCTTTGTTCGAGTCATCTTTTTTATACTTTAATTTATTCAGTGTTTTTCCAACTTCTTTAAATTACCAAGCGGTCTATTCAACTTCATCTCACGCCTTTCTGTTTACTCCTCCAACTTAACATGTGTTATCATGCTAGTTCTTTCCAATAATTTGTACTCTACCTTTCATTTATTATTTCCCGATCTGCTCTAGTGTTTTCAATAACTATTTCTCTCGTATCTTATACTCTCGCATTTAACTTCACTCTCGTGGATCTATCCAGCCTCCTATTGTTTTAAATTTTTAAATCAGAGGTTATTAAGTGGCTCAGTGATGTAAATGATAATAATAGGACTTAAGTATGGCAGAGTGAGACTAACAAGTCTCTTCTCACATCCAACCCTTCGTGTAAAATTTAGATAGATTGAGCTTGATAGCATGAAAAAAGTGTGCATTAGAAAATTACTTTGTGGATTTCAAACCTAAGTTCACACTCAGGAAAAAGTACACCACAGTAGAAACACGCCAACTAGAAGGGAGTTCTGTAAGATTTACGAAACCTATTGATAGTAAAATAATTTTTAAGGAAAAGGCAGGTTGAGTCAGAACTGAAAAGCAAACAAAAAGTAAGCAGATGCATCAATACAGAACTAATAAGAATAAATTTGCACGAAAAATAAACAGAAAAAGAACATCATGAAATACAAGCGACTGGTACAAATATGGATCACAAAAATTCTCAATCCCGTATATTTCGGCTAGTATGCCAACCCTTTCAACTCTCCTCTTACATTTTACTTGATTTCATAGATTTCTCCTTTCCTTCTCTTTTTCTCTTTCCTTCTCCAGTTTTGAGGGCCAGAGGACGCATCTTTACTCGTCCATTCAACATTTTCAGCTGACCCTCCCCTCCCCTTTTCTCTTAGCCTCAATATGCGCAGAAATTTTTCGCTCAGGCAGTTTAATTCCCGACCGCATACCGTGAGGCATGGATGTTGGAAGGGATAAAAAATAGCCTGAAGTTTTCTTCCCAGGATTTATACGGGCATCCCTCCCTCGATTTATGCGCGTTTTTGTTTGGGATGCGAAAAATTCGCACCGGAGCGCAATTTTTGACGATAAACAATGCTGTTTTTATCGAGGGAGAACTTTTTTGGAGTTTATTTCGGCGGAATCCGCTCCCAGGCGTCTGGCGCAGCTTTCTACGCGTTTTTTCCACATTATCCCTAAACAATTGCTCGTCTTCTGCAAGATTAAAGTTTAATCTCGACAGATCGATTATGGTTTCCCGTTTATCGAGCCGTGATGGAGCATATTCTGCGAAAGCAGTCATTACGAATTTCTGGATGGACAAAGGCGGCTGGAGCATTGCGCCATTGTTCTGAAGTAGAAAACTGTCCGTTATCACGCGTGAAAAATCTGTTTGGTATTACTACTTAGTGTAGTTTTGAGGTTTAGGAGAGGCGGGGTAGTATTTTCACGTTTATGATTTTTGCTTATCTCAGGTCATAGTAATTCACTATAACCTGTGTATTTAATGAGAATACCATCTATTTGTATGAAATATATCGTACTCACGTATGACATCGTGTTTATAATAGCTTGGTAAAATCGAGGAAATTTACAATCATATTATCCTGTATCTTATGCAACCGACAACGTTAGTGGTAGATACGAGTCTATCTTCACAGTATTTTGCCCAAAGACTGGTTTTAACCTAACCCCCTACGCAAGGGTGGCCAACCTTTAGTGGTTCATCCGTCAATTATTTCATTTTTATTTGAGATGCGCCATAAAATATATAGTGATGCGTAAATGATAAAAATAAGAAATCATAATAAAATCGCTGTCGTGAATTCAGTGGTAGGATACGTTATTTGCGAGTGTATATATGTAATTGTATAAGAATTTCCTGTATAGTATTTCTCTGGATTCAATGCGCCACTTTTGTATGTATTATTTATGCACCATATGTTATCGCTGATTATTTATTTAGACTGGGATTTAGGTAAATGGAAGATATTTTCCATCCCCTGCCAAAAGATAAATGAAAATGTTCCATTCTTCAATACATGATTACAGCTGCTAGTATGACATTTAATTTATTTCAGCTCAGCTATAAAAATCAAATTACATCGAATGAAAGTCGCGAAGATTCAACAAACATTCAGACATTTCAGGAACCTGCCGTAAAGGTACCCGGGCGATATTCCACTCAGCCGAAAGGCGACTTGATGACTTTTGTCTGGTTGATACCCTTAACTAATTATTCAGTAATTTTTCGAGTTCCGAGAGATTTTTTATCTATAATAAAGTTGGGTTGAGTTCGTATGTTCTTTATTTCATACATGTCGTTTATACACGTTCCTATCGTTATCGCTCATTTAGTCTTGAAAAATCTTTGAACCGAATTACCTAACTAGTAAAAGATATCGCACAGTTGTCTGTCACCGAGTCGCCTTCAAACTGAATTCATTGTCGCTCACCAGCTCCCGAATCCTTTCACAAACGTTGTCAATGAAAATCTTGGTCTGTTTATTTAGTAAATAGTTCAGGGTTTCCATGGCCGCAAACTCCATTAATCAACTCGCATACACACCGGCACCACCTTCGTCACGCCGTATTTGCCGGAACTTTCTCTTGGGGTGTTTTGCGACGATCCCCGCAGGTGCAAATGAAATTACTCCGTTAGTCACGCTCGGCGAAAACATCACGACCATCTTGCGCTGACCCCAGCGGATTCCGTCGCCTGATACAGCTTATCGAGGGATCCGTGTTTCTCCATCGATTCCGCCCACGCCGTCGTCTGCAGATGACCTCAAAAGAGCCATGATCGACGAGCGAGCTTCCATTTTCTTCCCTTTTTTTCTCGAAGCGCGTCTTAAGAACGGTATTCAAATCCGTGACCTTTTTGCTCGGCGACAAGAGGATGCTTAGCATAAACGACCGAAGGAAGAAAACTGCACGCGATTTTTTTTCACTCTCGAGAGCCATTAAGTATTTAGCTCTGCTGTTGGAGCGCTCCTCGGATCGTTTTTGCTCGGTTTTATTGTCTGTTTTCCGTGTCGCAACTTTGGAACCAATAAGAAGTCGCTTTCAGCACTCGGTAATTGGATTATTGACGTAATTCAAAGCAATTTCTCGGCTCTTAAAGCTCAGTGCGCGCAGCGTTATTAAATTTGTTCTTTCCGCCTACTTCGTTTTCTCATTTGTTTCGACTACAATGGATGTTTCTGATTCTTATATGCGTTTTCTCTGGCTGCTGTGCTTTTTTATTTCAATTTGTTTACTGGTCGAAGAAAAGCAATTTCATCGATGTATCTATCGCGGGAGACGTACCACACTTTAAGTTATCGGTTTATGATTCTGTAGTTTTTCAGTATTATTCTTGATTGATTTCCTTTTTGAAGTAAGTTGGAAACAGGAAAATCGGCTTGTAAAAAGGAAGAATCACACATTTAATTTCCCATCTCATACCCACATACATGGAATGAATGGTACATTATCCTTAGCTTCGTATCTTCTTCTATGATCCGTAATGATAGGTAATTTAGTCATCCAGCTATTCCAAGCTTTGGATTATTGTTTTATATTAGCATACTAAGAGCCCTTCACATCCATTCAGCAAGGAATCTGACTCTTGATATGAAACGCAAATGTCATCAAATCTCACAAATTTCATCTCTTTTTGAAGCGAAATATATTTTTGAAATTTGAATGCAAATACTGAAAATAAAAAACCCGAAAGTCGATTCAAACTATTTTATTTCTTTATATCTTTGCAAATTCGGTCTAAGAGCAAATAGGTTTATTGTATCGAAGTATCCAAACATGTAATTGTGGAAAATACTTCAATAATAGTATATATTTTAATTATCTTTAATGGTCCTGTCTATCGTATGAAATTTTGATCTTTTTTCCTTAATGTTTATTATTCAGTATTTTAATCAACAGTAAAATGTATTTAAATGTTTTTAGTGAAAGCTAAAGAATGTCATGAGGAAAAATTTTCCTGGAAATCAATTCGTTACTGTTATCCAATGATCTTGCGTGATCATATTATATACTTTTAACGTTTATCCTTGTATTTATCTGTTTAGTATGTTGAATATTGGTACTAAGAGCACATAAAGCTTTTATTGCTTTAACTAATACGACTTCTTATCATCAAGTTACGCTAACACTCTTTCATCCTCTTAAACTGCATTGTATTCTAAACATTTTATCTCTGATGCATCCCCACATTACTTAGATTAATCCATGTTTCCTGTTTGACACCATACTCAAGTATTCGTTTCTTCTGATTATGCAGGTACCTCCGCAGTTGCAGCTTCAGCCTATAGAGGGAGCGAGAGGGCCTTGGGGGTGGCCCCGGGCTCCCCGAGGACTCTGCCTTCGACGCCGGGAAAATGGCTTCGGCTTCACCCTACGGCACTTCATTGTCTACCCTCCGGAGTCTTACACGGTACGTCAACCCACTGACCCCTTCTATGCACGTACTCCTTCTCTCAACACTAGATAGCGCTCCGAACGGGGTTATTAACTCGTGTTAATTACCCCGGAATCCACTGCGTGCGTGCCGTGGAGGCGGGAGTATGTAATGTTCTCATTAGTGGGGAAATATGAATGGAGCTTTCGAATCCCTAAGTAATGGTGATGTAACACGCCAAATGTAAGGTAGTCGAAAAATTGTTTATCGAGTTCCGTCTCGCCGGCGTGTCTGAAAAGGGTCGTTAGCTTCGCTATTCCGCGTTCAAATTTACTCGCATTGTCTCTGCGCTGGAAAGAATGCGTTATTACGCGGTGGTTCGGAGAAAGTTTCGTCGTTAATTAATGTTTGGAAAGTGTTTCTGTGTGCTTTGGTTGATTTTTTAGTAATTCACTGCTCTTTCATTTCTTCTGAATTATCAGAATCACGCACCAAAATCAGTGCAGATTGCTATTTCGCGTCGTATTTGTTAATCGACCATTCATTTTCTCGTATTCAGTTCAATCGATCTGAAAAGTTTAGCGATTCGAAAATTCACGTTCAAAACATATGCTCAAAGGCAATTTTGCCCTCTATTAACGTTTGATAGCTATAATAACAGAATTCTATTTCGAATAACGTTCTGTAGTATTACTACATTTCTACTATAGAGCATAATTATTTTATTTTCGTAAATTTCTAACGTAATATAAATATAATGCTGTCTTGGAGGATTCGACCTGTAGCATTATCATGTCTTGTTTAAATTCATCAAGGCAAAAGAATTTGCCCTTTTCTATTTTACTGCCACTTACAATAGGGGTATCACCCTTGGGTAACTCTCATTTGCTCGATACCATTAGTGTATGTTCTTTATTCTAAAATAATAGACAAGTATTCAACAATTTTTTTACAAATAACTTATTTTCGCAACCTAATTTCATTATTAATACCTTGCAGGTATTTTAAAGATTTTTTCAACATTACTCAAATATATGCTACCACGCATACATGTCTAGAAGAATTTTTTGTTTGCCTGGCGTCGAACCCAAGACCATATTGGAAAAATATTTTGCTGTATACGTTAGAGAAGCACGTCTTCTAACATCATCTTGATTTTTAATTCTCTACTGTCCCTAGAAGTACTCAAAGTAAATTACTAATAACAATTAGTACCATGCATTCTTACGGGTAGAATTGGGAATTTAGGACCTTCTAGGATTGTATAGTATTTATGTATTGTATAGTATTTTTTATTAGCTTTGATATTGATACCTAACTTTCCCTGAGTTACCCATTTGGGCTCATACAACATAAGAGAACCAAGTCAATGACACTCTTACTTTAGGCTGAGAATCTGTATCCTGTGTGTAGCAATACAAGATATACTGTAGTACCTGCCTAACATATATTTGAATAAATGTTGATAAAAAGTACGTCTGGAACGTAGGAAGTTGAAATTTAATGGCGAAAAAGTAGTTATTTGTAAAAGAAATTGGGAGCAAGTATTTTCCTACATGGAGATTTGACAACCTAATTAGTAATGCACGCTGATGGCGGGTTGGCAAACACCTGTTTTCAGGTACATGTTTTGCACAAAGTCCTTGCGGTGTCAATGGTGGAATACTTATTTATTATTTTATAGCAAGGAATACACCCTGAAAGTTTTGAGCGAATTTGTGTTACACAATAATGATACTCCCCTTGTTAGATTTCAATGAAAATCGTATCGCTGAGAAAGTTTAATAATCCTACTTTCTATAATTATACGGTTTACCTTCGTTTTTTCAAATTATCATTACACTTTTGACGATAATATGCGTTACAAATACTTTGTATCGAGCCATTAATTTTTTTTCTTTATTTCTCCACGGAATAGGACTCCATTTCGTAATAATTCGCTGTAACTTGCGTTACCTTCTCTGAGGTATATATATATTTCTTAAACAGATATTCCTCTTGCTGGAACCTAAATTAAGTAAACCTATTTTAGAAACTTTCTCAGGTACTCTATTCATTGACATGGAATCACTGCGTTCGTAAATAAGATTTTTGTCACCGATCCTGTTGGTAGACATTGTCTTACTTGATCATAATGATGATTTGATATGATGACTTGATTAATGGTGTATCAAATTACTTCAAAACTGCCATTTGAATAAAATCGGTATGAATACGCTATTTTTCTTGTGGAAAATAGTTATGGTTAAGTATAATTATAAAATTCACATTATAATTATATTTATAATGATAAGTTTGTGTTGAGTATTGGTGTTTAAGCGCCTCCATTTTAGAAATCGCTCAATTCTCGATTTTGTTTTCAACCCTTATCAGTTTTATTTAATGGTCATGTGTTAATTCTTCTTTCAATGGAAGCACTTCTTTTGAAAGTCTTCCGTTATCGTTTTGATCCTTTCTAATGGAAATAGTCTTTTAGGTTCGTTTCCTCGTATTCCTCCTCTCTCGTGCGTACCTTCCCGATATCATTAGCTTGTAACGAGTGCCGGGAGGCTCACGCCCCTTTGTTTTCTTGGATGCAGATACTTCAGAGTAACCGGAGGCTATGGGGTGGAGTGTTGTCGCCGGGGAGCGGCCTCAAGTCTCTCGATGAGCCAATGGACACAATATTCGTCAAGAACGTGAAGGAGAACAGTCCAGCCCATGCAGCAGGTCTTGCCACAGGTGAGTTCAACTTATCCATTCTTCACAGTGATAGCATGAATCCCAGCCAGTGTTTTCTCCCTTCCGAATTCCAAAGAAAAGGATTTTCGTTTTACGTTAAAAAATATCGACTTCAAATTGATTGTATAATATAGATATTTACGTTTTTTGATTAAAAAAACTTGATTGAATTTTGAGTAGATAAATTTAGTCATCTAACAAAATTTTTTCCATGAAAATTTCTTGTTTTAAACTGTATATTGTTGATCTATCTATTAGTTACCAATCGGGTAAATTGACAGTAAATCTGATTAACAATTCTTTGATCACTGTTAGAGGATTACTTTCATATCATTATTTGATGTTTATATTATTTAATGGGGTAAGATATACAAAGTAGTCCTAATGAACTCTTGTATGCCCTGCTTAAACATTTAGAAACATTTATTGTCCTGTGGTGTAGCTATCGAATGTCTTGTTCTATATTGAGCAATCGACAGAGACATAAAATAGAAGTATATGGTAATGGCTAGTTAACGTGGGATATGTAAAAGTCCTCAAGTTTATTTTTTCAAGGATGAAACATCTTTCCAGTTCTATGTATTCCTGTTGTAAACTTAGTCTTCTGCTGAATATTTTATTTTAAAATTGATTATAAAATGATTAATTGCTAGTATTTAGTCATTTCTAAGAGGAATGACATAATTTCAGGTACGAGTTTAGTATTTAATTATTAATTTTGAATAGGAAAGATGGAAAGATAATACTAACATCCTAAATTGTTAATTCTAACATAATTTGTATTTAAATGGAACCCACTGTAGTGCACATTTTTTCCTATGCATAACGACATAATTATTTAGTATTTTGCTATTCGAACTAATCAAACATTTTTATTTTATGAACACTATTAAATAAAGAAATTTCGTTTCTGTATACATCATTGTTTCACACTATTTTTATGACCGTAATATTATCGAGCTTAAAGGTTATGAAATGCTTATGATGCGAAAGGTTACCTCTTCAATAAATGGACTCGTATTTGATCTTTTAACCCCATTATTCAAATCCCTACAGCAGTGCTTAAATTTCCAAACCTTCGTGTTTTGTTTCGGTATTTGTTTTCTTTTGGGAGTATGAGTCCATTTCAGCAACCAAGAATGTCGACCTCGAGCAAAATTTGTTGCTCAGCCACTCTGAAGAGGCGATATATACGCCACGGGCGAGATTAAGTTTCGCGACGGGGAGCACGGGTGGAGGTTGTGACCAGATATGGAACAAACCGGACGAAAATTTGAATATGTAGAGAGAGTAATATATCCTGACGTTCCATAATGTTACGCCTGGCCCGAGGTCGCGCTTTAATCCTTAAAGTTCGTTTTCTCGCTCAGCCCTTGGGCTGTCCCTCCACACTCGTGATGTATGGCGATCTCTACCTCCAGATACGCTTTGCTGTGTACTTTCTTACTTTGGGGACATCCTGAATTTTCTCTCGCCCGAGTACATAACGATTCTCTCCTATTATTTCACACGATTCCTGCGACTCCTGTATGTTGTCTTTCTGCTAACTCATTCAACGCGTTCTCGGCGGTCTAATTCCAAGAAAATGTCGACTTCTAAGAATTGTGAGGGTTCTTAACAACCTCTTCCAAGGTGACCAAACACTCTTGAGACTCGTGAGTGAGGTTGATGGCTGCGAAATTCTGCATTACCTTTCCTAATTAGCGGTCATCGTTTGCGTTTGCATGACAGATGGAACTGAGAACTTAAGCGGACTTTCCTCGTGAAAAGTGCTGAGGAATGACAAAGTTCGAATAATATGCTCTGATTTTCCCTATACGGATGTGATGAAGTACCCTTGTTTTCCTTCATACGTTACATTTTGTCGATAATTTTCACCTCTGTTTAGGGATATATAATTTGGCGCTAGTTGAGGGCCCCATCCATGTAGGAGCCTTAATAAGTCCGTGCTAATAAATTTTCAAGAAAAATTTGTTCTGGCTTTTCGCTTCAAGAAAAAATCTTTTGTTTGTTGAGTAATCCCAAAATATAATTAAATGTTTAAAGAATCTACTACATTGCTTAGGTAACTATATTATGTAAAAATTCTATTCATTGTAATTTATGGAAATACTATTTATGTTAATTCAAAACCTGTTTGTTTATTCTTGCCGTAACGAAGTGACCGAGATTGCTATGGAATTTATATTTGTGTATTTTATGAAAAACATCGTATTTTTAATTCTAAGTGAGGGCCTAAATCTGATCTTTGCGCCTATGGCCTCTGGTAGCTCCGCCCCTGTCTCTGTTTATCTTTGGATTACTTATATTTAGTGTTCCGCATCCTAGATCTCCATTTCCCCAGAGTCTTAATGTAAAAATATTTTATAGACACTCATCAATTTAAAGATTTAGGGTTGGCTAACCTGTAGAAATTTAGCTTAGTAATCGGGATGGCTAGCCTATGGTGCTTCCTCCAAAAATTAATAAATATAAATGCTCAGACCAATTATCACATACATTTTACATACGTGCATACAATAATTTATGTATACTAATTTTTTATGTATTTTTGTATACAAATACTTATACATATGGCATAGCCTACCACTGAATTCTGGAAATTACATTTATAAGTATCATATTTTATTATTATGGTTCATGTTGCGTTATTACAGTTTCTGTCGCACCATCGTAGATTTAGATTTAGATTCATACCCCACAAGGCGCCATGGCAGGGGATGTAACAACGCCAATGACCACACCAAATCCATCCTGTTCGCATCTCTAATGATCTGCAGAAAGAACGACCAGAAGTAACAATCTGTTTTAGCGATTACTTCCTTGTAACGCTTGGTCGTCACCTCTCGGAGATCGCGCTCGTTGTTTACCGGAACAGCTATGTTTTCAACTTCATCTAAAAATTCTGAATCGATTAATTTGTCGAGAAGCTTTCGTCGATAATCTGATCTTCTCACCTGGAGCGAATTCCACCCGAGAGATTTTATCATAGCCATAACGCTATTATCGAAGTCATAGTCTGCAGGTCTCCAATAAAATTAACGCGCATGAACGATAAATGGCTCGCCTCCCCTACTTTAAAGGATCTACCGATCATCTCCCTTATCGCATTGAATGGAAAATGTCGTTTGCCAACTAAATACTGAATCATCATATGTTAGCTAGAAATTAGTATTTCATAGCCCATGGGGGCCCACGTGCTAAATGAGCATTCAGCTGTCGAAGCACTTTTAACAATACCACTACTACTACTTCATAAGTCAAATGGTGGTTTTCGTCTCCCTCCCTCTCTATAAATTACCCAAGCTGTGTCCCTCTCGTCTCGGTCATGTTGAAGTCTCATCCCGGCCTAACGGCCCTGCTCCTGCGTGATTGTCAGTCAAGGAAACCAATTGCAGAAATGACTTGCTCAGTTCGCTCACCTCTCTTGATTGCCGATCCCACTCGATCTCCTTGTCGCGAGCGTATTTCCATCGCTACTGCTGATACACTCGCGAGATCCGCCGCCACTTAACGTTAATGGAATCGGAAACAAACGCGCAATTCATTTACGTTCGTATCGTCCTCGGGGAATTTTATTCATAGCCGCAGCCAATTTGTCTTCAAAAGCCGTTAACGTATCTACGTAAAACTGGTTGAAAATGCATAGCAGATGCGGGGAACGTCGTAAGTGGATGAAACTTTTTAAGGGTAATATTTCAAAGGCGGTCGAACGTCTGGACGATTAAAAATAGCTCTCCCCGAGTTCGGGAAAGTAGGTATGTGTGCCTCAGAGCGCGGGTCAGCAGATATAACCGGAATATAATTGACCAGACTTGTCACTTCCTCGGATCTTTCGCCACTCGAATCTCCCTGGAGGTATCTGTCACTTCCTCGGATCTTTCGCCAATCAAATCTCCCTCCAGGTATCTCTCGGTTCCTCCTTTTGTACATCCGCGATGCTACTGTTACACCTGAGGGAATTGGCTCACGGTGTGACTTTCTCTCTTAATGAAAAGGTGCAGTGCCTAAGGGTATGAGAATTGTGGAAGCACCTGTATCGTGGCCCAAACCTTGAGTTATGTGGGGTATCTGCTTTCCTCTAGCATTGGAGAAATCAAAGATATCCGTTCTCCTCCTAATACTTCCCTTGTTGATAGATACATAGCTTGAAGAAGAAATCTTGGCCCCAGATAAAGATGATATTGAATACATGATATTGAATAAATTTAGAGCTCTTTTTAATGATCGCTGAGCTAATGCCTAGCAGACTTAACACACTTGTTAATGATATTCCCTACAAAATGTTACATTTGAAACAGTACTCAAACAGACAGACTTAAAAAAATGAGAACTTAGTGATTTACGGTTTTATTGACTTGATTGTTAATGACTTTGTATTTACGATGTTTAATTCATTGAAATATTTTACAACTTTTTTCTTAATTTTCTTTTTTCGTATAAATGTTTTTAGTATATTTTCAGAGAAAATCACTTAGTATTTGTTTGCGTCCCATGATAAATATCACTAATATAATATATTTATAGAATAAATTTCTAATGGAAACATATATTATGAAAATAATACAATACAAACAAACAAAAGAAAATTTTTCAACGGTCTAAGAATATCGGTATATTGCTCCAACGAAATTACGGGAGCGGAATTAAGCTGAGGACGATTTTGATGAATTTGTATTCACCTCTTCATTATTTGGCCATACAGAAGATGCTTTTCTCTCCAGAAACAGAATAGGTTTCATTGTAAAAAACAAAGTGAACTGATTCTTTTGACTGGTTCATACTTTTCCCTTGATCTCATTACTTATTGCTGAGAAAATGATTTGCTATGTTCATTATCTATGTAACTTTCCTATTAAACCAAAATTACTCCCGCAGCAAACCTGCAGGCAAAAATCAGGTGATTCCGGAGATCTTATAAGATTGAGGTAAATGATAAAGTGTCGAAAGGCATGTTTGTCTCTAAATGGATACCAGTAATGAGATACGGGGATAAGGCTGTTACTTGTGGAAGTGAACGTGAGCAAAGTTTTCTCCTTTACAAGTGGGACGTGATAATTAGGTTTCCCTTAGGAACTGCAAAGTAATGGAGTTGGATGAGGAGTTAAAGATCAATCTGTTGAGAGAGGTTTATTAGTTTTAAAGGGTTCGAGATATGGAAATTATGTCGCTTGGACCCGAAAGTGTCGACGAAGCGAATGGGAAATGAATACATTAATTTAATTAATGTATGCATTTGCTAATCTCACATTAAATATTAATTATATTAATTTAGTTTAATTAAATATTTTAGTGAATTCTATCATATCCACTTGATTCCCTTGCTTTATCATGTATATAAATAAGATATTATTCAGAATTGTAAGCATGGCACTTTCCGTCATCACTGCTTTGAGAGATTATTTCACTAAACTAAAAAGCAGTACGGGTATTTTGCACTAAAAGCAAGTACGGGTATTTTGCACTTGGTAAGAATACTTAAGATAGTAACAACACTGAAATGCATTATTTAGGGGTACCAGCGCCGTTACGCGTTATCTTGTAGTTGTAACTTTCATAATTTATTCCCTCCCAATGAAATGAAAATTTTCCCAATTGTAATTGTAATGTATCCCATATGTAATGTCCCATATGTAATTGTAATTGTATATGTATTAGAATTTTAAATGCATTCGTCTCATAATGAATTTTCCTCACCGATATCATTTATCTATTAATTATTTTAATATAGGAGACAGAATAATCAGCGTCAACGGAGAGACGATCGGCGGGAAATCTTACGCGGAAGTTGTTCAGCTGATTCAACAGAGCACTAAATTTCTTCACCTGTTGGTGGTTCCGAAAGAGGATGATATTCTACAGCTGGTGAGTAAAAGGATCCTGCACCATTCCCACGACCAACATCTCGACCTTCTACCGCCCTGACCTCGCAGCTCTTGATTTCGTTTTTGCTGGATTTTATTGCCTCGTAACTCCAAAGGAGGCGCCAATTCCATTTGCGTTGTTTTACTGAGAAAAAGTTAGATTTTCATAAATGGCGCGCTTCGCGTAGCATGGTTGCGAAGGCGATTTTTGGGAAACTATTTTCCTTATCATTTATCAGTTTCTTGCTTGTGGAAAGATATTTAAAAGATTTTGTTACAAGTGAACCATTCTCGGATCAAGTAAGTGATCTTACAATAAATGCGTACTTAATGATGCGAATGCCTTCATTCCACTGAAAAGTAATCTTAATTTTCCAGAAGCTTGAAATTATGGAATGTGTGCCATCTTGTATACTTCAACTAATAACATTTTTCCAAAAACAATTTATTTATGCGTGTTGCGAGATTCATAAACTCCATCATCGCGTTTTTTGTCAAGTAAATTAAGTCTATGTAAGCACCCTGCAAGCCGCCTTTTGGCGTGTGGCAGGGGGTGCATGCACCATGATTCTATTTCCCTAATCGATTACTTTCGCGTATCGTTCGCGGAAAAAATGAGTTCTTGAATCGATTCGTTCTAGCATCTGTTTCCCTGATCTTTCTCGCAGTATTGGAACGACCTATGTAACATGGTGAACGCGTTATATCTGCTAGACCATCTCTGAACGTGCTTTCTCTAGTAAATTAATCCTTTGTTGAAATCTTCTAACTTCTATAGATTCCTATCTTGCTTCTTGAGGCATCTGACGATCACTGATTTATCCTAGCAATTCTTCACAAAACGTATCGCCTTTCACTGCATCTTTTCTAAATCTCGAATACAACACTTATCGGCAGGGATAAGTTCTACCGTTTGGAAAAAATGTACTTTCAGTAATAAAACCCACTGCTTTCTCAGATGGGAAATTTTCGCATCCATCACTAATTTCATTTAAGATTTTTCAATAACAATCAGATATGGCCGATTTTTATTAGCGAATATCCGTATCCCTATAACCTATTTTACATTTGTTGTTATTACTTATCACTTTGCCGAACAACACAGAAGCACGCATAGTTCGGTGCCAACAGATTTAGAGGGAAATTAAAGTGAGAAATCTTTTCTGCAATTATGCTTCATGAAGTTCCTTTACCTTTCAGTCATTCGAAAATACTACGTCAAAGTATGATTATTTTGAAAATTTTCAATTTTAAAGTTTCAGCTCGTTCTTCTGTTTTTTGTCCAGTTGGTTAAGTTTGTAAATGGAAGATTTGTAGAAAAAAATATGAAATTTTAATCTCATAGAGAAAATTTTTAAAACTATGGTTTCTTATCACTTTGGCCATATACTGCTCACGATCGATTTTCTTCCTCTCAATGCGGCGCTTGTTTCATTATTGGGTATATTCAGTAATTGTGTCTTCCGGTGAGATTGAGACAAAAAAGGTCTTAGTTTTTTTGTCAAATTAATGTATTTGAAGATGATTGGATTACTACACGAGAGATGAGGTGAACGTTTTACCCATTTCAATTGTTTCACAGTATTTCGCCGACACTGCACACAACCCTGAGACCAATCAGCGGCCGTCGGCGCCGTCCTCGATGAGGTCCCCGGAGGCGATGCTGAGGTCCTCCGTGCACCGGCACCAGCATCAACAGCAACACCAACAGCAGTTTTCTCACCTTCCGAAGCCGAGGCCGTACCGTCCGACAGCGGGCGAAGCCGCGGCTCAGGCACCTACTTCTCCCCGTTGTCTTTCCGGAAGCGGAGCGGTGGTTTCCGCACCCTCCTCTCTGCCAGACGCCGCAGTGTATCAGCAGAACCAGTCCCAACAACCACACTCGTGGCATTTGGTGGCAAGGGCGCAACCAGTGGTAACCAGGAGATCCAGTGACGCCAACCTTAGGATTAAGGAAGTCGATAACTACTGTGACCCGTACCAGGTAAAATTTTAGTGCTGCATGCGGATTTTTTTCTTCAATTTCTATAATAACACATTGGATTATTTCTCTTTGTTCTCTTGAAGATATTGGTTAGAATTTACGTGTATTGCGATTCCTTCTCCGTAATATTTCATTTAGGCGATTTTGTTTTCATGGCATTAAATTATGAAAACGTCATCATTTGCCTATAAACCAGTAACGTTTAAGAACTTCTTTGGGAATTTTATGAATTTGTTTATTAATTTATTTGTTGTCGGATATATGTATGTAATTAAAAAAATATATTAGTGCGCCATTCTTCGCAGTTTGAATTAAGTTGCGATAATATTCGACGTTGATTTTCGGAATATTTTTGCGATATATCAACTATAGTTAAAGTACAATTTTCTAAAATACTCTTTACCCAGCTTGGGCATATCTCGATCTCTGGTTTATTTTACGGGGACCTTTTATTTCTTAGCGCTATACTATTTTGGATAATAAACACTCTACTCATTTATTTTGTAACTTCTTTATCTATTTTCCGTCCGTTCAACTTTGTATTTTTATCGAATTTCTCTATTTTCTTAAATCCGTCTTTAGACACCCATGTAGCCTAAATATCCCTACATTATAGGTATTTTTATTTTTTCATTCGTGGCTATTAAGTATGAAAGAGTGAAAATTACTTAGGATGCTAAGTTACGTCGTCTATTTCCTGTTGCTATGAAAGCATAATTTCTCTCAT
Source organism: Ladona fulva (assembly GCA_000376725.2). Lineage (NCBI taxonomy): Eukaryota > Metazoa > Arthropoda > Insecta > Odonata > Libellulidae > Ladona > Ladona fulva. The sequence continues at coordinate 530,893 of KZ308477.1, read as the reverse complement.
TCATCGTAAGATATTAGTGATTCTTGCATTTTCCCCACGTAGGTAGAGGAACACGAGGAACACCGGAGGAGAATCAGCGGATCATCCGGTTGGTCATCGGATTCCGCCGGAGTAAGGAGTTCCATTCCGGGAGCCTCCTTTTCCCCGCGGCCTCTTCACTCTCCACCGTCATTCTGCAGCGTGGACGGATCCGAAGGCACGCTGACCCACGATTCCAACGGGAGTCTCCATTCCCTCCCCACGTCTTACGGTTCTCCCTTCTGCTCCCTGGACCCCAGAAGAAGAGATTCCACCGTCTCACTTCCCCCCACCATGCGCTGTGACGGTTTCCGGGACGCGGGGCCCCCGCCCGCCGCCTCTCCCGGAGGCTCCGGAGCTTGCTATCCAGAAGACGATGACGAATCCGCCGTCACCGATTCGGTGATGAGACGAATCCGAAAAAGTTTCGAGCAGAAGGAAGAGTTCCTCAGGCGCCCAACGCAGCCGATTTGGCTACCCCAGCCCACAGCCGCCATCCCCAGAGAGTTCTACGCCCATCCGCAAAAGTTTCAGAGGCCTCCGTGGCCCCCACATCAGTTGAACGGAGGAGATGTGGACGAATCCCCGAGTTCTCCTTCCAAACAAACCGGAGGGACGTCCTCTCCGGTGTCGGCGTCCAGAAAGGGCACGGCGGAAGTCGCGGATGCAGGATCCCAGCACGGGAGGTCCAGGCATCCTGGTAAACCCTTCGTGACGACATTAACCCGCATCACGGAGAATCTGCCCGCTGCTGGGGGTGTTCCCGGGGCGGCTTCGGCCACACCCCCGCAGTCTCCCCCGCCCGCTCTGCAATTGGTTTCGCGGAGAGCGAGGCAGTTCGAAAGCGGAGAGGTGGTGGAAGAGGGTGAGACGGTGGTGGACAAGACGAACTTTTACCGGAGTGAGCTGTCGAGGTTATCGTCGAAGAGGAGTGTACCGAACGTGGCGGTCAGAAAGAGGGAGTTCGAAACACGAGGGAAGGAAAGCAGGTCGTTTGATGGGGCAGGTGAGACCATAGATTATCGATTCTTCAACGTTTTCAATCATTTCTTATGTTTTAGAGATAGCGAGTTTATCGAATCAAGAGCAAAAAATGATCCGTTTTTAAGCATTTCGATTTGCAATTCTCAAACATTTCCGATCGGTCCTTAATATATCTAGCCAGGGAATTTCATCGAATCTCGAATATGTACTGAATTTTAATCGACTTCTACGGCTATAATGTAACCGAGCTCATTTTTGGAAAATTGGTAATCGCTTTCTATTAGAATTAGATGCTCGATAGTAGATTCATTTCTAATGTAGGACTCATGCAGTGTTTCATTCCAATAACTTCAATTCCAGGAATTCATATAACGTATAGCAATGTTACGGAAAATATATAGCGAAACTGCACGGAACTATAGCACCTAATTTTCTTTTCATCGTATTAAATTAAGATTTCAAGGAAAGCATAGATCGGGAAAAAGTATCGTTTCTTTAAAGTTTTTTTTGTAACCAGTTTTAGCTGGATTTTCAACTGGTTATGTCATAAAATTCTCTAAAGTAAGCACTCATCATCCTCTCCTAAAGTTGTAGGATGCTAAATAATTTCTTTAGTTACCTTTTTCAAAAATCTCTGGTGGTCGGCTAAATCCAGAAATTTGTGTTTGAGTGATTTTCAGTCATTCTTAGACAAATCTTACGCGCAAAAATTTTCTGTCGATTTTTTATGATTAATTGGAAGATTTTTATGCCTTTGTTTGTTCTTAGATTGTGTTATGTTCGCGTTTATTCTTGGAGCTGTAAAGTCTCGTATAAAATGGATCTTTCATTAACTCTGAAAGAAATCCTTAATCTCTCCGTACGCCATCGCATCCTATAAATTCTCGCCATTAAATTGCCCGTGTCAAAAATTTAATGCGATCCGTTTCATCATAAAAATCAATGAGCGGATTGTTAGTATCATCCGTGCGACGACGCCTGAAGGCTATACGCCCCTCGGAACACATGCAGGGTGACACCGTTTCCATCCGTTGATAAAATCTCAACTCCGTTCAAGTTTCCATTGCCTTATAGCAAAGAGAAAAATCTTACGTTCTGAATCTCGGCAAATATATTATTTGTGGTGTCCCACTTGTTCCAAAGAGACCACAACGGCCTTCTCTTCGCAAGCCGTCAACTGGTTTTGCGATGCTAGCGTTCATGATTAATTATGTAAACTTAGCCGCAACACGTTCAGTAATTATTCATCATTATTAACTGGAAGGCTTCAAAGAGTTTTGATAGCTCTTATTGCTCTCCTGCTGCGATTGGTTAATCCTGTTTTTTTATTTACCGTCCTTGAAGTTAATATTAGTCGCTAATGTCTAGTTAATTTTTAATTACGCTTTTATTCATTTCTATATTTATCATATTTCTAAAGTCTTTCTTAGCTTGACATTTAGCCTACTCTCCTTCTTAATCATTTTTAGTCTGTTAGTTCTAATTTATTAAATATCCCCGCGACACTTACCGCTAATACCGTAGTAGCATTTTTCTCCGTTAGTAATCCTACTTTATAATTAAATTAAAGTAAAGGTAAATTCCTAGCACATCATCCCCTTGAGGAATACGGTTTAGCCCTTATAACTATTTCTCACAAAACAAAGAGATGTACTCTCACTGTGAATATATCATACATCAAAATGTGACTGAACAAAGGAAATTAACTATTTTCCGCTCCTACAACGATGCGATACATTTTGATGAAAAATATTTGAATTTTCTTGTTACTTTTGTAGTATAACCACATTGTCAGAGTATTTCAGAATTTGCGAGATGAGTACAAGGATTAGATTGAAAGTAGCTATAACGACAACCAGAAATTTTTAACCAGAAATGCGGCTAATTCAATGTAAACTCGTGTGAAATCAGATATTTTGTTAATACAAATAGATATGAATTAATAAAATTCTCTTTCTCCCTTTCTATCTAATAAAAGTAATCTAGTAATTCGAGGAATAGAAAGCCAATCCAATAATACCTGTAATAGTTAAATGTCCTATTAGATTTTTTCCTATTTGAAGGATTATTATATTGATGATTAATGTTTCGAACGTGGAAGATTTCTCATTCTAGACCTGAAAACTTTTTACTAACACATCTCTTTGATACCCAAACGAGTCGATGATACATGTTATAATTTGAAATCTTGAAAATTTTCATTTGAAGCGCTGTCGATGAAGATGATGTGAAAATTAAATGTTGGAATAATCTTTTAAGTTAGTTTTCTAAGTATATTTTTCATAAAGAACAAAACGGTGAAGTTCTCCATTTTATTTATTCAAATGAAATGTTACTAACTCAAGGACAAACGTGATAATTAGCGACAGGATTGGGACACGAACCCTGTCTCACACTTTCCGAGCAGGTATTCTAACCTCTGAGCTACCATGCCGCGTCTGTTTTGGAGAAACAGTATGGAAAAGACATGGTAGTTCAGTGGTTAGAATAACTTCCTGGAAAGTGGGAGATCTGGGTTCTAGTCCTAATCATGTTGCTATTTTCCACATCTGTTTGTTCTTGGGTTTTGAAGCAATGTGCAAAGTATTTATACTGCATACTGCAATGTGCAAAATACCTTATCCTTCCCTTGAAATTCCCTTCGCATGAACTTTCGGTTTCTTAAGATTTTTTTCATTCAGATCTGTAAAACAAAAAAATACTCCAGCGTTTTAAAGAAGCCTTACCGATTTTAAGGAGTAAGTGTTAATAGTTACTATCCTCCAGCTCGAGATATGTATGCTTTCCTTTTGGTCCCTGTCATATTAGAGTAGGATGCAGGAAAGGACACGTACCTCTCGTGCTGTCCTTGCCTGCTAATCCTACAAATATCCTCTCGACCCGCATTCTCCTCCGTAGTACACAACCTGTGTGCGCGGTTCACAAACAAACTTTTCCCCACCACGCGCGTCAGAATGTTTCCTCCCTTTCTCCAACATCGTCACCATGCGCCCACGCCAACAGGTCTCCAGCTCTCCGGGGCGGCCAATTCGTCCGGGGGCGGAGGTGGAGGCTCAACGGGAGAGTCCCCGTGCCCGCCGTCTCCCGCCCCGCGCACCCCCTCACCGAAGCCGTCCCTCAATGTCGCCTTCTGCGGAAACAGGTTGACTCCGGTCGGCGGAGGCTGGCTCCATTGTGAGCCACCGCCAGATCTCTTTGAACAGCAGACTCCCACGTCCGAAGGTACAAAAAAATCGATCTTCTCACAAGATCGAGTCCGAACCGTAACCCTTTTAATCTCTCTAAATGTTCCGCCTCTTCCTCCAATCGTTCTAATCACCGTCTCTTCCTCGCTAATGAATAACCTTCGTCATGCGTTTTCTGTATCCCTTACCCTCCTTGGACCAATGTCCCCGTGTGATCCTCACGTAAGTGTGCCTGTTGTGTTTGTTTTTCTAGTGGGTAGAGTTTGCTCCCCTCACCTTTGGCTGCTTACCCTTCCAGAATCCCTGTGTTCGTTATGAGGCTATTTGGAATATCCTTTGGGTACGTCACCTGCTTACAGTCGGCCCGCGGCTGCACCGCTCATGATTTGAACTACTAATCCTTTCTAACGCTTTCGTTGTTTGACGATGTCTTTGATGGATGCGCTTGTTACTAAAACTCTATTGGTGTGGCAATGCTTCACGTGTTATGTCATTCGTCGAAGATTTCAATTGAATAATAAATTAATATATATTTAATATAACTCTTAGTTGTTTTCCGTGTTTTTTGATAGTCAAAAATGATTACTACATCTCTATAAATCATGTTCATCTTAAACTTAGGACGCATAGAGTTATAATTTAGGTAATATATTCTTCGTTGTTTATTTTGATGACCTCTTTGTATGCTTCACATCTTCATTTTGTGACAGCACAATTTTAGCCTTCACTTTTACTAGGTTATTATTTATTTTATTTCCATTTGGTGAGTGAAAGTAATTTCAGAGAGACGGCATAATGAGGTGAGTCATTCTTCTTTTTATTTAACCTGATTTTTTTAATTGATTGAAATTCGTTTTGTCAAATTAAATATTTGGTTTCGTTTTAGATATGTTTTATATATTACTTGTATTTTATAAATCATTTGAGATTATGTTTCTTTATTGCCATAATTATTACGTTTCTTAAATAACATGAAATTCCTAAAAAACTTTTTCCTTTATTATCATCACTTATTCATAAATATTCATAAAACTTAAATGTTTTAATCTTATATCAACCGTTTCAATTTCGAATAAATCGAAGAAAATTAAAAACTGAATTAATAAAAATGTAAAATTTCTCATAAAAATGTAACTTCAATTTTCAAAGTTTTCTCTTAACAATTTCCTTTGTAGCTCCTATTATTTGTTCAGGCTATGTATCCATGTGTTCATTATACACGTCGCTCGATTATGACCTTTGATTTTTTCTTATTGCACGTCAATAATTGTATTTCCAACAGTCTAATGTAATGTTTGATTATTTTTCTTGAAAGCATGCGTCGAGTATATTTAATCTATTTAATTTATTCGAACAAAAGAAATGCGTCTCTTCGACAAATATTTGAGTTTTAAATTTATTTCTTTGTGAATTTCGTTAAGAATGATTCCCTTACGCCCGTAGACTTATTGTGGATTGTCTTCGTAGGACTTTTGCTAAAGCCTTTTGTCATTCGGCATCGCAGTTTTTTCGTTCGAAATAAAAATTCATTTTACGTACCAGATGTGCGTATTCACATCCGTCTTACTTCTTGACTTCCTCTTATTTAATTTTGGAAAGCTAAACCATTTAAGCACGTGTTTTTTCAGCCTTTCATGAAATCTTTTCCAAATCCCCAATTATTCCAATTAAGGCTCTAATTTACCAAAAATGGCGTTTCGTGTTTTCTTCTCCTCGCCCTTGGTCTTGTTTTAATTAAGATTTACGTAAAAAGACTGCTTGACCTTAAGATGAATGGCAGGGAGATACTTTGACGCCATGCACGAGCGCATTATCTTGGAGACGCACATTCCGTACCCATTGTCTCATTCGGTTCCATTCGAATAAACGAAACTCTGGCCCGGTTAAAGAATTGCCAGATCTTTGTTGTTAATGCTGCATTCCTTTGGTGGAAATATTAGCCAGAAACCTTCAACAGTTAACCTCAACATCTCGACTCGAATTATCTCAGTCTTCTATTTTCTCTTCAAATGGCGGTCATCTTGACGACGCTAAACAAGCCATAAGAAGACTTTCCTCCGTTTTCCCTCTTTTCAACATTCCGTTGCTCTTTTGTTTAATGAATTTCGATTTCCTCCGATGTGCAGAGCTACCCGCAGCACCCTCTCCTCCAGATCAAAGGCGTCGTTCGAGGTCCAACTCCGCAGATGACTCCTGGGCTTCGGGCGCAACCTCTGCATGGGTGCAGAAGCATCACGCACAACCAACTGCTAAACAGCAGCCGGCGCAGCAGTCCCAGCAGCAACAACAGCAGCAGCAGGCGTCGACGCAGAAGCAGCATGTCCCAGAGAAATGGAGGCAAGGAGAATCCGTGGCGGCGACGCCTTCGGACACTTCTCCGAACGCAGGGCGACGTCTGGTCAGGCAGCACTCGTACCTCGCCGCTGTCAAGAAGCCAATAAACGGTACGGAAGCTGCCTAAGTCTATGAAAAAAGCTAACAGACTAAATTATTTGACAGCAGATACCACGATATTATTTCACCTTCTGCTAAAAATGTGCAATATCGCCCTCCCACGCGGATTCCATCCCGCACGAATATACTGCCCTAAATCCCTTCGGCGCAAGTGCTGCGAGGCTTGCTAGGGAAGACAGAAAATTTATCGACACCTTAGAATTTTGTATTTGGCTCTCCCTCAATTTTTATCATTTTTTTAGAGAAATAATGACGAAACTGTTTCTTAGATTATTCGGAAATGTTATTATCTTCGCTGGTGTAATTTTCAGCACATTGATACACATATATTTGACAGATGAAATTTCAAAATTTTGAAATATTGAATTTTCGAAAAAGAAATAAATCATGTTTCCTTCATATATGTTGTTTATTGAGCTTTAAAGATCAATCAATATTTCTATCAATAATCACAATTTTTTTTAGGGGCTATATTAAAGCGACGTTTTCTACAGTTTTTATCGAAGTACAGAAATGGGTAATACTTTAACATAGATTCATATAAATTGCTTCCGATGAGACATTTATTCGTAACCGTCGTACCCCGCTGCGAAAATATTAAGGAAAATTTTCAGTCCAGAGTAGAGGAGTGGACCGTACCCTCGAGTTTTTCACGAAGTTCTGTTTATCTTGAAAGGTTTTACTAAACTCATCATTTTGCATTTTTGCCATTTCTCCAGTTATAATTTATCCAATTAAGTTTATTCTTTTTAATTAGGTTTTAAGCATCAAATACAAAATATTGGCAATTTGATGTAAAATTGTTCACATTTTCGTTTATTATTTACTCACGGAGGGAAACCATACTCGGAACAATTTCGATCTAGAATATAATGTTGGTATTAGCACCATCAAGCTTTAGTCTAGGATGTTTTGGAAAAATGCTTTAAAGGAAAGAATAATTTCTAATCCATTGGTATCAGCTAGGCTGGCACCAACATGGTTTTCGTAAGACTCGATCATGCGAGACTCAGCTGGCATTATTAGTCCACGATGTCCTGAAATCTGCGGAAAATAAAAAGCAAGTCGATGCGATATTTTTAGATTTTCGGAAAGCATTCGACAAGGTCCCCCATCAAAAATTATTGTACAAATTAAAACTTGCGGGCATCAATACAGAAGTAATAGAGTGGATAAAAGACTTCCTCTCCGACAGAGAGCAACGCGTAGTACTTGATGGAATTAGCTCCAACCTAGTTAAGGTAACCTCAGGCGTCCCGCAGGGAAGCGTAATCGGGCCGATACTGTTTTTAATATATATCAACGATCTTAGCAAAATAATCGATAGTAAAGTTAGGATATTTGCGGACGATACGGTAATTTACAGAGAGATTGAGAGAGAAGAGGATAGATTGATCCTTTCGAATGACTTAAATAAAATTGCAAAATGGTGCGATGATTGGCAATTGGAGCTAAATGTAGATAAATGTTCAGTAATTAACTTCTTTGAAAGAAAATCGATAACTAAAGATTACTCGTATAGCCTCCAAGGGAAAAACTTAATAACGGAAGAATCGGTGAAATATCTAGGAGTGACCCTTACTAATAACTTATCATGGAGTGCCCACATCCATAACATATGTGGAAAGGCTTTTAAGAAACTCGGTTTTGTTAAGAGAATAGTCGGAAGAAGCGAAGAAAAAGTCCGCGAGCGTTGTTACTTCGCGTTAGTCAGGCCTCACCTTGAGTATGCATGTAGTATATGGGACCCAGCCGACAAGTGCTGTATTCGAGAAATAGAAAAGGTGCAACGAAAAGCGATACGTTTCGTGAAGAATTGCTATGATAAATCAGTAAGCGTTACTGAGATGCTCAAGAACGCGGGATGGGAATCATTAGAAAAAAGAAGATTAACACTAAGGATAAATTTATTAAATAAGTTCAGAGAAACCACGTTCTCGGAAGACGTCGCGGACATAATGCGCCCTCCCTGCTATATAGGCCGCTCCGATACAGCGAGGAAAATAAGAGAAATAGATGCGAAAACGAACCGATTCAAGAATTCGTTTTTTCCGCGAACGATACGCGAAAGTAATCGACTAGGTAAATAGAGTCTTGGTGCATGCACCCCCTGCCACACGCCGAAAGGTGGCTAGCAGGGTATACACATAGACATAGACATCAGTACATCTCAGGAGTGTCAGGCCAGATCTTCGTCAGTTATTATAATTGAATGCAGACGTTTGTTGGAGAAATTATGGTAGATACGTAAGTTATTCTGCTACATATGAAGTCATTACGGTGAAAGACAACGCATGATTATCGGTGCTTTTATGCTAGTGGAAACACTAGTCTTTTCGAAGGTTTCTGGCATTTTTGGATAGGATAAGTTATTGGTGGATGTGAGAAGAATACAGGTAGCCTTGTTAACACATTAGGATGCTTCTGCTGTTGTTTTTTCCCTTTAGTTTTACTAACGCTTCGCAGAATCTTTGAAGGTGTTTCGCTAAGCTTACGATCGGCTAAGAGTCCAATCTTTGAAACGCCCCCAGTTTGGTTTCTTGTCTCATCTCGCATTTTTTAATAATTCTCACTTATTTTTATGATTTTGGTTTTATTACGTTTTTGTATTTTATTTTTATAAAGAGGCATATAAATACCTTTATTTTGCTGTTTTATCTTGTGTTGATTTCCATTGTGTTTATTTATAATTTCATTGATCGCATGATCTAACCAAGCCGTGTGGAGTTATGTGGACTTGCGGTGTTTGGAAATACTAAAAATAAATAATTCCCAGTGAACAATTTTGAGACGAATTCTCATTAACTGACCCGCAAGCAACTTCTCTCCCTGCTATCCTTTGGCTTTAAACTAGAAAAGAATTAGTCCGTTTAAATATCTCTCATGTATAAAATGAATTTCCATAAAGTCATCTGTATCCATTTTGTGGTGTTGTGATGCTTCCTTATACTTATCTCTCTGTTAAAAGTTATTTGCATCTAAATTAATATCATTTTGTAAATATGGAATGTCCCTTGTGATTCACTCATTACCTCTTGCTCGATTAAATGAAATTTCCAAACTCTTGTCACCACATTTTCTCTCGAGGGTCAAGTCTGTCGTGCGATACATTTCTTTTTATATTTTTTTTCTATCGCCTTATTTTTCCGCTTTATTTATCGTTCCGTTTTTGTTTTCGTCTCGCCGCACCATTTCTAATCTCGTGCACCCGAGCAGCAGGACACTTCGCAATGCAAGAGGACGGTGACTCGGAGGATGATTGCTGGGGCAGGGAGAGGGGGTCGGAGGAGCCAAAGAAGCGACCTCAGGCCCTCCGCCCCACTCACCTGGACATCCCCCACCCCATCCGCCCCGCCTCCCTCCACGCCCCGCCTTCCCCTGACGAGGACGCCGGGGGAGATTCTTCCACGACCGCTGGGACTCCGACCTCCTTCCCGCCGGCCCCCGCCGCACCCGCCTCCACCCCCGAAGAGGGGGTGACCCCGTTCATAGGGGGTGGGAGGCAATACCTCGCCGCCCCTACCCAAGGTCAGCGACGCATCTTTAACATAGTCCCCCAGGTTAATGATTTCCGATTTGTGCAGAAACCGAAAGGGGGATGTGCCCGATGTTTTGAAGGAAGTGAAGGTTTTTGATGTTTTGAGGTCGTTTTTCCAAGTTAAACTAGATTAGATTAGCTATTTAATGCACTCCATCCTAGACAAGCCGTAAGTACTTTTTGCGTTTTTGCGATTGTTTTGGTATCTTGTTCCAGGAGTCATTTTCTTATTTATAATTTGCCTGTTTTGCATAATCTTTGACAAGCAAACCGTTTAAGCTGAAGGAATTATGTTTGAAGGGTGTAAAAAATTGCGTACGCTTGCTTAAGTTCGCTTCATAAATAAGTGTTCTCAATGGTTGCTACAATGGAATTTTCTGGCCTTGGGTATTTGTGCTAAATGCCTCCCTCGTTGGTAAACTTTTGGGTGTACTGCACTAATACTCGTATTTTTTTTATAAAATAGACACTACCGCTTTGATGTATGGTTTACGGTCTGTGTTTTCTGTACTAACAGTATTATTTGTTTAACTTCCATTTGTGTTTACCTCTATATGTAACAGTCCAGTTACCTTATTATTTTAATCAATTTATTGTTTTCATCATCAAAGCATTAAATATCAATTACTTTGTTTTTTATCATATTTTCATTGGTAACGTATTAAATTTTTATTGAATCTTTTTGTGGAAATTTCTAAGGTCAGTTGTGGTGTAAATGTTTCATATATAATGCTTTTTAATTATCCTTTTCTTCTTTTTATTTTAATTTACTGATACCAGAATTATTTAAACAAGTCTCTAATATGGCGATTGTGACAAAGGCAAATATATATCTTCAGGATTCTATTAATAGCCACCGTATATCCAAGTATTCGTGTTTATTTTTTTTAAGGAGATCACCTTTTATATTTGAATATAACAATAAATCATAAAATTACTCATAAAAGTCGTATTTCGTTAATAACCCTATATTTCCAGAAATATTTTCAAATCGATCGTTAGTCGGAAACGTGTAGGGTATTTTTGAGTATATTAATTTTGAGTTAAGTATTTCTCTTATCAAAAGAAGATATAAAATCATGAATATAGAAGGCAACATTTAAGAAGTAATTAAGCCGCTCCAAACCATCCAGATTTATAGGATTGATTGAAATTAAAAAGCATTAATTTGTTACTCTTTGGTAGAAATTCTTACGGCGAGGACATCAACTGAGAATTATTCGAGAAAAGTTAGAAATGAAATAACTCTAATAAATCACTGTCAACCTCCAAGAAAAAGAGATGAAACTCTCGCGTTGATTTTTATCTTCCGACCTGTATTAAGGCTCATTAAATGGATCATATCGATTATCCGTGTATCAACTTGATTTTTTTCTTTCTTTCCTGTTGTTTTTTATTCTTTTCTTGATGACCTCTCAAGGCCTTCTCGAGATAGAGCGTATAATTAGGATAACGAAAAAGATCGCGTTCTTTACTCGAGTGATTCGGAGAAGTGAAAACAACCTTCGTAATTTTTCTTTTGAGTTTACCGCCCGATTACCTCTCCTGGGTCTCCGTTTTTTCCGAGATCCTTTATCTCTGTTTCTCTCTCGCTCGACAACGAGTGCCATTAAGGTTCTCTCCAAGAAGTTTTCCTAATTTTTTTCTCTGATTTCGCGGAAACTCTTGCATACTTTTTGTCGAATGCTGCATTCTTTGGCCCGCCCCCGCTTGCTCAGAAAAACTCTCAAGGACGTCATTATTCGGCCGATCCGAGATTTCGCCCTCTTTCATCACTTACGCCCATATAATAGCAAAAGTGTTTATCGTCCGTAAAATGTATTCTTTAAATGAGATTGGTTGTGGCATTTTATGTAACTTTAAGTCCACATATATGAGATGAATCCAGAAAAATGGACGTATCTTCAATCATATGAAAGCATCTCGTTGTAAAAACATTAAATTACCTCGTGTGGAGGAAATGAAGTTTAATATCTGAAAGGGATAGTATGAAAACGTTGAATCGAGTATTTTTTAGCTCGCTCGTCGTTTGGTTCCCTCTTCGAGATGAAATTTACATTATAATGCAATTATTGATGCTAATGATTTCCCTATCTAGCTAATCTGATAGACGAATGGTTTAAAGAGAATTTATGCGATGAGGTAAAATAGCTGCCAAATTCCGCGGTGCAACGTAAATACTCGATCAGCACCAACAGTAGCACTTCCCCTAAGATCGACGTCAAAACGAATACTTAAACGTAATCGGAGCCTCCTTTTTGTTTCCTTATTTTTCCTTAAGTTGACACATTCGCCATTTTTGTCTATTATTTTAATAGCAGCTTCCTTAGTAAGTTTCTCAAATTTTCATCTTTTTTCTCTCAAACACGCTGACGCCTTGCAGAATTGGAGTCAACTGCTACCGGGGCCCAACCTTATGGAAACCGGTCGCCTGCGCTGCAGACTGCGCCGACGAGATCCTCACCGGCTGTCATCAGGAGGCAGAAAACCGCATCGCAGATCGGTGAGTAAAAAAATGCTGTTATTTAGGCCTTGTTTCCATGTATATTTTTGACTCATTCTACGAAGGAGATGCGTTTGTAGAAATTTCGATCCTTTTGTTCAATTGTTAGATTTTAATTTTTTCCCTATTCAATTTTTCCGCTTTATACTGAAAATGTGGCAGTGTTCAATAAGACGACGCAATGAGCTTTCTTAAATAGTTCAGATTTTCATACAGGAATTTCTGTCCACTGTTCGAACGATTTTTTGTTATATATTTCCATGGATAGGAGTGATATGACCAAAATTTGACTAAAACTTAACTAATTCTAGGAAACTTTTACAACACGTCCGAAATTCGAACCTAATTTCTACACTATCAAAGTCGTTTTCTCGTGTATTCAAGTTTTCCCACATCCTCAGGTTGATATTTAACAGGTGCTGGCTGGCCTATTGCCTATCTATGGTCATAAAAATACACAAAATAAAAATCTAGCAGAAAACATAAGCCTAGTTAACACTATAAGCAATCGTTCTACACTCATCAAGCATATGAACTGGTATATGAGTACAAAAATATATAATTATGACCATAGATAGGCAATAGGCCAGGCGGTAGTCATTTATGGGGGAAAACAAAAATAAAAATAAAACATCCTGCCTGGTATTCACCCACGTCGAGAGAAAAACCCTCAAAACCTCCCGAAGGCACTGTGTCACTCAATGTCATTACAAAATCAAAACAAACTTTAACTTACAATATCAAAATTTACATAGTAAGCTTAGCAATTTACAAGTTATATAAATCCATTACATAATGAAATTTCATGAAAAGATTTTCCACGAATTCTACGAACATCCAAAACTGAATATTCGCCAAGAATCTCATAAAGTGCATATTCACGCATTTCCTGCTCATATTTCCTAAAAAACGAATTTTAATAGCTCTTTTCAACTGAATTCACTTTACATAAAACATTACCCTATTTGAAGAAAAGTTTTACGTAATCAACACCTTGTCGCTTGGCTACTCAGAAACGATTCCCTGCTATTAGATCTCGAAACAACTCCTTGCTCGAGGACTTAACACGGCACAGAGCTCTCACAAATGGTCGATTACCTTCAAAGTACCAACAAGCAGTGCCCACCTCTCCCTGCGACGTTTACTCGCTCACCTGTTACACATTGGATGCATGAAAACGATGCGTGTAACCTTGGAGACCTGGTCCACTCTCACTCATTATTGGCGAGTTCTAAGCCACTCACGACGCATCCGGCGCGAAAGGCGGTGCTATATTGTGTTTTAAATCGGCTGCTGAATGAGCAAGGGTAACTTTTGTTCGGCTTGCCCTTCAAGGGTCACTCGACGACATCAGCTTGAAGAGTGCCACTCCAACTTGGGTTCATTCAGCCACTCGTCTCTCCTAGCACTCACCCTTCATTCTCTCGCATTTATTCCCTCCTTTTACCTCTTCCTTTATCTTCTACTCCTATTCTATTACTCCGCTTAATCACCTGTTCCTGTAGCTCAATTTTTTGTCCAATCCTCGTCTGCATTTTGTCAAATATGATAGGTCAATTTGGGTGTAGCGCAACCATTTCACCCGAAGTTCAATGAATAGTAACCTATTTAATCATAGGAAACGGGTTAGGGTGATCTAGCGCAAGACGGTGCGCACCCAGGAAAATACCCCAAGGAAGAATGGACTTGAGAAAAGTCTGACCGGGAACCCGGGTTCCCGGTTCCGTCAGACTTTTCTCAAGCCCATTCTTCGTTGGGAACCTATTCAATATTATTCAAAAACCTGATATCTTATAAATCTTAACCTGATACTGACCTTTATCAATTGCTAAATTATCATTCAACCAATTACTAAATCAGTCAGTGTACTAAATTATCTTGAATAATCTAGTTTTAATTTTTTTCGTTCTTATATGCATCCAAGACGTTTCGTGATTTCTGTTATGCTTTTATGACTACTGTAACTTCTCTATACATGAAATTTTTACAGTCAACCTAATCCCCAAATACAACTATTGATGTGATACAATACTGTTTTTGTTTGATACAGCTTTTTGAACTGTCTACTGTTTTTTATTGGTGCTTTTTTTTATTTTTATTTATTTTCTGGTGAAATTTATATTGAAATTTCCGTAAGTTCTTCTAGGACTTCGCCTAGGAAAGTAATTTTATCAATTAAGACGTCATTGCCCTATACAATGAAAAATCAAAAATACAACGACAAATTTTCTGATAATCGCTGTCAAATATTCCGCGGAAACAGAGAAGGAAAGACGGCAGTGCCTATGAAAACTGTACCTGTAAATCGAACTTAGCTCCTGCTTAATTCAGAGTTTTTTCTTGAGTATTATTCGTATCTCTCCTATCGGAATATGAAGTGTGTATTGTGAATGTCCTCACAAAAATCCATGCACTTTGCTATGTTCGAACCCGGTACTTTAGAGAAGCAAGCTCCTCTCCAATATAGACTCTTACTTCTTCATGTCCCCTCGCATTTTCCGTATCATGCACATATCCTATTCCTCCATTCTTCCTCCCACGTACCTCCCACTCCATCGCTTGGGAGGCGTGGCTTTATAAAGCGACAGATGTCACGCCCGTGCTCACCATTCATGCGCCTTACAAAGCACCCTTTCATCCCTCGAGTGCCATTCTAGAGAGAAGTGGAGCCGTTTCATTGGGGCGAGCACTCCAGAAGGAAATTCCCCATTTAGGCAAATCTCAGCGCCTACGGAGTAATAATCTTATAGGGATGCTAGTCGGTCCATTTGCATCACTGAACTCTGGCTTCAGCCTAGAGATATATTGGTTTAATCCTCTTATATTGTGTTTCTCTACATATAATTCGGCTCAGATGCTTGTTTGAACCTCTCCACCTTTAGCTAATAGAAGTTCTTGGGAGGGAATGAGGCTTACTAGGAAAGATGAGGAGTGAAGTAGTTTACCTTTGCTTTCCTCAGTGAGCCAGACTGGAAAGTGCAACGCAATTACCTGAGGAATTTCACTTTTCATATCATTCAATAAAAAATGACGAATGATATTAATCAGCTTTATACAATTGGTAGCTTTCATACACTTATAATCACGAGAAGTTTGATACAAAAGAATATGTAAGACACATTACCTCTATCCTGTGTTTAAAGACAATAAATATTCAATTCATCAAATACGGTTGCAGGTAAATTTATTGCGTATGGAGGTTATAATTTCGTAATATTACAACACAATGAATCCTCAATTAACGATCTCGATTCGTTCCAGTGTAGGGACCGTAAAAGTAAATGATTAGAAATTGATATTTAAGAAATGAAACTTTTAATGCTAAGTATTGCAACGTCTGCTAATTTCCTCTCATTCAGAATGATACGATATTCTTTGATTTTCGTTAATTAAAATCGGCTTGAATAAGAATTGAAACCTTAAAAATCTGCGTATAGTAACGTATTTGATCAACGTAACGTTAACGTCTTTTGATCAACTTCTAATCGCATTTAATACTTCAAACTCGTAGCGTATAATAGCTCAGAAACCATATAATGACTCGTATTGTTTATTTTCGATGTAGCAAAGCAAGGAAAAAGCAGCAAAAACTGTTCCATTACTAGTAGTTTCTTTTACTGTTCCACGGACCAAACGCCAAAATCCCCTCGCCGAAAAGTAATCCATTCCTTTCGGAAAGTAAGAGGCGTGAGACCCTCGCATAATAAGGCCCTTGGCTGCAGGTAATATTGCCATTCCCGCGATTTCATTTATCTTTTCCGAGAACCTGCTTTTTCGTTTCTCTCCTTCCAATTATGGCAGAATACCCGAAACGTCATCAAAACGTCCGATTTAAAACGATTTCGAGCGAGGATTTTTATTCCGGGTTATCGTCGGCGGCTGTTCTCCATCAGGGCGATTGCACCTCCATCAGTCGATGATGTTCGGTAGTTTTCTCTCATACTGAACTTGTGATTTTTGAATTGTGAGAATTGAATTTTCAATCTGTTTCAGATTTGATGGACGTTAATTTCGCCCTCTAACCTCTGTTTTTCGGTGAGTTATAACTGCCTGTGCGCCATACTTAAACGATATGCTATTTCACAGAGATTCAAAGTCGATAAGGAGGGAAAATTATTGTTTCAAAACGGATCGTTCTTTAAACTAGGGGCCGTTTATTTACCTAGCTTTTGGAGAGGAAGAATAAAGGAAAGGAAGGTTATAAAAGTACATGGAATATGCTAGACGAATCATTTTTAACATAGTAACACCGGATTTCCGTCTTTGGCAAAGTAGAATTGTAATTTCCGTAGTGAATATAGCGAAGAGAAAAGTATTGCTATCCTGCATCGATCATTATTACCTGATTGGTTATATATTAATACTTTGGATAACATGTCAAGAGCTAATTTTCTTCATTACGTTTTGAGATAGAGGATTGTGCATCATTTCTTATGCATGTACATACCTAATGTAAGAGTTTATCATGTTAGGAATGTTGGAGTATTCTGTATTTATTGATGCAGCTATCAACCTCATTAAGTAATTACTAAGTTTGTAACTTTTGTTAGTTATTATTGTTTAAAGTAATTTTATATGATTCCTTTAGGTAAATTGTTTAAGACAGTGCTTCTTAACCTTCTGTCTTCCAAGGCACATTAACGCATTGACTCAAGCTTCGCAACGCATTAAACAACACCTTTTTTTGTTTCTCTCTAAAATCAAATAAAAAAAGAGGCAACAAACGTAAAATATTATATATAAACCTCTCAATACGCAGTTCTATTAAACGAGAAAATATCTCGCAAAATAAAGCACCTGCGTAACGTAAAATTTGAAGAAAAGTTTATCCTCGGATATTTTGCGGTATACCACTATGACGCGTCGTTGGGAAGCTCTAGTTTGAGATATTTATGACTGCCTCTCAGTTACTGCTGCCATCTGAGAATTTCCCGAGGAAATGTTTCAAAAACCGCTAAATACTGCGGAAATCTCTGTCGTCAATGATTTTTAAAAGAAATTTGTTTGTTTCTGTTGTTTTTTAGAATCCATTTCGTAGCAATAAAGGTGTCAATGTCATACATTTGATCGCCATAATTATAAATTAGAAAACACTTGAGGAATCACATGTTTAATAAGATCTGATCTTGACATCAGAAGTTTACTTTTCCTTCCATATGTATGATTGTTCTCGTCTCATTCAACGGAATGAGGTTTCTCCGTCCATACTTCCGTTCTTTCGAAAAATTGGAAGCTAAATTTAAGAATGCATCTGAATTTTTGCGCAGAAATTCGTGACCTTAAAAAATTACCTAATTGGTGTTTTATTGAAATCTCAAGACGTAAGCGGAAAAAGATGGGGGCTCCTATTTATTCCATAAGATTTTTCCCCGCATCTGATTTTGTTCTGAAAGTGATGTTAAGCGTGTTTTGTACGTATCTCGTTAAGAATTTCAAACCGGCTCATAAAGTTGAGAATATTTTGTAAGATGTTACTCGAATCTTTACCTCGTCATGTGAGTTGTTAGTGTGTACCAGTATCCGTCCAAATAATCAGTTGTTACCGCCGTATCACATTCTTTCCCCAATTTCAGAGAAAGAATTCACGGGCTTCTGTCCTTTATTTAGATATTTTTGTACATTCTATGAAGTGTACGAAAATGCCACGAATTGATAGTTTTAATATCAAATGTCACTATCCTAGTACATGTTTCCTTGTGCAGAGGGAACAGTTGGAGCCGTGATAATTTTTGACCAATTTAATGGGTTTTTATTGAAAGAATACAGCGCAATTTGTCTCGACTACCTTCACGACTTCAATTTCACGATAAAATACAATAGAAGGATCAAGAAAACTATCTCAAAACCAAACGAAAGCTTGTAAGTGAGCGAAGTGATCTTGAAACTGTGGCAATGACTGAATGTTCTGGTGTTTATCCTACTATATAAGTATTACACGCAATTTTCCTAAAAAAACGACCGCAAGGAAGGATAATGATAATGTACGCTATAGGTTAAAGATGTATTGTTAAACCTTGCTCATTTATTTCGTATAATGTATGTATGTTTAATGTAAATTTCCTTCTGCTTCAATTAAAAGAAAAATAATATTTTACGATGCGCTACACTCGTATATTTTTCTAACAGATTATTCTATAAAAGCACTTTCGGGGGCGTTCTTGGGAAGATAAAATGTCGAGTATTTTAATCTCAGTCTCGTGATAAAATGGTCTGAAAGAGTCAAATTTATTTTTATGCCCTTGCGTCGTTGACGCACATAGCTTCCTCAATCGTCTTCCGCCGCTCTTAGGGAAGTAGCAACGCTGATCTTGGTTTCTTTTTCATCCTGTGAAGATTTTCAACTACGTCCGCCTTTCAGTTGCAAAATAAGATACGAGACATCCCCTACTTTCTGCTCGTTTTCCTTTATTGCGAGCGTCCATTTAATTCCCTATTCCGATAAGGAGCCATTGCAACATGCATGTTATGAATTAAAATTTTCATCGCAGTGGGTTTTCCCAAGAAAAATGAAAAGTTAACGTGTAAAATCAACTCTTTAAAGAAACTGTGATGCGGAATATTAGAATATGATAAATTGCAAAATTTTTAAGGTGTTAGAAATGTCCATCATTCCGTTAACAACACAGGAAATATTAATAAATTGATCTCTGCTTTGGGGAATCATTTCCTGCGCACTCTAATTCGTGTCCATTTAATGCATTTTTCTAAACTGTAAAAATCACCTTGAAACTAACTCATAGTAATGCGACTCGAGAGAAGAACTGAGTTACAGCTTTAAAGGGTTGATTTTTGTACCTTGTATTCCTGAGTTTCAGAAGGTTTTCTGTGCCTGTATTTTATGAATGAATGGTATACAAAAATTATTTTACTTGTTCTATAATTTAATTTTAAAACTGAAATAACTAAAAGATCTCCGCGAAAAGGAAATGGTCCGCAAATTTTCAGAAATAATATTAAATGAAAATTTTCTGCCGCTTTGCTGTTATCACAAGGGGAAATTGGTAATAGGTCATAGAGATATAAAACGACCCATTTCAATGGCTTATGGATAATTTTATTTTACAGATTATTATTGCTGTTTATTCTCTTTTATCTGACGAAGGCTCAATCGTTAGCTATCTTATCGTTTCCTTGAGGTTTAATTCTGACATTCTTTTGTGCATTATCCAATGGCACATACATGTGAACTAGCAAAGATAATCTATGTATACATATACTATGTATACAGGAAAATTTTGCGAAGATTAACTTTATGAAGGCCAATCAATTACTGATTATATGAATCGCTAATTGCTTTAGTAATTTTTAATTAAAATTAATTAAACAAAGCAGTTGTTATTGTATTGAAATTTGACCTAGTATATTTGCCAGAACGCTTGACTATTAAGTATATAATATAAATGATTAATGATTTTTCTGAATTGAAATAATTTAATTACTCCGTAATAAAACATTATTATGATATAACCTCTTCAGTGATAAGTGAAATGGAAATTAATTCTAGTAGGCTTTCCACCTTTTGATGATCACAAAAGTCGTCGCTCTTTCAAAAAAACCTTCCGTTTGAAAACTTCAGCGGAACTCGGTCAACACAAATCTCACTTGTCCGACTCTTACACGCCAGTAATCAATTCGTACGTCGCCGTATTTTTTCCGTCTGCTTTCCGGGTCTTTTCGCGATTAACAAACCGCTGGACCGATAAGAGAACCCCGTTAACTCGCGTCCCACGCAGTCTCGTTTTCGGCCTTTATTTATGCGGTCTCTCACGCTCACATCATGCTGCGGCGAGATCCTGCCATGTGTACTGGTTTTACTCATGTTCCAAGAAAAGATAAGTTTGTGGGTGTTTTCATCCTGTCTACTACAGTTTAAAGAGACATTAGATATATACTTCTGAGTTGTTTGAGAATTCTGATTTAAGAAACGTTGAAAAAATTCTTAGAACACTAATTCAGCGATACTTTGGCCAACGTAGATAATTTGTTTCGACATTATTTTACCAGAATAAGATTTCATTTCGGGTCTCAAATCCAAAAATAAACATAATGCCAAAAACTAACGAAAGTAGCGAAAATAGGTAGCACCTTTAAGGTAATAACTTTAATATTTTTTGGCCATGATGCGTGCGTACACTCATATTTAACAAATCCGTAACATTAGCCGAATAGAGATAAGCAAAAATTTCTTTGAAAGCTGAAAAATCCATAAGCAGAGTTACTCGACAACCGAAGTATCTTAGTAAAATTTACGTTCTATCGTTGGGTGGTGATGATATTGGTGACTATCATCCCCATTACGTTTCATTAATTAATCCCAAAATCTTCCAAACGTAATTTGGCGCCACCATACTCAGGAATACCTCGTATTCCACAGCAGCTTAACCCGTTTCGTAATCAGAGATTGCTGGAAGTTAATAATTGTAAACCTATTATTGAAAACTCATGCTTGGGGACTAATTTTTATTTTAATGAAGATATTTTTCTGGCCTTTAAGGATGCATCTAATATCCGTCTGTTGATAAGATTCTGGCTATCGGTTATTTGAGATAAATAGAATACATCTATCATTAGCTGTTTCTATAGTTTATGCTTAATCATTTATTAGTCCAAGTATTTGATTTCACTGCCTTTTAATTGGGTATTTTCCATAGTGACTATTGTATCTCGGAAATGAATATTTTGTTGTCGTCCTAAACGCAAAATTTACTTCCAGGTATTATTTCGATGCAAGTATAATGATAACATATTTATATCACTTTTCGTGAAGATACATGCATAATAAACCATAGTAATGAAATTAGACACCCCTGAAGAAAGCCTTTTGTGTTGTCATCGAATAAAGAAGGGACGTGTTTTTTAGGCACATTTAAAAAAAGATTTTTATAAAAATTGCTTATAGGAACAGAAAATAAACAAAAAAAATACAGTCAGAAATACAATAAAAAATGAAGAAAGTAAAGAAAAAATATATAACTACTTTACATATATAACTCATTATTTATTTATGGAAATATTGCTATAAAGTAAATGTCATGAATATGTCAAATAGTTTTTCATGGCCACTATTAAGTTGTTCGGTGAATACATACTAATTGAGTTTCTTTCACAACTCCGATTTTTCAAAATTTCCTAGTGTCCTTAGATTAATTATTAATCCTTGAAAGAATTTTAGCGTAAATAATTATTAACAAATTGCTGGATCAGTTTCGATTAAAAATCATGGGCGTAAATCTGGTTGAAGTCATGTATGTACGATCACCTGAAACATATTATCTTCGATATGGGAGTTAATGAGACACGGAGTACCCCTAAGGATCACGCGGCAAAAGGAGATGATAGAGCTATAAAAACTTAAAATCGATCTCTTCTGGTGGAATTCCATGTTTTAGATTTATAAATTAAACAGCAATGTTTTATTTTACTATATTTCTGGATATTTAAATATTTCCATATGCTCGGATGTGATGGGACTAAAATTTTGCGACAACTTTTTTCAGCTCCTCTCCTATCCGTTTACCTGCAAACGCGAAAGAGAGATAAAACAGCATTTGGTCTGCGAATGCGATAAAACTTCTTCGTCTGATCGATGGCATAAAAAACATACGCGGGATCTGCTGGTGGAATTGAGATAAGGCACGGCATCCGGTGTAATCGAACGTAGTGATTACTCTTCGCAGGAAGGCATGAAAACCAATTTTACGAGAGATTACTCATTTCAGTGTTTTTCAATGCCGCCGTCTGCTGCTGAAAATACAAAATCATCTCTTTAGCTCGGTAAATACTACATTTTAACTGAACAGATGATGAGCTGTTTAGTTCCTCTTGTTAGATTCCAAAACCTGAAGATTGAGGCGGTTTAAACAGGAATTATGTTGGATATAACTTTGTCGTTTAACTTCTTGATTTTAAATGTCTATCTGCAAAATCTCTTCGTTTCATTATACAATGGAATCCTACTAAATTTCTTACCTATCCGTAGTTTCTCTGACATCAGCATTTTATAGTAGTGATGCAAATGGCTTATTTACTCCTATGTAACTAACTTAGCACACCTTATAGTTAGTCAATAATTTTCGATTGTGATTAAAATATTTCCCATACAGTGAGATTCCGTAAGTTGGGTACTAATTAAGTTCTTATTTTTGTCAGAAGTAGCTTGTGAAATGCTTTAGAAATCTCTATTTTAATCCATAATTTAGATGAGTCAAACTTTCAATTCCAAGGTTTACATTTCCAACTTTTTGTTGCAGATTCATGTAAGAGTAACATCACTAGTTTAATTTTTCCTGTTTGAAATTCAGTATTATTGGGAAAAAAGCTTTGAAATGTGTAATTGAAGTGGTTAAATGAAATGCGTTATTTCTATGTTCATCTGCAGAGGATGAAGGAGAGAGGGTAGTCAGAAGAGTGTCTTACCTGAAAGCTACCTGGGGAGACCGTATGCATGTGGACAGTGACTTGGAACTGAGTGATGGAGAGCAAGCAACCTCTGGTCTCCTCCGGCCACAGGACCTCGATCAGTCCTCAAGAAGGTAAGATGTTGTATAAGTTGAGAATATGTAAAACTTTTCTTCAAATTAATCAGTGGCACAACCAGAGAGGATGCAAGATGCTATACAGTACAAATAAATGGTTTTCCACTCCTGGAAATGATTTAAAATAGTATGTGGTCACTTAAATCTTATTTTAGGAAATTTGCATGAGAGTAAATCAGAATTTATTGATATCTATCACTCACATACCTTCTGTGATAACATTACTTTATACATGAATATTAAAATTAAGCTTTGTTTTACTTTATCAAGGAGATATTACCATATTTGCAACCCACCAGCTGAATTTCTGATTGTGCCACTTTTTTGAAGGCATTTTCTTAATATGAAAAATACACTTCCAAATTGAAATGCAAATTGATGTTATTATACAATGAGCCTAAGAGCTGTGAATTGTTATGATAATGGACTTTCTTTATTTCTTTCTATGAATTATTTAGCGAGTATTTGATTCAAAGAATTTCTTTCTTCAATTCCACTGGTAATATTTGTTCTTATCATTGTTATGTCATATAAACTGTTTAATTAAATGGACCTCTAGTGGTATATCTAGAAATTAGTCATTCATTTATTATAAAATGTATTGGCCTTATTGGATCAATAATTAAAGATAAAATGATAGCAAATGAAATGGAGAGATGGAGGGACAAAATCTCATCATTGATTTTCCATCGACTGTGGATGGTCTCTAATTACGTTTACTTTTGCAGGAATGATTTCCCATTCCAAATTGACTTTCTCCAGATATGCCACCTTCAAAATGTTTATCTCAAAAAAATATTTCAAATCAAGTGATTTCTATTTCTAATGCAGTAGTTGATTCCTCTATTAAAATATTGATTCAATTTAATTCCACATTTTCTCTCTTGCCCAGATCAAAGTGTCGGCATTTATCATGCTTTTGTCAAGATTCTGATTAATTTCCCCTAATACAAGTTGAAGTTTGTTCAAGTTGCTGTGGATGTAGATTTTCCAGATTACCCTTACTGATTTTTAAACTATACTCCACAAAATATCATGAAACACGAACATAAACCTTGTGAAGTTTGTTGCTGTCAAATTCTGGAACTTTTGAAGCAGTTGCTGTAAATCGATGTATGGATATAATGATGAAAAGACGGGATTGTTGATTAAATATCAGTTGTTACTAATATGTGTTATTCTTTTCTTAACAAGAAAGAAAATTAATTTTCAGATATTTTCAACCTATTTGACAGTTTGGAGTCATCTACTCAAACATGATAAATCAGAAAGCTTTATAATTTCTTCCTAGAGGTTTTATTTTAGCAAATGTTTCAAATGAAACACTTTAAAATATAGTTGATCTAAATATATAAATAAGAACAATTTCCTGCTTCATTTTATATTTGGATGAAACCAATTGAAGTGGCCAGAAATATTTTGGTAGAAATCATAGTTTTCTGATACATTTAATTATGAACTTCCATTGAATCATGCCTTATCGCGTAATACATCTTATCCTGATTCAATTGATATTTTAATTATATGTACTATGTAATTGGTATCTGATGTTATAAGAATATATCTTTAGTAATGCCTATTAATATATTTAAAACGCTATGATGGATGAATCAGGAAACCTCTTCAAACAAAGTGATGTACCAAACTATAAGTCCAAAATTTGCAAAACTTTATATCACTGGAGACTATCTCTGGAGAGAGAATCAATCAGGAGAAATGCTTCTATTCTCCGGAATTATTTATGCTTCAGTCCATTATCATATATTATAATGCACTGATTTCCAACCAGTCATAGAATTAAATTAGTCAATTTTCTCCCTCATATTTTGTTAATTTTCTGTCCCATTTGACAAACTTGACTTGATATTAAGTTAGCTTTGGTAATTTTTATGCCTAAATATTCAAATATAAGCGAGGATCTTGAGTTCCTTTTTTGCCCATAAGTTGGGAGATATTGCTTACCATATCATGAGACTGGCTATCATATTGGATCTCATACCAAAGAGATAGGCATGGTTGAAATAATAAAAAGAACAGCTTTTACTCAACTTCAAAGCTGGGCTGTTGTTACAGCTCCTCGGTGGTGACTCTACCTTTGAGGCCATTCTGCCAGAACCCCTCGTTACCCTTACCCTACCCTCCCCTTTGGGGCCACACCAAACGTCTGAAGTCCCTGTTTGAGGAGAAGATTGCCGCCTTTTCCTCGGGCAATAGGTTTCTCCACCAGAGGACCTCCCATACACCATCGCAGGGGTGAGGGGAATTTCGATTACATCAACGCATGCTATTTTATGCCTGCTCAGGAAAGGAAGCACAAGTTTCAACTGCATCTTTTAAAGCAGACTGAGCTGTGGAAATGCATCTGTCCTTTCTCTATTCCTCTCTTTATGCCCTCCAAGCAAAGCATCCAATTAAGTGTTGTGCATCAAAGTGATAGAATGAAAGAAACTGTAATACTAAAACAATTTAAAACAAAGGGATTTGTTAGGCCAGTGTAGGATGTGATGTTTAGTTTTAATACTGACAGTAGTGAGTTTTGTCCTTCCAATATTGCTAATATATATATATTTAGCATAGCTCATATGAGAGTGTCAATAAGTTCGTTAAGTGTAGGATGTGTAATTATGCATCTACTCCCAAGACCATGTGGACAGTAATGCGTGATGAACAATCTCTTGAACTTCCGCATGTCCAAGAAGAAGTCTCTTTAACATGTTTCTTTTCAGCCATCTTCTTACTTCCAAAGAATGGTACTGTATAACAACATGGTACAATAGGTGTTGTGTGATTGTATTATTTGAAAATGTTGTCAACCATAGATGAAGGATTGATTAACGTAGGAGTTGAGCATTCCAAATGAGACTCCGTAATTCATTACTTTAATACTCCCTTTAGTTGTCAATAACCGTAAAAGTTGCATATCTCTAGCTACTCATTAACCCCTGTAAATTTTAGATATGCACCTTAAATGTTGTCACTTTCTGCATTAACATTCAGAATATGAATTAATTTAGGAATATGAAAAATAATAGAAAAATTTAACAAATACTGAAGCATAATAGGCACATATTATCATATATTTAAATAACATTAGGACTAACTGGTTGTTATTAATATAAATATTGTGCTCATCGACTCTCCAAGCAATATGGCTTTGCCTCTTAACTTATAATTTGCAAGTTCCATTGGAAATGAAAATAATTTTGCAATTAACAAGCAAATTTTTAAAAAGGCAACTTTCATGAGAAAATAATCTTGCAATTTAAAAATTGAAGACATGTGATTATATGTAATGTCTAAAATCTAATAAATCTTTAGACTTGAAAAATTCAGTCATGTGGGTGCTAACCAGCTATTTGCTAATGACCGCGTACTTTCTATTGCAGTAGCACCACATCGGACGCTGTAATGATCTCAGGAATACCACAACCCAGCTCAGCAACTTCAGCCTCTGCTAGGCAACCACATGGCATCCTACGTCTTAGATCACTCTTCACGGACAAGCAACATCACCACCATGATGCTACCGCAAATGCCAGTGTTGCTGCTAACCTTCACTCTGGAAGTAACAAGGAAAACCAGCAAGTTGTCAAAGAAGGGTGGCTTCAGTGCAAATTCACAGTTGTTGAAGGAAAGGTAAGCAGTTCTGTTTTCCTAAACGCCTATTTCTACTATATAACAGATTTTCAATATTTTATCCATTACTTTTTCAGTGCCCAAAGAGCTGAAAGCTCATGTTTTATGTTATTAGGGCTTTTCTAATTTCTGTAATGGGTGTGACATTCTCTTATTCTTTTTCTAGCGATCTGCTGACAGATCATGGAAGCAGGTTAAGGCCGTTCTTCGTGGATCTTACCTGCATCTAATAAAAGACCGGAAAGAGGCATTGGCAGCTCCACAGCAGGTAGGAATTTTTAGTTTTTATCCTTGGTATCTTTGAAGTTTCTATGTAATCCTGGGAAAACTAAGACTTCCATGTATTTTGCTGAGATATTCTTAGGACCAACCTGTATCTCTGCATTGTTCTTAATAGGACTAGAGTTCATGATTTTGAGGACTTAAATGTGGGACAAATACTTAGCTTAAAGAAATAGTTTCTATCTAAATAATAAATGAAATGAGAAATAGAAAGAAGTATTTGAAGTATTTTCCACCTCATTTTCCAGTGAGAGAAACTTAAGTATTTTATTCATGTTGTTCTGTTTTTATTTGCCAGTAGGAAGTAGTATTAAGTTACAAAGAAAGGCAATTGGAATGTTACCATTATTACTCCTATATAAATTAGCAATGAAAAACACATGGTTCCTATGCATGATTTTAGATGAAAATATGAAAGAGAAAAAGTCTGCCATAGCCAGGACTGTAACCCAGGACTCCCACTTTCCAGGCAGTTGCTTTAATCCAAATAAGCTAGCATAATTCAACAATCTCTTCCTCATTTCTGAAGATATGATGTTACATAGAGTACACTGTGTCCCATCATAACCTCAGAAATCTAGGGAGAGACTGTTCTGTCATGGTATTTTACTTGGTTTAGAGAAACCACCTGGATAGTTGGAGACCTGGGTTCAAGTCCAAGCTTTGGCAGACTTTATCTCTTTCATTGCTTCATCTAAAACTCCTATATGAATTGAAATATTATCAGTAAATAATACTTCAATGATTTAAGGAAAATAAACATGCAAAGCAAGAACTATTACTCCTCAAATAACATGATTATAAGTCAAATAAGAAGTTCCTAATTTCAGTCACATTGAAGATGTTGATGATTCAATTAAGTTTTCAAATTTTAGGGATCACAATTACAGACTCTCTTATCCTCACACTTTAAGCAACCATGTAAAGGTACTTTTTCTTTCTGATGCAGAATTTATGCTTAAATAATTTGAGTATGACTTTAAAATGGAACGAAGGCTTTCGCTGTAATTATCCATGTTTACTGCTTACGGGCAGCGCTGGCGAAATGTCATCGTCCTTTGACAAACAACGCTGTGTACCCGAAAGCAGTCAACATGACTTTAAAATGTTATACAAGCCATAATTATTTTAGATATTGACATAGTAAATTTATGTAAGGAACCCGTTTATTGCTATTAATTTGAGAGAATGGTATTCAGTTATGTAGAAATAAACTGAATAATGATGAGGGTAGAATAACCAAATAATTACAGTACCTATATACATTATAATCTTTAAGATCCTGTATCACGGAATTCAAAGATTCCAGTTTAAGTGATATTTTGAGAAGTAAACCATGCCATTGATGTCAGCAGCATTGGATTAAGTGAGTGAATAGTTTATTTATTGTTGAAAAAGATAGAAATCACTATGGTCATCCCTTAAACTGTTTTTGTCAGATCTGTTAGTTTCAATGTAATGAAGTTGGTGTAAGATTTTATTTCAAAATCAAATATATTCTCTTCTTTTTCTCTTCTTGTATAAATTTCTACACTTGTTTATAAATTTTAATCCCTTTATTCTGATTATCGATAATAATTAAAATCCGACGCAAATCTTAGATTGCTGTATTAATGGAAGGATTTCCAGTTGAAATATTTCCTTGTCCGCGATTAAAAATTGATAATTACACGACAATAGAGTTAAGATAAAATCGGCGTCTGCTTCAGTATCAAGGTTTCCTAAGAAGAATCAAAACAATGGAAACTGCTCTGCGAATAATCGAAAGGGAATGAAATGGTGAGGAATAGCATGTTGGAAACGATGGAGAAATCTCGGAATGCAGACACCAAGTAATCGATATTATCAGGTATTTTCGGAGGTATTGACGTTTCCGTTTGTTGTTAGCGGATGTTATGGTCGAATTTCTCGAGAGGAAGGGCTTTAATTACACGCCATTCAAGATGGTCAGCCGTTTATCCGAAAAATTCTCCTTGATCGGTGAAACTCCATGAATATGAAACAGTCTTATTGTTAGGGTACTCTTTTAATATTGACCTTTGAGCGATCCATCAGAGAAACTTGCCCCATTTTTGCGGCAGCCGCTCGGTCTGAACCTATCCAAACATTTCAGATTTCAAAGCCATATTAGAATCAGATAGCGTTCATAATTATGTCGACTGGCCAAGGTTGGACGAGAATACCAACATATTTAACGCTTTCTACTGCCAATGGAAAGCGTCGGGAGAATCACGCATTTACGTATGTGCTTTGGAGATCTTAACGGGTGCCACTCACGATATCTTACAAAGTAGTTAGGAGACAGGCTCCAACGGGCATATTAATTAATTAATCTTTTTAGCTGGATTGTATTTTCTTTCGATTGCTCATTATTGCAGTTCATTAATGCAATGCTGTTTCTTCGAACATTTTTCGCGGAGAAAATCGGTCTTCCTTGAATGCATTTACTATCTTGATGTGCCAATTACGGATTTAAATCTGTTATGAGCTCTAATTTAGCGTTGATTTAATGTTAAACTATGTGCACACATTATCACAATGTTAGATTTCCGGTCACGTATCGTCCCAACTTATTTTAGGGCCTTGACATCTTATTTTTATTCGAAGATTTTCGTCTTGTTTTAATGAAAGTTCCTGTTGTAGTTTTGAAGCCATTTTTCTCAGTGAAATATAAGCAACATTCCAAAAAGTTCTTGTTTTTCCATCATACTCTAATCAGCTTCAAGAATAGTTTTTCCCCAAACTAAGAATATTTTTAAACTATACTGTTTTTTACTTATTCTTAAGACGTTATCTTTTACCAGTGCAGATTTTCAAAAAGATTATCATTAGCCCAAATTGTTTTTCTTTCATCTATTTTTGCCTGTTAAGTGTATCTATTACTCCTACCGTATGGAATGGAATGGAATTAAGCCAGTCCAATTCCTCACCGCCAGTCCAATTATTTTTGTCTGTGATAATTATTTATTACGTATTTATTTACTTATAAATTACCATAATATTGAATTTGTCTTTTTTCCGTGAAGTTAATTTTTGTCGCATAGGTTTGTATTATCATTCTCTAATTAGTGAAATTTTATTCAGCTTCTGCTCGATTTAGTGAAGTAAAATTGTTGTAACAATAAAATTGTTTATTCATCAACAATGACAGGAAAGAAATTTAATATTTAAGCACACAAGATACTATTTTATACAACTGGATAATGCGTTTGGTAGGTTTGCAAATTCTTCGCGAAGTCCAATCTTTCCGTTGGCGCCATTCTTTTTTTTACGAATTATCTCCGCGCCGGAAGTCAAGGACTTGTTTCTCTGACAAGAAAACCACATCCTTAGGTTCGCAGTGTTTTTCGGTTATAAACCTTACTTCTTCTTTCGTGTCCCTATTAATCACTAAAAATTTGTTGCAAGAAATAATCGATTTTAGTCATCAAGCGGAGCAGATGATACACGATGTATGAAAAAATAATCTAACTTGAAACTTCAACTGGTGACGATGACGTGGTCCTTTAAAACCGGTCGTTCCTGAATAAATTAATGGAATTTTTGCCCATTTTGTTTTCCCTTTTGGAATTCCTGGCCGTTATGAAATACTGCAGATAATGAAGTTTATTCTGTTTTATTTTCTGTTGCATCATTTTCTATGCAAATATTAATAGATACACCATTGCTTATAATTGCGTAAAATTAAAGTAAAAACAAATTTACTTCTATTTTACGTGCTTTTTAAATGTTTTTAATGCTTTTAATGTTTATTATTTATGATAATTTTCTCAATTCGTGAAGATCTTACATTCATGGATTGTGTGGAAACACTCCGATGTAGTAGATTTTATAGAATACCCAGCTGTCTATTTAAATATGTATTCTATGCTAATGCGCTGCCGTAGAAAAGTTCTTTTGTGTGTGCCGCTTTTCATCTAATGATTCTCAGTATTTCTCGTATTGTATTACATGTGCTGTAACATTTGTATATAAATGTGAGTTGAAAATTAAGTCACAATGTGCCGCGAAGTTTGGGGTTGTGCGTAAGAGTGCCGTGAAGGAAAAAAATGAGGACAGAATTAGCGACAGGTTTCAACAAAGAAAACGCGAATTATCTTATTGCTGGTGAAAGAATTCCTCCTCCCCTCTAACCCAGAAAGATTAACGCTCCGTGCACACCCGAAGCATTCTCCCGGTTCACCCCCGAAGCGAATTTGGTGAAATATCTTATCGTTCTCTAGACGAAACTTTCTTTTCCCTCAAAATCCACGGAGATGTGGAAGATTTCGAATCGTGAAGAGGATAGCACGCTTCCGAATGACAGCTTAACGTCCGAATTTCCCCGTCGGTCTCATCAGCTCAACTTCCCATTCCCATATGCCGTATGCTGCTGCACCTTTCCCCACCCATTCCTTTTTAATCCCCCACCCACTCCCCCCTCCACCACCTTCTCTCCCCATGCCTATCAATCCGTGACTACCAACGGCTTTTCCAACCGCACCGAAAACGGAGTGAAAACGAAAAGCTCTAGCGGTAGAACGCGGAGTAAGGCTCCTTACTCCGAGAAGGTCGCGAGTCTTATTTCCCCGTGACACTGCCAGAGACCAGTCACGTAGTTCCAAGCTTTTTTTTTTTTCATTATCAACACGAACCGGACGCTTCAGACTCTCTTCGCAACAGTCTTCCTTCCCCGCCGAGACCGCAACGAAGAGTTCCTGATTCCTGACTTTCAGTGTTTTTTCCGCGGTGTAAAGAAGTGTTCTCTACCTCGCGCCTCTTAGTTTGGAACATACGAGGTGTTTTGGGTGTTGTAAGATGGAGGCGACGTGCGTGACAGTAAAATGGAGTCGTTTGCTTATAGCGTAAATAACGCGTGTTTTTCAGTGCAAGTGTCTTTGTGAGCCATTTGTGCTTTCTGTGGATTTTTCGTTCATTTTCGTCTACTGGAGAATATACGGGAGTATATTCCACCATGTTCGGGACGTGCATACCCTCGCCTCACGGCCTGCTGTCGCGGAGACTTCGTAGATGGGGCTCTACTGGTTCCTGGGTACGCATCGTTATTTTAATTTTAACAGTGCCTGATCGCGGCTGGAAACAGACTTAGGACCAATATCCATAATCCCCCCTCTTGGTATAGTCAGTCTTATCGGAAAAGTTCGTAGCCACGAGTAAAAGGAGGAATTTTGAAAAGTTCAGAAGCCTGCAACACGGAAATTTTTTGCCCGCAAAACCGATGTCGTATTTACTATTTTAGGCTCCGATGGGTTAACGAAGGAGACAGGAAAGGGTATTGTTTTTTCCGCCACTTCTCCGTTTCGGTTCCGAGGATGTGCCGTAGGAGGAAGCTGTCGTTTTCCCGCGACTTGATCACGAAGGAGGAAAACCCGTATTTTATTCGTCGCGGGCTAGCGAAGCAGCGCAGATTTTTCCGCGCGAAAGACAGCTTGCGTAACTACTTGACAAGGAGTGTATTCGATTCATAAAGATCAGCTGAATGATGCCATGGAGGGGATGATGTTTTTTGGTTCGTCCCAACTTGCTGGGTTTTGTCAGGTGGTATTGGCTTGAGACGTTCGTCGAAAATCAGATATCGTTAATCTGAAAAAACGTCCAAATAGCGTCGCTCTTCTAACTTAAAACAATTTTTTATGGCAATGCAGTTGTATTATTTCGTCAGTAACATTCTATGCGCAATTTATTGCGAGCAAAAATATAACTTTCCCAATTAAGTGATGAAAGATCGTGGTAGGATGGATTAAGTTTATTGGATTGCAATGTTTTGTGAAAGATTGATTATCCATATTTCTATATTTGGTAACTCAAAATTCCTTTCCTTGCCGTTTTATTTCTTTCGGCTTCTACTATTTTACTATACTAAAAGTAATGACCGACGAAGAAAATCCTGTTTTGCGTATCGGTACTATTAATGGAAAGGTGTAGCAGTTATCACAGGCAATAATCTGATTAATTTTTCACATATCACGATGAGGAGAATTAATTATTTCCAGAATTTGTGTATTTGATTGCATTAAAAAAATATGAAATATGGTGGTAAATACCTCATAGGAAAAAACTTTTTTACTCATGAGGTTGGTTGTTAAATATTTTTCTAGCTTCAATATCCTGCTCGAACATTTGTTTTACACTACTCAAATTTGTAAATGATTGTAATTCATCAGAAATCGATATCTTTCGCATGTTGTAAGTTATTGCGAAAATCAGCATTAGATGCATTTTTCTATCAAATTTACGTCAATTGTTATTGAACTGGTTTAGCATCGGCGCATTCTTTTTCGCTCTGTATTTTTTGTACTTCCATTACTCTCGATTATACGATATACTCGTAAATACTGTCTTAGTTGTTCGCCCATAGCGTTCGGATTTATCCATCTTTCGATGGGAATCCTTTCAACTCCCGCGAAACGTTCTACGAAATATAGTAGATGAATCCATTCTGAAGCCTTATTGCTCGTGGCATTATACTCTTGAAGTTATACTTACCGCATTATCTGTCATCCTGCCTCGCCGGATCTAAAAGCTCTCTCGTATCAACTCCGCTCTTATTTTAGCAACCCGGCATATATTTAAACTTCCTGTTAAGCATTCTCAACGGAGTATTCTTAAACTGGTTACAATACAATTGAAATTATGATGCAAATAATTGCGTTTTCTTACTAATATGGAATCGCGATATTTGTAGAATAGAATCCTCGGTTGGCGGTCGCGGTCCGGATTCCAATCAGTATTTTGCGTGATTTCGTTTCACTTTTTTCGTTTTCATCAGTCGTAAGACAGGTTTGACGTGTATCTTCAAATCGTTCAGACCTGATGCAGTTCCATCCCTACCTTTACCACTTCAAGTTTCGAATTGCTCATTCTTAACTCTTCCATTATATGTATGATTTTATTAGTTCTGGTCATTCAAAGATCAACCGTGGAATCATTAAGAAAAATTCGTCATACTTTTTTCACGAAGATGATTGAATTTTTCTCTTTTATTTTGATAAATTCTTGTAAATATTCAGTAATTATGTATTCTATCTCTCACCATCTTAACAAGCGCCCATTCGATAATGACGTTATTCCCTGGAATTTCATTATCTTTCGAAAGTGAAAGAAAATTCAGGAAAAGTAGTTTCATTTTCATTTCTTCCAGCTTATTAATATTAATAAAATTGTAATTTGTTTGCTGTTTTTGATTTTACTTTCTGTCACATCATAATCGGAGTGACTCTAGGCGTCTTTCTTCTTCTATTTTCTCGCAGCTGGCAATTAATTGAATGATGAAAATTCCTCTTCGTCAGTGTAACCATATTTCAACCTTTTTAGACTCATCTCTGTATAAAATAGAAATTAAAAATTGAATGTCCCTAGAAATTTTTATCTAGTGCCAAATTATCTTTTTGCTTTGCATTTATTTAATGATTTTCCTGCAGTGATTTCTTTAACTGGAATTTCGAAAAAGTAATCATGTATTCCTCACGAAGTGCAAATTGATTCCCTAAGATGGATCACATCTTGGTATTGAAAGCTCTACTTTCTAACAGCGCATAATCAGAGAAAGCAATGAGTGGAAAAACTATATTTGGAGAGATAGCTTCCGCAGCTAACCTTAAATCAGCCGCTCCATTTTAATTCACATCGGCTCAATTTTTCCTCCGTTTCGATGTTTGGTTATTGAATCATGAACGTTAAGCTTATTGCATCGTCAATTTTATTCTTTTAGGCCACGTTAACTAAGTTCAGGATCAGATTTTTATGAAAAGCATTTGATGGAATGAGTGCTCCGGATGAATGTTAGGTTTGTATAAATGGTGCGTTGAGTAGAAATACTATTTTTTGTACTTGAAGTGAAAGTTATCGTAAAAAAGAAAAATATATGGAGAGTCGGTGAAGCATATAAACGCAGGTGGAATAGTTGTGGGCACCTTGTGGTCAATAGTCGAGCATTTGGAAGAGTCCTGGGATATAATAATGGCTCTACAATGAATTATGCTTGTGGCTAAATTTCTGTACGGTATCAAGAATGTTTTGTGCCAGGGAAAGCTTTTAGGAATAATGGAGGTTGAGTTCTGTGAAAAAGAAATTGAGATCTATTTCTGGTACTTGAGAAACGTTTTTTTGAAAATATTAAGTGACAGAAATATTTTTCCGGAAAAGAATGAGAAAGAACTGCTTTAGACAAGTACTTACCAGTGTGCCACGGCACATATTTGTATCGTGAATGTCCGATATTGACGTATTTTTTTCTAATTAAGCATTACGTACTCGCTACAATTTGCGATATATTTTTCTCGGTAAATAGAAATCCGTCATGATACATCTAAAATATATTTATTCCACGAACGGCGTATTTTTCTTTGTCAATTAGGATTTAGACGAGCTTGCAACCATATAATATCTTGCGTCGCTAAGGCTTAGGCTGAGGAGCACTGTCTTAGATTAACAGAAGAAAGATACATCAGTTTGGATTAGTGAGCAGGACATTTGAAATTTAAACTGCTGAAAGTGAATTTTGTCGTAGTGTTAACGGGTCATAAAAAAAGGGAAAATGCGAGGAACTGAACTGATGCATTTCGTGAGATTGTGAAAGGGAGATTGATGGAGAACTTTGGAATAAAACAAATTTTAACGAATGAAAATCTTTTACGTATATTATATTTTACGTATTGAAAAAGGGTAAGAATTGTATTATTTCGAGGATAATTGTAAATAATAAAAGTCAGCAGGTATTTTCGCTTTAGGAGGCTAGATGACCGGTATCTACGTACTGAAAATGCTAATAGTTTTTCGTGCGACTTCTCATCGAGTGATTGATTTTTAGCGTATAGTGTTTGAGATGATTAAAACAATGTGGTAAAGAGTTAAATTTTTTTCCGTGAAACTTCTAGAGAAGTTTGATTGCTTACGTCTTCCGGGTGTGTAGATTCCGCGCATCAGTTGTGTCTCTGAAGAATCTCACTCGGTCCGTTGAGATTCCCATTGTGCAAACGCGAGGCGAGAGATTCCATCCTAAAAAAATTTAGAAACCGCATCGCTATCCGCCCGCACGCATTTAGCCTGTCATTCTTATTCAGGAATCAGCGCGGAAAGTTTTTACTTTCTCGGAGGATCTCACTCCTAAAGTCTATCACCAGAGATGAACGACCTGATACCCAACCGCACATGCGAAAGCGTATTTTTGGGGAAATTTTTATTACCGGCAAATTTCGTATTTTTCAACAGTCGGAATTAGATAATTACACGTTTTATTTCGGAAAAAGCCGTAAAGGATTTCACTAGAAATCATCTTTCAAATCGATCTCTAGGAAACAGTCAGTGAGATCATGTGTTTCTGTATTTATTATTGCGTCGGTTACTTCAGTCTGACCCAAATGTTCCTCAAAAACTGCCTCTCAGACCTTCTTTTAACCCTGAAAAATCGTTGAGGTTCTCAAATGGTTTTGTCATGCGTTAACTATACGAGTAAACTTTAGAGTATCCTTCATTACCTAAAATGCGGCGTGATTGCTTCGAAATAGATGGAAAAGATATTCATCATTCCAGGCTAAAATTTAAGTGGTCGAAAAGGATTTTTTGACCGATTTTGGTTGGTAATGAGACAGGATGGGCAGTAAATAAAGTAAGCTGCTGAAAAAGTCATTTAACTGTCTTCTAATCCTGTGATTGGAACCTAGCGAATGCTAGGTAGGTGCAAATGATGTATTTCGTTAGTTTTTGGCGTTCGATAATTTTTAATGCCAAACGTTTTTATTTAGACCTCTAGGGCCACGTGAAAGGTTCCCCAAGGATTTGCAGATTACCTTTTGAGAAATGCTTGTCCAACCATATTTTTTTTACATGCTCGCCTTATGGCAACTATCTCTTGGAACCTCGAAGACAGTAACTTGACTTTAGAGTAGTGTAATTCTATTTGATATTACATCATACTGCAAGGTGTTTTTCTGTTTAAAATTAGACTCTGTAACCAATGTTACAGCGTTTCGTAGGTCCCTGGTCCATTCTTCGAAGAGGAAGGATTCACATGTATACACATAGACCTGCTATCACTTTTATAACGAATGAAGTAGGTATCGGAGATGTAATGCAGAATGGTGTTGTCGATATATCATTTTCTTGGAACCTCGTATTTACATCTTTACCTTACGAGCCAACATACATTGTACATACATAAACCCTCTGGTTTATGTATGGACCTAAATGCTCTAAAATCTGCTCCCTATTTAGTGATACTGGAGGAATGGATATCTTGATTTTCAAAATTAGGTAATTGAATATCTAATAATAAGTAATATTTATGGATTGATGATTTACTGAAATATTGACTGCAAGATGATTATCATTATCTCATTTTCATTAATACTGAAATTGCTATGAAATTACACATTCGAAGAAAATGTTTTTTTCAATCTACCGATGTTTTCTATTTATAAAAATCTTAGTTTTTAGTGATTTAGTTTCTTTAGAAGCACTATACTTGTTTGTCAGAGTTTCTCAGAAATTAGATAATATATCCTGTTTAGTAGAATCATTACGCCAAAGATGATGTAGCGATGACGCATGGTACCGATGAAAATATTATCTCGTTGAATAAAGGATTAATAATATTTTGTCATATATGTTGAGGCTAGAAATAAATGGAAAGAAAGGAAAACTTTGATGAAGCCAAGACGCTTTAGTAATCATAGTGTAGGGAGAGCAGGGTTTATTCATTTGCGAATCAAGGCAATAAGGCTATCACCAAGTTACATTTTGGATCGCCAATGATGCCAAAACCATGGCGTATTCAGGATGGGGGAGAGTCGCTCTGGTCTTCTTTGTCTAAGGGGTCCAATACGCTTGCGCCGGCCCTGAGGCTGGCAAAAATTGGCGGCATGGATATTCTCGGTGCCAAATTTCGCTTGGATTAAGAGCGAAATTCACGGATATATTCCCCCCGATGACATAAATGGAAAGAAAGATCAACCAGCTCTCGTCGAACGTCCATTCGCGGTTCGGGAATCAACATTACGCTACAACCGCGCACATCCGCAGCATGGATTAACGCTGAGATTCGAGGTGGGGGTTTTCGTGGTCTCGGAATCATTAGGTAATTCATGACGCCGAGTCTAGAGGTGGTCGTGTTTTTATTGTGTCGGTTGCGGTGTGTGCAAATATGGCGTGACCCAAATTCTTCGGGTGATCGCAAATCCGGTCCGCCGCATCATCCAATCAATCACCGAGCGGACGACAGGTGTCTGGTTCCCCCCCGCGTCGATACGCGCGCTGCATATGTTCAGCCGGTAACGTCCGAAGCCTAAATTAGCGATGAACTTGGGCAACTTGAGCTCACCGAGCACAATACTGAACCCCAAATGACGTTCATCGTATTTTGGTATGTGATGAATATCCGGCTTAAAAGGCAGATAACGTTTTTCCTTAGCTTTTCTCATCCCCGCCCTTTCCCTACGCTTTCGCGACAGTTTGAGAGAGCCAAAGTGTATCCATAACTTTCATAATGTCATATAGCATTCTTCCAATGCATTTGCAGCAGCTTCCTTAATCTCCTGTGGAGCGTGACATATACCATATCTTCGTATCTTAATTCGTTTTTGGCAAGTTCTTGGTGATATCAATAGTGTTATTTTTTCAACAACTATTTCATGTGTGTTTTGGATCCTTCGTGTATATATTTTTCAAATTTTATTTGGAATTTATATATCCAGCTGCAGTTACCGCGCAATTCTTATAGCCATTGCAAGTGTAATTTCGGTCTAGCTGTAAAAATTTATTTTTGAAAATATTTTGTCGAATAACAATTTTTTCAGCGAAAGCCGACATTGCGTTTGGAGATATCCAAATTTATTTTCTATTGATCAAATTTAGATTTTTCCGAGCGATAAACATTCCGTAGACGTTTTCTCAGTGTAGAAGAGTCATTTAAAAATAAAAAAGTAAATAATTATTTAAAATTTAAATTAGTAATTTAGACAGAATTCGCCCCTCTAGCGGATGATTGGGAAAGATCTTCAACCTCAGTTGAATTTGCTGTACTTTAATTTTCATGTTTAATCAGTAATTATTATTTTCAAAGTCAATAACGAAATTATCCTTCTTCTGTCTAATGGATTTGAAATTTGTTTCTGTGATTCTTTTTTGATTCGATTATCGTCTCTTCTTTCTGTTATTTAAAATAATCGTTTATCGTATCCCAACAATACAAGTCTGAAGTTTTTCTCGAATAAGCCATCCATAGTGTCGTTTCGTACATATTCAGTGATTGATATATACATAATAACTATGTAACATATAGATAATATAACTTGGAACGACGATGTAGAAAACACCTATTACATGTTAAATTATGTTGAAATTGCTATAATAAACAAGTCAGCTATTTTTTTTTGTCGATTTAATTTTCATATTCTTTATTCTTTCGAGCTTTTCATTGAGAAAATTTTTTGAAATATGAATAGATGTGACGGATACAGTTGTAGTATTAGTAGTGTTGATAAAAGTGCTTCTACAGGTAAGATTATTTCGCACGTTGGTCCCCTCCGGGAATCGAACCCGGGGCCGTAAATACCTCAAAAGGGGTTACGAGAGGGTCTTGTTTTGTAAATGTGAACTGAAATGCCCTATTTTTGGCGTCATAACGAAATTCGTAATATTTACAGTCAAATATTAAACCAACGGAAATCATTCGGAAAATGAAACTTTTTATTCGTACACTTCGTGTTAAGTAGTTATGAGGTACAAAGTATCGCGTTGATGTTATGTTTATTTGAGGAGATATAAAATGCCAAACCTTAATTTTTTCGCGCCACAATTTTTGGGCGGAGGTAACTACACTTTAATTCCGATTTCTCGGGCCTTATATTCCCGCGATGAAAAACCAGAATTAGGTTTATAGAGGCATAAAAGCATGCTCTTTCTTATAAAAGTAATTCGAAAAAGTTTCGAGAAGGTCTTTTTTGGTAAACGTTAGCTGAATATACCCTATTTTCGGCGTCGTAACGAAATTCGTAATATCTACAGTCAAATATTAAACCAACGGAAAGCATTTGGAAAGTGAAACTTTTTATTCATACACTTCGTATTAAGTAGTTATAAGATACAAAGTATCGCGTTAATATTATGTTTATTTGCAGAGATATAAAATGCTAAACTTTAAAATGTTTTTCGCACTACACTTTTCGGGCGGAGGTAACTTCATGTTCATCCCGATTTCTCGTGCCTTATACGCCCGCGATGAAAAACCAGAATTAGGTTTTTAGAGAGACAAAAGCATGCACTTTCTTTTAAAAATAATTTGGAAAAGTTTCGAGAGGGTCTTTTTTTGTAAATGTGAGCTGAATATACCCAATTTTCGGCGTCGTAACGAAAATCACAATATTTGCACTCAATTTTTAAACTAACGGGCGACATTAAGAAAATGAAACTTTTTATTCCAACACCTTGTATACAGTAGTTATAAGGCACAAAGTTTCGTGTTTATTGTATGTTAATTTCAAAAGATATAAAATGCCAAACTTTAAATTTTTTTCGAGCCATAATTTTTTGGGCCGATTTTGCTTCAAATTTTCTTCTCAGATTTCGCTCATAAAAGATTTCTTATTATTTTGTTTAATAGAGCAACATAGGTTGTATAAGAATACCAAGTTTTGTTTTGCTCAACGGAATACTGCGTGAGATAACGTGTCTCAAACTTGCTAAAAATCGCTGTCTAACTGTAGAAGGCTGTGGTAGGGGGTCAAACAAATGACTATATCTCAGCAAATATTTCATCGATGGATGTAAAACTTGGGAAATGTTCATAGAAGATATGAAGTTATGTTTACACAATTTGATTGAAATCGGTGATGGTCGAGCGGGGCATTTCTCTGAAATTGGTCCACTTGACATGGAATGCCCCAACGGAAAAACGTAAAAATAATATTAATGCCTTACGAATATGTTTGTGGCATATAATGCTTTTGTGGTCTCAATTCAGAAACAATGCTCCTGAAAATTTCCGAAATTTGCTTGGTTGTTGTTTAACTCTAGAATATTTACACTTATGCCGATGCGTGCTTGTTCAGTAGATGTTCTAATGAAAATTTTCAAGAAAATATTTACTCGAACGATCTATTTTTTCTATCCACCGCGGTTTTTTAATTACGAAAAGGTTACCCTAAACAGTGTTGCATGCAAAATAATTCCATTTTAAAGAACTGGTTCCACCCTTTCCACGTTCCAGTCAACGAAGCATTTACCTCTTTCACTTTCTCGACAACGAAAAGTCAAACTGTTTTGTTTACCGAAGTCAACGCAATGGAGAGGTCTCCTTTGTTCAATACATCTGTATTGAATGAAACCGTTTCGTCTCACGTGTCCAGTCAGCAACCCTCTCTTTCGATCGCCCGCCGCCATTCCTTATGACCCCGTTTTCGGCGCCATTGTCCACGTCTGGCCGCACTCAGATTAATTATCGTTGGAGAGTTTGGAAACTCATCTCGAATTAATCTCCAGTGAAGGGCTTTCGTAGCGGCAGAATCGCCAATTGAGGGTTTGCTCCCATCCCAAAGAGGTTCGGAAGCCGTCTGTTTTATTACGTGATGGGAAGGTTAATCGTTAGCGCCTGGGAGGCGGAGTTTGATGCCATAACTGTGTCACTTTCTTCTGCGAGTCGGTATCTAGGATGAGCGTGACTTTTCTTTCGCTTGTTTATTTGTCGTGTGATCCCATTCCGTTGTTAATGTACGTGTCGCGGAAAAGCAACCTGCGCAAAAAGTTAAAGGGAGCGTCAATTGTGGATTTATTCGAAAAAGCAATTGGTTGTAGCGCCGCGATGGAATTTTCATTTATTCTGTGGCAGTAGAAGCAATCCTTTTTGCGAATAATTGTCGATTTCTTAATATAAGGCCTCACTGCATTAATTTTTCGCCATTATTTCGAAATAAAGGATCTATATTTTCTATAAGAAATGTTTATAGATAGACATTTTATGGCCCACCACCTTTTATCATAATTCGGAATTTTATCTATTACAAGTAGTCAGTTTTGTTGCCCAGAAGTAGAATATAAATATAATGGTTCCTCATGTGCATGTGGCAAATTGAGGAAACTGCATAACCATCATAATCCCTTTGCTATTTTCATTCTTTTACTTTTCTCTCTCTGGTCTTGCCTACTGTCAGATTTTTGTTATGGATCCTCGAATTTGGATATGAATGAAAACTAAA
This sequence comes from Ladona fulva, assembly GCA_000376725.2. Lineage (NCBI taxonomy): Eukaryota > Metazoa > Arthropoda > Insecta > Odonata > Libellulidae > Ladona > Ladona fulva. The sequence continues at coordinate 488,570 of KZ308477.1, read as the reverse complement.
CCAGCGATTCCAAAGAAAGGGAAGTTCACTACATAAGTTTTTGTTTACATGTGGATATTTGATCGTTGGTAGAACGAAAAAAGTTGTTTCGCTCTTCTTAACAGAGTGCATTTTGAAATTTTATTTCCCAAAGAGAATTTATCCAATTGAAACAAAACTTTTACATGATATTTGAATACTTATTTTTAACTTAAATACGAAGTTTTAATTAGCTTACGGGACACGATAATAGCTTTTTATCTATTTTGTAAAGCAACTTTTTCTCTGTAATGTGAACGGACAATGAACGAAAATGCGAACTTCACCTCGTTATAACGCTCTTGATAGGAGTTTTCCCAAGTATTAACTTATGTTAACTACAATTTGACGATTTATTTTATATGACTTTTTAACAGGACGGAAATCCCGGAAAACTTGGAATTGGTAATGCCTACACTGTTGGTACGTTCACTGGTCCCTTATTATCATAAAATATAAGATTATTAGAGCTATGGAACCCCTGAGAGAGGCTGGGACGAGTGAAATCGTCAACACTATAGACATTCTGCTACCAAGTTTTGGGGTCAATACCTAAGTTGTTTGATCTAGCATAAGTATTTTTATTCAGAACTATTAGTTACATTACAGAATGTTCTTGATACGTTAACGTATAGCCTAAGCATTTCTTTTTAATGTTTATGCAATATGTGTAGTAAATCTACTTAATCCGACATGTTGTAAACGATTTTTGTTGTTAACTATTGAAGTATAATATACTTTCTATGCAATAAGTAATGAGGTTGTAAAATATTTAAAGATACACTGTCTCGAAAAAGAGCCGACTCTTAGAGTTTTTTATTGCGTTTACTGAAAATTTACTTTTATCTTTCTCCATTCCTCAATGGAACACGGTCTTTGTTTAAATTATGTATTTCTTGCGCCGGCGAAACACAGTTTCCTTCAGGCTTGTCCAGATAATTATTCTTAATTTTCTTTAAGGCTCTTAGAATATTAGGTAGTCATAAGGACTGCTTTCCTGCCTTTGACATTTAAAGTGATTCCTTTTTCGGCGGAAAGTTGTTTGACCATCTCGGACGCATGTTAATATCCCTGCGTATCTGATTAGTGGAAAACTTTTCAGAAAATGCTTTCGTACTCGGTAGTCGACAGTAAAATAAAAGAATGGGAATGCTTTCATTATGAGCATTTACTTTCCAAGTTTTCGGTCGTAAATCAGACACGCTTTCTAGAGCCCTACGGCCCAGTTGTTTAAGGCGTGTGATTTTCCCACCTTGACGACTTTTTAGATGACTCTTCCGAAAGACGAGCTCCCGTCTTTCAAAGAAATTGAATCATTAATTTTTTTTCTTTAGTTTTGCCGTTACGTAAGTGAAGATTATAATATCTTACTTTCATTCCTGAAGAATTCTTGCGAGAATTTAAACAGCAATTTCTTCTTATGGAGTGAGTGAGATGCCAGTCAGATTGGAGTATTACGTATAACTCCATGTTTTTGAAGACACAGAAATCTTTAATGCAGTAAAATTAGATGATTCTCCGCTGTTCGATGAGCTATTGTGTCAATAGTCCCGTAAAATGGAAAAGAAAAAGTCAATTATCCCAAATTCATAATCATAATTTTTTCATAGTAATTTATCGGTGAAATAGCGTTGATTCAGTCTGGCTTCGGCGTTTCCAGAGGCACCTTAAATATTTCTATACATACCCAACTCATTTTCCTCTCTAGAAAAAAAGTATCTATGGTTATTCCATTCTATATTTAATTACCTCCCCAAAACATAATCTGTGGTGTTTAATGTGCGGCGGTACTGTAAAAATTAAGCATCTGAAGTAATTAAATAATCATAAGTAATCAAATTTGTTTACATTTCCGAGCGTTCGTTCCATTGTTAACAGCATTAACTATTTTTCTTCGTACGAACATGCTTCAAGTGTTTGAAACGCATATTTTAAATACTTTGTGAACGCCGTTACTCTAATAAACTCTCCGCTGTTTAGTTATTTGGTATCTTTAAGAAAGTTAATAAATTTAAAGGTGAATGACAGGAATTATTATTCACTGAGAAAGAAATTAAGTTTCCATGTTAAATTATGTAAAAATGTCTATATTATTCGCAGAAGTTGCCTCACATTATATTGATTTTTTTCATTCCAGAGAGAAATTTTCGATGATTGTTTACAGTAAATTAATACAATTTTCCACTCAACTTCGTAGGATGATGTATCATTCATTGCTTTCTATTCCTTGTTAAGGTAGGATTTTATAATTTATTCAAGCAAATTTACATTCCATTCTATACTTTTTACGCTTATTCGGTGCAACTGGATTTGTTTATAACTTTCATCCAGAAAACAAGCTGAAAAACTAAGTTTCCTCGTTCATTTCTTTTTTACATAAATTGTTGTTATTTTACTGCTTTTTAATCTAAAACACGCGAAAGAAAGAAAATACTTTATATTCATAGCAATGACTAAGGAAATATTGAAGTTCTGAAACATTATTTAACTTTTAGAAGAAAGGTGACATTTGTACCAGTTTTGGGGTCTTTTTTTACCGATCTTTTGAGATCTGTCACCGAATTTTGGAGAAAATTATCCATAAGTATAAAGGAATAAGTGGTATTTACGCGACCCTGCGGTAAATTCCTAGCGCACGAGCCGCTTTTACGCGGGCCGGGCAAAACATTTATAAAGATTGCCTGTACTTCTGAGGAACCGACAATTTGTCCTGGTGTAGAATATCAGAAATCTGGTAACCTTGTCCAATAGATAGACATCACCCAAAAAGCATTTTGTATCGAATTTGTCTTCTTACCGATCTTAAAAAGATATCGAAATGCTGCGCTTTTATTTCCTACTAAAATGTTTTTAGGAAAAGTTGATGATTTAATGTCTTTATCGCAAACTATGTTGAATAGCTCATCCAAATGTATCATATATCAGTTGCGACTTTCGTAATAGCTGTCTCTCGCATTTAGAAAATTATGGCGTTAAAATCGTTGAGTCTAAAATTTATTTAAAAACTGAATATCAAATAGCTAGAAATTTGTTCAATTCGCTCTATCTTGACTCTAAGAAGATTTATTTTTTGCCCGACGATTATCCGTCGTAAGGGGCATCCATCCAATGATTCCAAAAACATAAAGTCGCCTCGATATTTTGGAAGATTTTCTGAATATTTTCAATGGGGGTGATCAGGCACGGATGTAATTATGAATATGCTTGAACTCTCTCACAAAACGGTGACATTATCTGTAGTATTATGCGAGATAATTTAAAGAATGTCATTTGGTCTCTGCACTGTTCTTTCGGTTCCTCGCCGCATTTTCTTGTTTTGGATCGCAACACTTATGAACTGAAGACTGGAACGTTGGCGTAACTGTTGCCTTCCAAAACCAGAAAATGTGGCAAGGACCCAAAGAAGAATACAGAGGTCAATGGAAAACGCCCAGGAAACCTAAGAGAATTCCATTTACTAATTAGTACTACTTGCTCATATAACATTCTGTTTGAGTACGCAAAAATTATTGGATCGTTTATGACATTCCAAGAGTTATCCTCCCAAATTTACTCAGCTTTTTGTGAATACTGCACTTTCGTCCTTATCTCTCGTATGCAAGATGATGAATTGTTACAAAAATGAATAAACTGAATGAATAAATAAATTTCATTGTACTTTCCAATAATGATTTCCGGGGTGTTTTAGTGCTACCATGCTACTTGTCTTTTACAGAGCCTAAATTGGAAATACGTAGCTAGATTAACCCAAGTTTTAAAGAAAACTTAAAATATTCTGGGTGTCATGAAGTTTCATAAATTTACATCCAAACATTTTTTTTGTTGCTATTTTTTGATACTGAGTTCCCTGTATGTATTTGGTAATTTCAGACTCCAGGTATGACGTTGGGCCATTCACCAGCATCACAAACAGGAAGTGCAGCCACATTAAATTCATCAACTGGGACAGCAGGCACCACCACAAGCTCTTCTTCATGCTCCTCATCATCAGAGGAGGTGGTGGATGTAAGGAATGGTGTGGTGGACGTGGCAGAGGACTACACTAAGAGGAAACATGTCTTCAGGCTAAGCGCAGGCACAGGAGGCCCTGGTTCACATTCTTCAGAATTACTGCTGCAGGCAGAGGACTCCATAGATATGCTCCAATGGATCCGTGCCTTACAGGAGAGTGGCTGCCAACCTGAAGGTCATGCGCAAATAGTCGCAAATGATAAGGTGGTGAGTACAGTTTCCTCTTAAACAACAGTGCACTGTTGTTAGAGAGAAAATTTGGTCTTTGAGTTAAAAAGTAATACCATCTTAGTAGAAACTACGTATTCTGATTTAAAGTGTTTTTTAATGAAAGAAATGAATTATGTTTCAGAAATATTTAAATCAAAATAAGTGTGTAAAGGGACAAGTTTAATTCTGTTATGATTTGATCTATTAGTAATACCATAATATACTTATGCAAAGATTTCAATTGATGTGGACTTCATAATTCATTGTTAAAAGTAAAAATGCCTTTCCATCTGAAATGATGAAATAGCTTGCTCATTTGAATATTTATTTCAACCCACTATTAAGTTATCCCTCATAATATTAGGGTACCATTTATTTATCAGCTTCTATCAGAATACTTTTCTCTGATTTAGCAATTACCTGACATCTTAATATTTCTAAGGAAAATTTTTGTATGTCAGTCTTCAGAAATCCAGTAAAACTTAAGTATATACTCTATTATTGCTTAGCTAGGTCTCAAGATCTAGACAAATTTGTTGGATCTATCTATATTAAAATTTTGATTAGATTATTTCATCACTAGAATATTCAACATTTTAAAAGTATTTTCAGATGGGAGCTGTTAATGAAAGGAATATTTTTGAATCACTAAACTCTATAATGTATATAAAATTATAATTTTAATTTTACATTCAAAAAGACAGAAGAATCCTGCATTAATGGATCAAATTGTTAAGATAATATCCTCTGAGCCTAGATCTTTTCTATACTATGCATAGAACATACATGAAATTTATGAGTTTAAATGAGTTTCTCATTCTCTCTTCATCATTATAGTCTTCAAAGGGTTTTTTAGATTGTTTCCATTTACTTGTGCACTATACAATCACTTTTCCCAGTTTGATGTAAACAATGCTTGCTTTTTCTACATAATGTAATTTTTTCTCTTCAGCATTCAACAGAGGCTACTACAAATGGATCTTCAATGCCTCCGGGTTCAGCCTCAGCAATGCATGGTGTCAATTCTGCCCAGTCTGTTGGGACAATAAACCCAGCATGTGCAGGATCATCTGCAGCCACCTCTCCATATGTCAATCGTCTTTCTCCTCTTCCTGCTCACAAGGGAATCAGAAAACTAACATCTTTGAGAAATCGCTCTCCCACTGGGCAGTCTCCTGTTAACAAAACTAGGAAAGCCAGCCAAGGAGGTAAGTCTCATTTCTTTTACTGACTATTGCAAGGATTAATTTTGAGAGTTTGAAATGAATTATATTTCATTTTCACCTATATCATTCCTTGTATTGCTTATTTCTTCTGCGTTGAGTCAGTTGAAATTCAGCACACTTTCTAATTTTTAGGAGTTGCAGTTGTAAGTTCTGCTCTTCCATATTTCTGTTATTTCAGTAACATGGGGCTTTCCCTTTACATATTGCATAGATTTTTATCATCATATCAGAAGTCAGAAAGCAGCAAAAATAAAAAAGCAGCAGAAAATCATGTATTCCATATAATGAAAGGAATAAGACAAAACTTATACTCGTTACCACAGGTCATTTTTATTAAATATCCTGTGGTAACAAGAATAAGTTTTGTCTTATTCCTTTCATTATTAATAGCTACCACAAAGTTGAGGCCGAAGTACTGGATCTTTTATTCCATATAATTTAATCAGACACCTATAGCTTTTTTTATAAAATACATGTGCTTTGTCAAGTTTTATTTTGAAAGGAATAGGCAAATTAAGAAAATTTACAAATGAATTATCCTCATTCCCTTTTTAGATCAATTACCATCTCCAAAGTCTAAAACTTGGAAGGGCCGGGTAGCCAAGCAGTTTCGTCGAATACAACAGGGTGGTGGTGCCTCATCTCCCAGCTCACCAACAGCACCTCGCCCAGAAGGAGTAACTATTGGAGTTCCTCTCGAAGATTGTCCACCGGTAATTTCTAATTCTAATGCATTTAGCATAATCTCACATTTAAATGAAGGCACATAGCAAATGGTTCAAGAAAGATTCAACTAATTCCAATTAGAAGGATTATTATGAAAGTTGAAAAGTACCATAACAAAGTAAAATATCAGTTTTCATGTTTGTCTTAATTAATTTACAAAAAATATACTTTAACCATATCATTTTTTATAACGTTATTATCATTTTATTACCATTTCAATATAAATAATTCCTTGTGTTTTAACTTTCAGTCTACAAATCATCCATTTGTTCCACTTTTAGTGGAACTTTGTACAAGTATTGTTGAAGCAAGAGGTTTAGATATAATAGGCATCTACCGAGTTCCTGGCAACACAGCAGCGGTTGCTTCCCTAACAGAAGGTGTCAACCGAGGTTTTGACTGCATAAACATGCAGGTATGTTCAGGAAGGAAATTTTATGAAATATAATTGTATGTGTACCTTTGTCTGGTTTCCTTTAACTAAAAAACCACTTATGTATTCCATTAAATCATTCCACTCCATTACAACACACTATATAACATGTATAAATTATAATATTCCATTTTTATTATTTCATCACTCTTTTATTAAAGTCATGCGGGACGTAATTTAATCATTTTATGTATTTTATGCAACGTTGGACCTCATATTGTCGTCAGAAGTTCTTGAACTCGCATTCTCAAGGAGAAACATTTTTGAATCCGACCATGAATCACTGGAATTTCCAATTCCAATCTTTCCTCCACGTCCTCCCACTCCCTTCCCTGGCTCAAGAACAGTTAGAGCGTGGAACAAAGCAGACTGGCCTGCCATCAACCGTACCCTTTCTCTCCTACCTTGGGACCTCCTGGAGATTGGCAGCCCGGATGAGGCTCTCTCCCTTTTCTACGAAATCCTTAATAGTGTCATTGAAGACCACGTGCCAATTCGTAGGTCCTCGAAGAAAAGAACCCCGTGGATGTCGCCTGAGACCACCCTCACCCTGCGGAACAAGGAAGCCACCTGGAAGCTTATGAAAGCCTTCCCCAACCCTTACACCCGTCATACCTTCTCTGAACTTCGACGGCTAGCTAAGAAACTCGTTCGGAGAGACTACACCCTCTATGTGGATAACATCACCACTGACATTAGGGGTAACTGTAAGAGGTTTTGGACTCTTGTAAATATGAGAAGGAAGTCTCCCCGTGTTCCAGCTCAGTTGTCTCTGGGAGCCTGTGTTTTCGAAAAAGAGGAGAGAGTCTTTGCCCTTAATGAAGGGCACATTAAAGAGAGTCGTTGCTCCGACTATTTACCACCTAAGTGTAGGAACAATAAATCCTGTCTCGTCTTATAAGGACCTCGGAATGATATTTGACCCTAAGTTAACTTTCAGGGACCATATCAATTCGGTCACCTCTAGATGCATGTCCGTAATCGGAATGCTTTTCCGCTTTACAGAAATCACCGATCCCCTTGCGATTAAAACAATTTTCACTGGCTGCATCCTCCCCATAATTGATTACTGCATCCCTATCTGGCAATCTGCTGCCCCTTCCACTGTAAAAACCCTTAACCGTCCCTTAAATTTCTTCGCATCCATAGTTCGCTTACGCGTACCCCAATTTCACAACCACTCTCGTGATCATATCTTTTCATCCCTTGGTATCTCATCCCTCTCTCATCGCCTAAAATCTTTTGATATAAAATACCTTCACACAATATTCAACGGCCGATGCAGATCCAGTGACATCCTTTCCTGTTTCTCCCTCCGTGTCCCTTCTCGCCCCACACGTAATTCTAATCTCCTTCACATACCTCCTTTCCGACTTTCCATCTCTCAAAGGTCTATTTTCTACAGAATACCCAAACTTTTTAATTCCCTTCTGTCTGTCAACCCGTCTCTTGAGCTATTTTCCCCCATAAATTTCCTTCTTTCCTCAATTAAGTAATTTCTTGTTTTTGCCTCCCTTTGTTGTTGATTGTTATTTTTCTCTCTGTCACTTTTTGTTGTTTTTTTATGTTTACATATTAACATGATTTTTGTTATGATTCAATGTAAGAGGTCTTATTGACTGTTTTTGAATCTAATGAAATAAATAAATAAAAATAAGATTTATTAAAACATTTTCTTATTACCTGTAATACTGATTAAGGATAATCTATTGAAGACCATTTTCATTTTTTTGCAAACTTTTTTTTTTGCTCTTGGAGTTGTAATCTCATTGGTCTTATTTCAGTTTCTCATGCAGGATGCTCGATGGAACGACGTAAATGTAATCTCCAGTCTACTGAAACTCTTCTTTCGACGACTCCCAGACTCCCTCCTCACATCATACCTTTACCCCTTATTTATAGAATCAGATAAAATTGAGGAACCAGAGAGAAGAATAGCTACTATCAGGAAGTTGGTGAGTAGTACGGAAGTTTGAATTTATTATTTCATAAAGCATGAAATTAAATTACAAATTCTCAATCCTTATTTTCATACTCACTCTATTTACTATTAATACTGATTCATTTAATCCATCATCCTGTTTGTGCAGGTACGAGATCTTCCTGATCACCACTATGAAACCCTAAAGCACCTTATCTTCCACTTGAAAAAGGTGGTTTCCCATTGCAATGTGAATAAGATGGAGGCTCGAAATCTTGCCATTGTATTTGGCCCAACTTTAGTTAGGACAGATGATGACAATATGGTTACCATGGTCACAGATATGTCTCATCAATGTAGGATAGTTGAAACCCTCATCAGTCACGTGAGTATGCCTTTTGTAGCCACTTTTCGATGTAAGTTATCTATTTTAAAAAAGAGTTAGATTTATTAGTTCTATTCTTTTTGAGGAAGTATCTTCTATGAAGTTTTAATTTCAAAAATAACTATAGAAAGAATTATGGACTTGTAAATTGTACCTAATGGAAAAATCAACAAAAACAGCAGTTGCTTTCATTTTAATTAAATGTTGCTAATTATATGAGGATTTCTTCATGTTTATTATTTGATGAAATCTAGATTATTTGGAGTACAACAAGTTTTTTAATTCAAGATTATGATATCAAACATTAAATAAGTTGGTGAAATTTTACGGAAACAGAAATGTAAATTCCTTTCACAAAAGTTCTTTTATAGAAGTCTTGAGAAACATTTGGAAGTGGATGCTAAACTAAATTTATAGAAAATCTGTTATATAATTTTAGATTTTTTCAATTATTGGGAAAAGCTTTTAAATACAGTCACTCGAGCTATTTTCAATTGCTTGATTGAATTAACTCACATTGCTCTTCACTGTAAAGTTAATGTGCTGTCTTGAAAGTAATCTATTTAAGGTAACAGTATTAAAAATGTAATTTTAAAAAATGGATTCCCAATGCATTTTAGCTCTCTAAACATGTTTGGTATGAGACAGTGCATTAAGAAACCATTACTGGGTATAACAATCAAAGGAAAATTTATATTTGATCAGAGATTTTTATGAAAGTCCAAAACTACAAATACCAGAAATTAGGAAAGCTGTTACACTTAATAATGACAGTAAGCTTTAGATGTAATTGCTGAATTTTTCAATATAATCTTCAATAATGTTGCTTTCTTGATAAAAAAACAAGTGATATTTGAGGTTAATAAAGAAATCTCTCTAAGGTTTTCATCTGGGTCAGGGCATTGTTTGTCACTGACATTTTGACTACATCTTCAGGGTGTTGATGATGTCACCACCCTGAAGACAGCTGCAGAAAGAGTAGCTGAAATGTCAGTGACAACTAACACCCTGACCAAGATGGAAACCTGAGAGAGAATTCTTCAAGCTTTAGTTTTCAGTAAATTTTGTTACCAAACAATAAATGGCCAGAAAATGTTGAAATGTGAATCAAAGGAAATCTAAAACAGCTGTAATTGTTATGTCAGTGTATCCAAATATCTTATGCTGGTACTCATTCAAAGGTGTTTTTTGCAACTTGAATGTTTTCCAGGTGGATTGGTTCTTCTCTGAAGAGGATACCGATGATCTCAGCAGCATTCCATTTGATGTGTGTGCTGAGGCAGGTGAAAATGACACTACTGGAGCTAATCAAAATCTGCTTCTGAATAACATTCAGAAGGTCGAAGGTAAGGAATGAGTGCACTAATGATAGAATTGGATCCCAATAACACTGGCCTAAGGAGAAAAGCCCTCCTCCACCACCAATACCTCTCTGTCTCCCAATAAAGTTGCTCCAGACCTGCCACTTTCACCTTGCCTTCACTCTCTGTCTCTGTCTTGCTCTTAGCATTGCTTGCATCTACCTTCTGCAGTGTTCAAACTCTCTTTTGATTGATTGTGACCTTGGGCTTTGGAGATACTATGTTGACATCTCCCACTTATTGCAAGTATAAATCATATTCCCATTGAAGAAAAGAAGTTGCCATCTGTTAAGTGAAGAGTTGTGCAAATAGAAGATTAGTTTAAGTAGGTTATAAATTTCATTTACATTTAAAAGCAACAAAATGTGAAGCAAAAACATAGTATGTGTATGCAGATATTACCTTGTCAAATTCCTTGTATATCTCACTGAATTCTTAACTGCTTGAAACAGTTTGTTGTGATATGATGATGAAGAAATGTCAATTTGATGATAGATGTAGTGTCAAGAAAATGGTTCCATCATTCCACTTGGTAATTCTTCAAATATTTTATAAACTTTCATCTTCTTAAATTTCTAGGCTGTTAGAAGTGGGAAAATAAGTGTTGTAGACCTTATGTATTTATTTTTTTACTTTTATGCCCAGAAGATCTTCTCATATTTATTCTTTGTGAATGTAAGGAATTTTAGTTTTTCACAGTATAAGAATAATTTTCAATATGCATTTGATTTAAAAGGAAAATTAAAGGAATTTCATTCTTGATAAGTTTATGGAATCATTTACTATTCACATACAGAATTAATTAAAATCTTAAATTTATTGAAATATAACAATTCCTTTTATTACACAACTTATATTTATGGTAGGGTGATCCAAGATGTTATTTTGAAAATAATTCTTGGTTATTTTAACTTCATTATAACATCATTATTAGAAAAATGCTTTTAAAAATATCAAAAATAATAATTTAAATTTGATAAAATCATTTTATAAGCTGTTATTCCTTGAAAAACATATTTATTTAACATGAAAGGCCATCTTCGTAGAATTGTATTCCATAAATTCTGAAATATATTTACTCAAATTTACTCTTATGAATATTTTTCAATAAATTCAAAATGAGAATATATCATTGTAATGTATCAAATTTTACTGTTAAAAGTAGAACTAATTACTTGGAGAATTTATTTTTTAATATTGCTGAAAACCTTGACTTTTGAGCTGATCAATAAGATGGAAATATATTACATTGACATCTGAATTTAATATTATTTGGTTTGAAACTATATAAAATTGCCTAAATAACAAGCAGAAGTGCAGTTGTTTGTTTATTATCTGCAAAATATGTCATCCAGGGAAACATACACTAACTATATTTACTTAGTGAGATGAAAAATAACTGGCCTCCAATTAAAAAGTTGCTTGTAAGTCTATCTGTAATGATACCATACACGTGTAGATTAGTAGACTATAATCTTTCTCACCATGGTATCTCCAAAGTCCACGTAAAAATAAGTATATCATCAAAGATATTACCTTTCAGATGATTATTTGGGTTAAATCACATGAAAAATGGCATGGAACTCTTGCATTTCAGTACCTTGACAGCTTATTCTCCATTTAGCTGCTCAATTAAGTTTGATTATTCTGATCTAATGTTGATGTATCCTATGGTTTATATTATGCATTTGAACTGATTGATTATACTGTCCAAACTAATATACTTGCCTTACATAACCACCACTCATTTGTCAGTGTGCTGCTTGGCATTGTCAATTTCCTTAACAATAGTAGAATGAATAAAATATTGCATTTTGATTTTCAAAAATATTATTGATAATTTTTGCTTGATTAAAACAATACATTTTGCTCTTAACTTTATATATTGATTGTCTTAAACATTTTCTCATCTTGTTGCATGATGGCAGGAAAATAATAATAGCATTTTTTATACTTCTGTCAGCTAAAAATTACAAAGCCTTGAAGATTTTGGATGCATTTTCTGAACTTGGAAAGAGAAAGTCACAAAAAAATATTCATCACATATGTTTGATAATGTGATATAAAGAAATATAAATTGACATGAACTGTTTCTATCATGAATTCTATTATAAATAGTGCCATCTCTGCTTTGGAATTAGGTGCTCAGTATAAATACTTTTCTTTTTATTTCAAACTGACTATAATTAAACTGCTGATTTTCTTTGTTGTGGAAAGGTTATGCCTCAAAATCTGATAAAATAGGTACTTTTCCAGCTTTTCTATTCAATATATCATGTTTTTAATTCAGACAAATTTAATGAAAGTAAATACAGTTATTTAGTGGATGAGAATTTTTTCATTTTAAAAATTACTATTCAGAACTTCACCTTGGTGTCAGTGAATACATTATGTAGAAATATATTTTAAGAACATAAGCCTCTAAATATTGTATCCATTCCATTTGGTGAACTTTCTGTAATTCTTTCCTTTAAAACTTGATTTTTGTAACATTTAAAGAAAATCATTCTAAAATGAATTATAAAATATTTCTTCATGTTGGATATTGTTTTGAAACTAACAAAGAGAACATAGTGTGTATATCAGTTGAAAAAGAATTTTCTTTGGACATAATTTTTAAAATTTGATCAAAAAGGTTACCTTACTATTGAAACAAAATTACAATCTGCAGAAAATCTTTATGTTTATCTGCTCTATAACTTTCAGAAGCATTATTGAACGTGAATCAACAGAATGCATACAAAAAGTCTTTGTAAAATAATTGAATTAAGCAATGGAATTTTTATAATGATGCAGTTGTTTATTCCTGTGTTGAATCATATAATTTCAACTTTGACTGTCAAAATATGTGCTATATATATTATGATATTCATATAGGTGAATGTTTATGCAACTCCATCTCAATCCTTATTCCAATAATTCATAGTTTATTTATTAAGACTGAAAGAATTCAGTTTCATCCCATTCATATGCCTTTTCACTCATAAATTTTAGGCATTCTTTCATATTTAAATTTTGTGTTTCTTGGGAACTAACACTATATTGATTTCTTTGATGCATTTCTGACTCTGCTGATTTCCCATCTCTGGATTTCCTTACAAAATTATATTTCTTAATAGGAGTCCTACTTTCCTTTTTAAATCCTCTGGATATATCCAGACTATTTAAAAGGATTTTAGTGATAGTTTCTGTTAATGCTCTCAGATTTCATAACCATTTACTACATTTTACCTTGCGCTTTTGTTTAGTTTGTGTAAATATGTTATATAACCTTGAATAAGAATTAAATTTTCAAAACAGCCAAGCTCTAAAAAATGTTCATAATCCTGAATCAGCTTTTCACTAAAAGTGTAATATTTTGTCTCTTCTTTTTAGTTTTAATTTTGAAGAAGTATTCTATGCTATAATTTCTGGGTTGCAGTCAGAAGTACAAGTTGGTGCATTCAAATCTAGCCTGTGGCTATGCTGGTTGTCATTCATTTGTGTTTCTATGCAGTTGATGAACATGAATGCAAAGCTGGTGCATGTGATTATCCATGCGTTAAGCATTTGATCCACTCATTTTTTAATTGTGTTGTTATAGTAACAAAAGATGAGCGTGTATGTACTTTACAAGACACAGCAAATTTTCATCTTCTGAACCTGGAATGACCATATGCAGATTATGCTTTGCTTTTCTGCATTTTAGTCCTGTGATACTCATGGATGTTCTCTATTCTGTTAGTTGTCTCTGACGTTCATCTGCCATCAAATATTAGGATTGATCCATAACAAATCTCAGTAATTAGGTATATTGACTTTGAAGTGTGCCACCAGGAAATGCAGATTGTGAACTATCTAAGTGCTATTTCTACGTAAATAAATAATGTGATAAATGCAGGAAATCTAAAAATCCTAGGAACTTGTACTTGTGGTCATAGACTTCAAAATACTCTTAGAAAATTTGCAGTTTTCTAAAATTGTGACATCAAGATGCAGAATGCCAACAGATCATTGTTTTCCATCATATTCCCCTTTTAATGTTTTGGATAGTGCATACTTTGCACAGGTGAGTCCAATGAAAATTTTCATGCACACTTCCATGTTTCATGATAATAATCATAGACATCAAGATGAATTCCTTAGCATGTATGCACACTAAATGAACTTAGAGAGAGTGGATCAGATGGTTATTATAATGGTATTGGCATGCACCCAGTTTAGAAATACAATCAAAGCATAAACTCAGCTATTCAAAGCACTGATAAAAAGTTTTTATATGCCACCAATTTGAATTTGCTTGGCAAAAACTGCATGTTTTGTTCATGAAAAGTTCTAGCTATGTTTTTCTTCAAGCCTTTCTTAATTTTCTCTATGCACTTATCAATTTGCTTCTTCACAGTCCAAAACTTTGCTCTTGATCTCTCACAAAAATTTGTAGCAATAGAGATGAAACTTTTTGAAATGAATCAAGATACTTGATTCCAATGATTCATACTCACTCCTCTTAAAGGCAGATGTAGAAATGTTAACATAGTAGACATCTCATTTTTTTTAGGGTAGTCAAATAGGAATATCAAAGAGGGACAGTTCTTTTCACTTTTTATTTAGGAATAAGTATTACATTCAGAAAATAACTTGCAAATAGTGCCATTAATTTATTTATTCTTAATTATTAAGATAAAAGGTTACACTGTCATAATAATTAGGATCATTAATAGCTTATTATCAAACTTGTTTCTTGTCTCAGTGATTACCAAAGTCGGTACTAAAGCATCTAACAGGATGCTGCATTGATTCAGGGATAAAAGTAAGCAAAATATGGTTAGACATCCTATGTTTTGTCTGATCTTCCCTGTTTTTTTAATTTTTTTATCCTAGATCTGTCACAGGATAAGGCATGAACAACAACAAAAAATGATTATGTAATCCTGCTGTCTCCAAATATTTTCATTACCACAGTTTTTGCTTTCAATTTTTAAATATTCATGGCTTGATTAATTCTGATTATATAGAATGTGAGTGGGAAATGCTGGAAGTATGACTTTGGAACTAAGGAAATAGTGATTGAAAAAGTATGAGTAATGCTGCTTTACTCTGAACAGTGTCATCTTGCACCTTCACTAACCTTCCAATGAAAGAACCACATGCATAACCAGCTAAAATAGCTTCAGTTAGTTGCTTTTGTATTCAATTAAGGTGGCAGTCCCAAGCAGCTGAAATTTCTGTAAAAATTAAATTGTTCATTTTCTGATGCAACATTTGCTTAATGACATGTATTAGTGCAGTTTAGAACATTTTGTTTTAATAAATCATGTGTTAGCCAGCCTTACTTTGCTGTGATTCAATTTTACTAACAATTTTTTTTAAATACTTGGGCATATATTTGTATGTATCTATCTTACAATTCTAATGATAGGAAGTTCATTCATGTATTTTGAAAAATGAATACAAGGAATGATTTTTTTATATATATTCAAAGCCTTAATCAAAGTATCTTTAAGATCCTTAGCCCATTATCCTAATAGAATAAGTTAAGTATTCATGCACTTTTTCAATTTTTAATATATTATTATTTTCAGTACCTGTTTTGCATGGTTTAAATCAGATCTGTGTATCAAGTTAAGTCCAATCATTTATTTCACATGCTTCCGCAGATAAGTCATAAAACTTTGGTGAGCTGATAGGATTTCTTTATTTTTTGCTTTCCTTTATCAGTAAAATAGACAGAAAGAATATTATATTTTTAACAGAATAATTGCGAAGTATTTTGCCTTTAACCGGGCGATTAGATCAAAGGTGTCAGAATGTATAATCCAAAATGGTGTTTTGGCTTGATTTACTCCTAAGGAATAGCAAGTTGATATGAAAAATTGTATAAATATAAGCTGATGAAAAGTATGTCTTTTAAAAACAGCTTTTCAGTTTTATGGTATTGATCAAGGCATGAGATGACTCAAATTCTAGAGAATATGTTAAATAAATCAGAAATATTTTCCCTCATAATTCACTGAATCTGAGATTTCTATCAATGCCTTTGCCATTACTATAGTGAATGTAACACCAGCTACTGCACAGGCTAAATCAATTCAGCCAAATGATAGATAGTTTTAAGTAATCCCAGCTCACCAGTGCATTAAAAAGAATGAAAATTACAACATAAATGTGCTACTTTTGATTTGATTTTGGCTTTGTCGATGGATATCATTATGCATTACCTGCTGCATGAAGGAATGAGGGAATTTATTTTTAGTTCTGTTTTATTTTTTTTCTGAGCTTATGCATGTTTCTTTTTCTTTTCCTCTGCTTCCTCTTTTCCTCTCCATTCCCTTTCCTCGTTCCCCTTTCCATCCTTCCCCTCTTTTCTCTCTCTTTGCATTGGTGGAAACACCTAACCTCACAGGCATGAAGGTCGAGAGCCCAAGCAAGGAGATCAGTGCAAAAGACATTGTATCCTCCATAATTTCTGCAGCTAACCGGAAGATGCAGAAAGCTAAAGGCCGTAAAGGAGGGGGAAGTGGGGGAGGAGGAGGTGGAGGAGGAGGGGGTGTAGTGGGACAGGAGGACTTCGCTGAGTGCACCTCTGACCATCGTGATGGCGATAAGCAGGTGAGCTGACCAGTTGGTTGTAATCATGTGAACAGATGAGGAATAAAACAAAAGAGAGCTATTTGAAAAGCAGTGCCTAGTGCTTTACTAAACGGAAAGAATAACTTGGATTGCTGGCTAAGGATAGCTGTCAAAAAAAACTCAGTAAAATGTTACACTATGATTACTTAAACTCTGATGATTTTTATGAAGATACTGAAGAGGTAAGTACAGAAGAAAAGGCTTAGCTGGAAGTGTATAAGGCATTTGTGTGTGGTGCTTTTTATTTTTTCTCTTTGCTTCTCGTTGCTGCTGCAGCCCTCAAGGGCCATTTTAGCAAGGGGACATGATTTGATATGTTATCAACATCACCAGTCATCTTTTGATGGCTTTATTGGACACAACCCACTGGGTGAACACTGACAAATAGGGCCTCCATTCATTTTTCATCAATGAGTGTTTAATGAATTATGTGCATTGACTATATTTTTTATCAATCACATAATTCAGATTTACTACTGGGAGGAATAGACATTAAGTATCTTAGAAATTCTTGCAATAGCAGTAACTCTAATTTTGATATCTCTTTATTTTGTCAGATCTGCATATCATTGAGCAGAGTTAGTATAGGAAAAGATATCATCTAATCAATATTGTAAATCCTAATAACAATAAGTAAAAAATATGATGTTGAATGGCATAGAAAACACATGGAGACTAAAATTTTATCTACTTTAAATTGATTCTTAAAGGGTGTATAAGTAATCATTCATCTTTGAATATTCTGTTCTGTTGAATCTAGTCTGTTAATAATAGAATACCAGTAAATCACTAATCACATAACTTCTTTTTGAATAAAGTTAAAAGGATTCATTGGTTAAACAAATTGGAGAAAGATGAATGTTGGGG